>KK502503.1:49458-102449 GCA_000688735.1 Glossina austeni | reverse complement strand
ATATATATATTTATATATATTTATATATATTTATATATATATATTTATATATATTTATATATATTTATATATATATATTTATTGTATATAGTTTTTTTTTATGATATAAACCATTATAGGGCATATGTGACCTATATATGGCCTCAGAAAGACCTAGGGAAAAAGAAAAACATAGGGAGTAGTTGCAACTCCCTAGTGGTAGTTGATACGTGCCCAAATCATAAGCACGCAGACTTGGACTAATGCGGCCGCATAGTGGAGAAGATAATTGAGATGCTCGTACCTATTATGCCATTAGTTACGACTCACTCAAAATCGCCTTCATTTTGTACTTACTTAGTATCTACTTGGGGGAACACGCCTACAATAAATTTAATCGCAGAATTTTAGTGCATTTTATTGAAAATTCATATCGAATACGCAATTGTTCTCTTAAGCATTAATTCGCGTAATTCGTTCCCTTCTTTATGCCTGAACGCTACAAAATTCAATACTTTTAATGCTTCATATTTATTTAATTTTTTTTTTTAATAAAATTTATTATTAAATTTGCATACACTTAGCAAGGAAAGTATGTAAAGAATTTGGAATAAAAAGGATCGAAACAAATTATATTTATTTTCTATAGACGATTGAGAATTTTTCGCACGCATGAATCGACACATTTACTCCTTTTCTTTGCTATATGTTATCTACTATGCGTATGTGTTGGTAATTTAGAGTAAACAACTCTCAAACTCTAGATGGAAATAAAACAAACCAAAAAAAAAGAAAAAAAAAATGTATATTTATAGGCTTCCAATCGATTTATATTTGAGTTCATTTCAATAAACTTTTTTGTATATGCTTTCGAGTCATGCAGGAGGCTTATAACTAAAAGACTGTAATCTTCTGTATTGAACAACAATAACAACAAATCAAAAATGCACAATACTTATTACAGTTAATAATATTTTCTTTTGCTGACAGCAAATGCCGTGCACCAGCACTTCTTCTTTCTTGCAAGGGAAAAAAAATAAAAAAAAAAAAAACGAAAAAACCTTTTTTCACATTCTTTTAGATTTATCTCGACTTGCTTACGTAAAAGTGTTATCTTGTGCTTTAGCTCTTTTCATTTGTTGTTATTTAGTTGGCTGTTTGCCTTTTCTCCGTAAGTACGTATGTATATTTTATTAAAGTTCACGTTGTGCCATTGAGCACCAGATCTCAAGTAACTGCATTACAATATTTGCCCTTTTTTTCGGATTTTCATATTTCCTTCTTTCTCTCACTGTTTTCCTTTCCTTCCTTACACTTTATATATATATGTGTTATAAGAGTGATTTCATTGCTTGAACTTGCTTGAGCTGCGTTGAATGGTTGCCGGGCTACTTTACTACAGTAGCTTTACGCTTCGATGCTTATTTACTCGTGATCTCTTTTCACGTATTTTCGTTTGGCTTAACTCAGCGCATATAACAATGTTCTGTTTTCTTAATTGCAATAAGCGAAAGATGGACTTATTGAAATTTCAAAGATTTATTTGTAATGAATTTTGTAAGTCTGTTTACTCAGAACGTATGCAGTTCGACAAGAATGCCGCGGCCTGAAAAAAAGCTAGAAGACAATTTAATTTTAGCGACGATTATACATCACCATGCACCTAAGGGTTGCAATGCTTCGTCAAAGTTAAATTTAAACAAGTAAGAACGTATAGTCGGGCAACGCCGACTATTAAATACCCTACGCTACATTGTTCATCACATTTCTTATTTTTATTATAGAACAAAAAAATTATATCTTGTAGGCATATTTTTTAATTATGGGGAAGCAACCCAATGTAGTACAAATTTAATCCTTACATAGGACACAGTATCCAAAAACAGGCGTAGATGGTCTAAATTTTCTAAAATTCATTTTTGTATGAAATTACTATAATATTGCGGGTCAAATTCGATCACCACGTATTAAAACTTAGACTATTCTGCTGCACAAAGGATCGATTTTCGTGAAAATCCTTATTAGAATAGAACTCAAAAAATAGGCCAAGATGGTCAAAATTTCGCATAGTTCATATTTTTATGTTACATTACTATTGTGCTATAATTTTTGTTGTGAAACATTGAAAATTGGAGTTTTGCTTATATGAGAGGAGGTTCAAGAATTGACCCAGCCAGTCGAAAGGTTTCATACCAATTTAGAATGCCGAAATACTATCACTTTTGCCGAGAAATTTTGAAAATTACAATTTTTTTTCCATATAACGACCTTTCAGAATAGAATCATTTTCAATAGCGTTCATCCTTGGGTCAAAACACGTTACAGTACCAAATGTCAGCAAAAAATCTCAAAAATTACGACTTGTACCTTGAACAGAAATTTACATGGACAGACGGACGGACAGAATTAGTACTGTATAACAAAAGGTGAATCCTTCTTAAGCCCTACTGGGTGTTACATACGACCGCACTAACTTAATATACCTTGTACTACAAGTGGTGTAGGGTATAAAAGGAAATGTGTATAGAAAATATCTTTCTGCTTGTACGGTAAGAATTAAAAAATTATTTTCCTTCTTTATGCCACGATACTGAAAATCACTCGAAATAAACTCTGAAAACCAAAATTACATTTCGTTTCGCTTCGTTTGTAAAGAGTATATAACATACACCCTACCGGGGGAAAGAATTAAGCCGGCAGCTGCCAGAGCATTACACAAAGCGACATTCGTCTTGTAGCTTGGAACGTAGAGAGCCAATTATTTTAAATGTAATTATTAGTAATTGTCGTGAAAAATGTCCGCATTAGTCTGAGCGTTTACTTGGTGTGTTCCTTATCCGTGTAAGAATCTAAATCGGATTACATTGCAAAATCTCATCCCTTGATGTCTCTCGCACATTTGAAAACTAATGTTTGTTCTATTGCGGCCATGATAAACACACTTTCATTGTATTCCAGTATCCGGCTCCGTACGAAGCTGTCCGATACATATTTTGTTGTGAGTCTGTTCTTGCCGCTATCGTATTTAATCGGGATATTTGTAGGTGGGTTCAATTCGACCATTAGACAACTCTTAGTACACTTGATGTGGAGTTTTACCAACTGTTGCTATAAACAGCAAAGATTGCTAATATTTAACTTTTGTTGCTAACAATCCTGAAGTTTTAAACTACTTTCCATGCTAACAATGTTTGATTCCTTCGTTTTGACTGCTCTCCATTTAATTTTTGTAATTCCTAACATAAAATTAATTCAACCTCTTATTGCTCTTGTCAGCTCTTGGAATTACAAGGATGGACGGAGGGACTAATAAAGTAATGTCTTGTGTAAGAAGACACAATAACAACCACTTTTACTATTTTATGTGATCATAAAATCTATATGTGGTATCACTAACTGTTATCTGCGGTTCCGTATAATAAAGATCTTAGCGATGTTGCGTTCAAAAGCAAAGCAGGAACAATAGTTCACTGTTTTTTGCAAGGAAAGCTTTGAGAACAACTAACGGAGGTTTCCTTTTTTCGAGAAGGGGGGCAAATAAAGGAAAAAGGGTGAAACACTACATTCGTGCAAAGCCAATCACTAAATGTCTCTCATTACTTCGTTTTATGCAATTCTTCATCTATATCCACAGCAAATATAGCAAAAATTATATCCTCCTGTGTGTATGTAAAGATAGCACTTATATAGGAGTCGACTCGCAGCTTTGGGAAAAGAGGAGTGAGAGGTTATTTGAAGTTCCGTGTACTTGCTGCTCCTGCTCCTTCTTTTGCACGTTATTTCGCTTCAAGAGTGCTCGGTATAAGCATTCCAAACTATGATGATGAGGACAACAGCAACCTTCTCGTAATAAAGTGATTGAATCAGAAAATACGTAGCATATGTGATAAGAAACAAATAATACAAATTATGTATGCAAGTATGTAAACAAATTCCTCGTGTATTAGAAGTTCTACGAAGAACAAAAAACACGTTTGTAAACTTGTTCTTGATATGTATTTTAGTAAAACTGTTTTTACCTAATTGATTGTTCGGGCAAAAAAAAAAAAAAAAAAACAAAAGGGAAGCAATAGAAATTTTATGTACAGTCTTAATCGAATCTTTTACTATGACGGCAAAGCGAAGGGAGGGCAGGGCGAAAGTACATCAAGTACTATACTTTTTAGTCGATCAGTAAACTACATAAGATTGTTATAAAACCACTGTGTTTACCACTTGGAAACAGCAGGTTTGCTTCAAAAAAGAAAAAAAAAACAAACAAAAAAGTTAAAAATAAAAATAGATTCCAAGAGAAAATTCTGTACCGTAGCTGCATGTGATTTGCTTACAACAATGTCGATATTCGCAGGATGAAAACTTCATCAAATACATGAAAATTTCAATTGACGTATATGTATATATATATATATATATATATGTGCAAGTATTTCTATCTTCAATACTGGTATCGTGCTAAGGTTATTCAAAGCTTTGTATATATTATTTAAAGGATTTATACGAACTTTTGTTAAGGTGTTAGCAGAACACAATGATGTATTTATGTGATTTTTATGTATCTGGCATACCTTGCGGTCATATTGAATGCCAGGCTTCATTTACACCATTCGCTGTACTAAAAACTATTCTGCTCTTTATATTTAGTTTTTTCTGGGAGGACAGACATATATAGACTTTCTCAAAACGTTTGCCATACGCGCAAAGAAGCTTCACTGGTAAGCATATCCATCTGTCCTTATGTCCGATTGTACAATGTTTGTGGCTGAGATTGCAGAAATGATGCTTCAAGCTAGAAGCACTTGAAAGTAAGTCGTTATTGAAAATGGGTCAAATCGGTTAAAGGACACGTTTACAGTGCGCTATAAACGCGGAATAGCTTTGCAAAAGCAAAATATTTGGATTTTTCCGTATTACTTATCCCCTACAAGAGTTCTATGGAGGATTTTACAATACTTATACAAAATTAGAAACAATCAGCCATGCCCGTCTACTACTACAGGAGTAATGAAATTTTATTTTTGCATTCATTAATGAATTTTCCTAAGCAAAATGTGAATATATAGAGAATTCAATTTTCTTATATGTTTTTGCTTGTGTGTGTATATGTTCGTTAACCAAACCCAAAACATTTAAAAATTCTATAAAAATGATATTAAATTATAGTTTCGTATAGTACACAAGAAACCTTTTTGGGACACTTTAATATTTAATAATATTTAATATTTTTATAATATTTAATATTTTAAATAAAATAATAGAACTCTGCGTAAAGATTTGATTGATGTTTCAATAATTTTTTTTTTTTGCGTTGTTACTTACACAAGGAAATACAAATCAGTCTTAAGTCATTTTTCTTAAGTTCATATTTTTTTATTTATTTTTATTTCTTTCAACCAAAATGCTTTTATGCTCGTTGTTTACTTACCTTTTTATTAGCTTTAATAAATTTTATTTGCGTTCTTGGAGCTGGTGTGTCTTGTTGGCCATGCTGGTGGTGTTGTTGGTTGCTGATGTTGTTACAGTTGCTACATTGAGCTGAATGCTCATTTAATACATATTACAAATATTTACTGATGCCATGAAGAATTTTTATTTGCATACTTTTGCAACAGCTCCTAATTTTCAAGTATTTACCCTTTGCATTGCTTTTAGTTGCCTTCTTATCATTTCATCTTCCGTTTATAATCAATAGTTGCTGTTTGCTTATTGCAATCTGGAATGTGCCATTCAACGTCTAGTTTTATGTGTGTGTGTGTGTGTGTGTGTGTGTGTGTGTGTTTCTTTCCGTTTCCGTTTTTCTTATAGCAATTCTTCGTATATGTGCAACATTGCACATTCCATCTGTCAGCATTTACAGGCAGCCACGTGGGGCGCCCATTCACTAAATCCCTCAGTCATGCTTTATAAATTCTTTCAAGATTCTTTTATACTTTTATACTTGCAACATCTAACCCCCATCCAATTGCCCCGTCCTCCTTCATCCGCCCCCCCACAGTTGTCCATGCGTTGGCATCTAACTTAAGTTAACGCTGAAACCAAAGTTTAGTTTATCTTTCATTTTTAATATTAAACTAAAGGAATTCCTATTTATGTTTGTCGAATCGATCTTAGAGAGGCAATCATTTTCTAAATATTTAACTTATGCATGCTTTTTAAATTGCAATTCCTTCCATTTTGGCAAATTCGAAAACGTAGTCGTGATACATAATCTATGCACTTGATGTCTATGTCTTTGTTCAATAAATGGTAATTAGCTGTACATCCACTTGTGTACTGAGTTCACTTTAAAATAGCTATACATATATATATATATATATATATATATATATATAGTATTAAAAGGAAGTTTCGCAAGATGCCGTGAAATCCATTTATCAAGTTTAGGCGATTATTAAAGTCAACACACTTTGGGCGCACTTACATATGTCCACCATTTTTGGCGCCTAATTGTGCTTTGATTAGAGACAATGCTATAATTATCGCATCTAGCCATAACTTCTTAGCTATGCACGTATATATTATATTTACTAACTTTGGTGGGTAATTACACATTCGTGTACCTTCATATTGCTAAGGCATCTTATAAATTATCACAACTTTCTCATTTACGTCCTACTTAAGAAATTTTCATAAGCAAAATTAGTGCTTAGCGCTTTAGTTGCAGGCGACCGAGCGAAGATCTTATCGCAATAGAAATAAGTCAAAGGTTGGAGAGAAACTTCCTTTTCCCCCCATCATGAATGCGCCTGTCGGATATGTAGGTCAATAGTGGAGGCTCTTGAAAAATGTTTACACCAAATTTTGGTTTAAAATTTTTTATAGACTGCAAGCAGAATTTATTCAAATCGTAGGCATATTTTGTGGATTTATCGGGTCCGGTCTTCGACTTTACTTGGAGTGCTTACTTGCATCAAGTTTAAAATTGTTATTCTTTAGAGAATGTAAACCGCATTTTTGGTTTGAGTTATTCTGAAGAAAGTCCACTTTTTTATCTTAGGGAAGATCTTTTTTAAAATTTTTATATGCACTATATGTGAAGTTTCGATGCCTTCTCTTAATTTGTATGCATATCAACAATATGTCTTTCGAACTTACCGATTTGTACGTAATATCCGTTCAATTGCAACAAAAAGTAAATACATGCTACGGTGGCATCACAAAAACCCAGGTCATCATCGTTCTTGATATATTATGGAAAGCAAAAAATCACAATGCTTTACTAAAAGAAAGGGACACCAAGCTAAGGCCATAAATAAAAAGGCAAGAAAATTACATCCGACTATGATTTATTATAAAAAAAAAAAAAACATTAAAAACAAAAATCTAATATTCTATAATATATAATATTATAATATTATAATAATATAATATAATATAATAAATATATATAATAAATAATATAATATAATATAATATTGGGTGTGGTGAGCAACTTTCTTCACTTCTGTATACGCAGGGTCATCGGTAGAATGTAGATGGAAGCTGTTAACCTTGTGACAGGTGTAGCTTATGAGTAATGAGTAATAAATCCAATTTTCTTTGCTTTTGAAAGCAAAGGTGCTCCCAGTTTATAGTGCACTGCAAGCGATTTAATCGATTTATCTGATTTGATCGATTTGAATCATTTCAATGCTAGAACTTGCGATACTTTTCTCAAATTTGATGGCGGTATTTTCATTTTTGCAACTAGAAGAATACTTACCGTAGAGGGGCATGTAGACGAACTGATGATTGGGTGCACATGCTTAAACCGATATTGAATGAAAAGCATATACATTGTTTAAATGCTTTCTGAAGCTTCCTTTAATAAAAGGAACGTACACTCATCCGTCGTTAGTTGATATAAAAACGCGTGATATTCGCACAATTGAGTATACACATGTGATAGGTTCTGCTCGCAAGCTTACGCCACCCAATGCAAACGCTTTATATTGTCCTCATAGGGCGGTAAGCTGCTTAGTTGCATCCTTAATCAGTCAATACGTTTCGCAACCTGAAAGATACAGTGACGGACTATTGTAACAAACAACTAGCGAAACAAAAAAAGACATTTGCCATAAGTCTTGAAACCTACACGAATTCCTTCGAGCCGGTCAGTTCTTATGGTTCCTTTGCATTTCTCAAACAAACATTTCTTTTAATGGCTCTGACTCCTCGGATGATTTTGAAATCTCAAATCTGTTTGCTGAGTATTTCCGACGAAACTTTTCGACTGCTAATTTCGATTTATCTGCCAACTACCCATAACCCATAACTAACTTGGTTTCAATTTCCAATTTGGTTATTTCGGAAGATGACGTTTTTAAAGGGTTGAGTTCTCTAAAATATAGCTGTGCGCCTGGACCTGATGTAATTCCATCATGTGCACTTAAATCTTGCGCTGTCGAGTTATGTGGTGTTATCTCAAAAATTTTCAACCAGTCCTTGAATTTAGGTGTTTTCCCTGCGTGTTGGAAGAGTAGTTTCCTTATTTCTATTCACAAAAGTGGAAGTAGACAACTTGTTGAGAACTACAGAGGCATAGCCAAGTTGAGTGTCTCGCCTAAGTGGTTCGAGCGAATTGTGACTCAGCATTTGGCCTTTGCCATTAATTCGTACATTTCTCCACACCAGCATGGCTTTCGGAAAGGGCAATCTACGGTCACCGCACAGATGTTATATACACTGATTTAAGCAAAGCGTTTAATATGGTTAACCATAACTTCCTTATGTTTGAACTCCAAGCCTCTGGCTTCTCTTTCTATCTAGTGAAATGGATAAGCTCTTATCTGCACAATAGATCCTTCAGGGTTTTGTTTAACTTCATCACCTCGAATGAATTCCCCGTTATGTCTGACGTACCTCAAGGAAGCCACTTAGGTCCCATTTTATTTAGTTTATACATTAACGATTTTCCATCGGTGATTAATTGCAGCCAGATCTTAATGTATGCTGATGATGTGAAACTGTTTTCTTCCTTCTCTGTTCAATCGCAATCTCATCAGCTTCAAGGTGACTTGAATAATTTGGATGCATGATCCTCTTTGAATCTTCTGAAACTAAATCTAAATAAATGTAAGAAGTTTTCTTTCTCAAGAAGAGAGTCATTCATTACCCAGTATTTTATAGATTCGCATAAGTTGGAGGAGGTCGATTCGATCACAGATTTAGGCGTTCTATTTGACCATAGGTTACGTATTAACTTGCATATTGAGCTCTCGTTAAGCAAAGCTAGGTCCGCGCTTGGTTTTATGAAAAGGTGGTCCAAAGAGCTTGATGATCCTTATATTTCGAAGTGGCTGTACATGAGTTGGGTTAGACCTATACTCGAGTATGCCTTTGTTGTGTGGTCTCCTTCATATAGGTGCTATGTTGATTCAATTGGATCTGTTCAAAAGCAATTCTTGCTGTTTGCCCTTAGGAATTTGGGTTGGGATCCGATTGCCTTCTTCCTTCTTCCCCTCTGTGAAATTAGGTTGCTTCTGCTGTCGTTACCATCTCTTGAGAAACGTAGATTTGTTCTTGTCGTTTCCTTTGTAATCAACGTAATAAATGGTGCTATTGACTCACCTTCGTTACTTCGTAAAATAAGCTTTGATATCCCTAACCGCTTCTCTAGGCACTTTATCTTTGTTAAGCTTGGTCAGTGTAAATATAAATATGAGCTATTTAACCCGCTCAGAGTTGTTTGCAAGAACCTAAATGACGTCTATCACCTATTCTCATTATCGGACTCAAAGTCAATTTTAAAAGAGTTTCAAACGTTTCTCATTTCAAATTTAATTTGAATTTTTTAATAACAAAACACTTGAATTGCAAGCTAGATTCAATTTATTAGTTATACAATGCTATAGATACACAACATGTTCTGCTACATTTATTAATATTTATCATCTTCAATATCTGACAAAACTCCGAATATACTAATAAAAGGTATCCTGTGTAAGTGTAGAGTTCCCATATGGCAAGTGGAATAACAATAAAAGTAAACCGTAGTAACAACAAACAATAAGGTAGACCATAATGCCTTGCATTTAATCACAAAAACTAAAATATTCATCAAAAGATCGACACGAAACGCAGGACGCAAAAGTGATAGACCTTACAATTAGTGCGAGTTTAAGTGTAACCTAATAAGCTAATAAATACGGCCTGCCCTTGTCGGCATATGAATATCAATTTTCTCCTCAATAAAAACTGCAAAGCGCACTCAACAGATAGTATTTTATACGCTACGTCTACTCTCTGAGATAGGAAGTTGAATAAGCTTAAGAATCTCATAAGGAAACAATAATACCGCGATTCAATATCATATGATTTTAATTTATTATCATTTCGATTACAGACTAATTTTGACATCCATAACAGCTGAGGGTGATTTGATTTTCAATACACTTTTCATTTGATTTCAATTCAGTTTGAAATAAATTCCATATCAATTCCAAATCAATTTCTTTTAATGCTTAACTAAATTCTAATTCTAGAAATCAATTTCAATTGATTTCCAATGTCAACCCAATTCAGTTTCATTGGAATCTCAATCAGACTCAAATTCTATTATAATTTATTTCTATTCCATTCCAATTCCATTGCAGTTTCAGTGGAATGCCAATCCGACTAAAATTCAATTATTATCGATTTCTATTCCACTCCGATTCCATTTCAATTTCAATTTAATTTGATTTCAATTCAGTTTCAAATAAATTCCATTTCAATCCCAAATCAATTTCGTTTAATGCTTAACTAAATTCTAATTCTAGAATCCAATTTCAATTGATTTTCAATGCAAACTGAATTCATTCTCATTGGAATGTCCATCGGATTCAAATTTAATTATAATTGGTGTCTACTCCAATCCAATTCAATCCCATTTCAATATGATTTGATTTCAATTTAATATCATTTCGACTACAGACTAACTTTGATACCATTATAAGTGGATGTGACTTGACTTTCAATACAATTTTACTTGACTTTCAAATCAGTTTCAATTAGATTTTCTTTCAATTCCATCAATTACAAAAATATAAATTCAAAGAAAAAAGAATTTCAATTGATTTGCAATGCAAATTGAATTCATTCTCATTGGAATGTCAATCAGATTCACATTTAATGATAATTGTTGTCTATTCTAATCCAACTCAATTCCATTTCATTTCAATTCATTTGGATTTGATTTCAATTCAATTTCAATGCAAGACACGGTTCACAACTTAGACAGAAAATACTTGTAGATCGATTCTAATTCATTTAAAGTCCTTTAAAAAATTTTTATTTTCAAATTGCTTTACAATTTTCTCTATTTAAATTACTTGAAAGAAAAATGCGATACAAAAAAAAAGAAGGAAAAATAAGAGAAAACAAGAGAAAGTAACATTTTAAACCTCTTACAGACTTAAGCTAAATAGCTATTAGGATTACATGTACAAAAGTTTGTAAGTATTTGAAAATAATTTGTTCAACTTTTCAACACAAATCATAGAAAAAATTAAACAAAAGGCCCACAAAATTCAAAACACGTTCTCTAAAGCGAATGAAATTCAAATAGTAAATGTGAAAACAAGCAAAAAAAAAAAAGGGGAAGAAAAAAAATTCGAAAACTGAAACTATCATATAAAATAGTCTACATTTCATCGAAAGGAACAATGAAAATTCTTTTTTTTTTTTTTTTTGTTTACGATCGATAATGTTATAAAAAGGAGATAAAAAACAAAGAAAAAAGAAAGTCCATTGAAAATTTCTGTCACGTCTAGACATAATTTCTTCAATCATTTATTACTTAATTAACTAGAAGTGATGGCATAAGTAACTATATATATGTAGAGCGAGAAAAAACAAAGAGAAACAAAAAGTCAATTTTAAGCTGAAAGTTATTAAAGAAAACAAAATGATAATAATGAAACGAGAAAATAAGAGAAAGAGAAAAAACATAAGAAGCCATGCACTTACAACATGGCCTAGTCATGATTTTGCGGGAGTATGACAACAATGTTAAATGCAGAAGAGATTGTTTTCACAGAATGAAAGCGTGCAGGCATACAACTGATTGACCCGTTTTATAAACATTGAGTACCAGCCTTAAAGAAAAATTAATGACGATGATGATAATGATAATAATAATGATGATGATGATTATGATGATGATGATGTAATGGTTTGCTAAAGAATCTGAGGAGAAGAATATTGAGTGCATTGCAACACAACAACAATTCAACCTTGAGTTGTGGGTGTTCGCTTGTTTGTAAGTATAGTGAAACATTTCTACCATTATTTTATGATTCTTTTTTGTTTTTTGTTTTTGTTCTTTACACGTTGGCCTTTTTATGCGGTAGTCTCTTATTTCTTTTATCTGGATGGCAATCTTTTGTTCTACCAATTTACTACATTGCAGGTTCGCCAAGTGAACTCAGTTGATGTTGACATCAACCTCGTCATCAACGTCATCATCGATGTTGATAGTCAGTCAGTCTTTGGTTTTTCTCACCGATGATGAGAAGGAGGTGAAGAGTCTGTTTGGTTTTGCTTTTGTGTTCTTTGTTTTCTATAATATATTTTGGCAAAGAGTTCGTGTTATCGAACAAAACGTTTTTTGTTCCTTTGTTTTGTTAAAATTTTCAACGTTACACGCTATTGACCATTGTAGATGCTGCCGTTGCTGTTGATACCATTGCCTTCGCTTTTTATGTATTGTTATAATCCACTTGTCAATGGAACTTTTTTTTTCTTTTTCTCTTTTTCTTTTTCTTAGTGTATGCGTTTCTCTTTACCTTGTAGCCTTTGTTTATTTAACAGTTTATTTTCTATAGTTATTTGTTTTATCCCATAAAATTTGATTCACCTCTATATTGTGTGTTTTATTGCTAGAGTAATATATCCATCCATCCATCCATCCATCCACCTTGCTCTTGTAAAATATATCATCGAAAATGTATTGAGCTTGTAATTGAAAAGTTCAAAAAATCTCAAATTGTTCCAGTTATAGATAATTGTTTCAATAACATTTGAAGTGTCGTTTTGGTACATAGAAGCAGACGATGACCAGTGCATCGAAGCAAACCTTATTGCAAGAAAAAAAAAAACAAAACCGACTTTTAAATAATGTACTCGATCGAGCTTTTCCACGGTAATTCTGAAGCACCTGCAATCGCCAGAGGAAAAGTAGATCACCTATCCCACAGCAATGAGCAAGAGACCAAGTGAGTCGAACGGGGGCCGGTTTATGGCTCTTGATATTGAGAAAATTCGATACTTTTTGTTTATTGACTCACTGACTCACCAGATGTACTGAGCTGATAGCTAATTTCAACTCTGCTACAGCAAAACACGACCGACGACTTTCCATAGTTTTTAACAATACGTTGCATGCGTTGAAAGAAAACTTTCTTGAAAGAAAGGATTGCTACTATCACGCCTTATATTTTCTGGAAACTTAATTCCATCTATATTAAGGTTAGCAGATGTTCGGCCTTTCAATGAGCAATGGCATCCTCCTTAATTGCAAAAGGGTCTTTTAAAAGATTTACTTTTTCAACCGAACGACACGAACCCGACACGATTAAAAAAAATAAATACATTTGCGCTTTTACTATGCCTGGGCTCAATATTTTTTTGGACTTCGAAATTTACACAAATAGCGTACTTTTTCATTTTGTTCTTTTACTTTGCATTCTCTTAATGCTATTGTTTAACTAAATTGATTGAAAATCTGATTTATTTTACAGAAAAGTGGTAGACGAAGAAGAAAAAAATTTAATTTACTTTCATTGCACACAGAATATCTTGTATGTGTAGAAGATTTTTTAATGAATTGAATTTGCTTTTCATTGCGATTTCATTAATTACATTAATTCTGAGTTATGTCAGTTGTTTATATAAAGGGAAAATAAAACGAGAAGAAGAAAAAACAAAAAAAAAAAGCAACTACTTCCACTCTAACACTAAAGTGAATTGTTGAACGTCAGATACGCGATCGTAGAGAGAAACAGTGTCAGTGACTGTAATAAAAAGTCCTGTTGAAAGGTAGCAATGAATGAACAAAAAAAATAAAAAATAAAAAAAAATTAAAGGAATAGAAGAGAAAAAGTTGAGCAGTAATGAAGCGCATACTATGGAAATGCATGAAAGTTTAATATGTGTGTTAGCTGTTACTTTTGAAATAAAACATATCATACCATACCATACCATACCATACCATATAACGAACGAACATACGTACAATCGGCGCTGTAAAATTATTTTCACTCTCGCCGTAACAAAGCCATAAGCACTATTAGCAACGAACTATAATAGCAACAGGGCACCACCCCTGTGATGTATGTTTTTATGAAAAAAAAAAAAAAAAAAAATAATGTCTCTTCTGTCTCAGATTTTCTATGTAAGTCCATCTGTCTCTTACTGTTTCTTATCTTGAAAATATTTCCCGAATGATTATGTTGCACCTTTTAGATGCACAAATCCTCACAAATGCTCCTTTCGTTCTCTTTATTCCTCGAACATTTTTGATTGGTTATATGTGCATGTATGCAAGTCTTCGATTATGATACGATGCATGCACTGAAGTTATGTTATAATAAAGTCGGTTAGTCTCTGCATTGTGTAGATACATATATATGTATATATATATGTATATATATATATATCTGCTTTTTTTTTTCTTTAATTAAAACCGTTGGACGAATTGGAAGACATGAAAACAGATGAATAGAAAGTATGGAAGCATGTGAGATAACTTTTTCTCGGTTAGGGCGGAATTGCGGACACTCACCGACCGAGTTATTTGAAAGGAAATGAAAAGCGAGACATAAGGCAATGCTGCTGTCCGTATAGTTTATTGTTAGAACACACTTCGCCGCCGGTATGTACTTGCAACAGACCATTACAAAAAGTGCCTGCCACATGTCGATGGTGTCAGCCGCTATGATGTCGCGAAACGATTAAAGGTCTCAAAGCGTAAGTGTGCGCTGTAATGTAGCTAGATTCGCCTACTGCGTCCAACAGCTGCTAAAAGCAAAATCTTAAGAGACAAAGAGTTTAAAGCTTTCCCATTGAGTTGGGCTGTTTGTGTTTAGGAAAACTAAAATTGGGTTTGTTGTTGTAAGAGAAGGCTCTTTTAGGAACGGCTCTCGTGATAACAAAGCCTCTCTCTCTCTCTCTCTCTCTCTCTATTTACACAGACATCTTTCGCTTCAAAGCAATTATAATTTTCTTAGCTTTTTTATTTTTATCAATTTTATCAATTGATTGTCTTGCACTAATCCTTTTGAATCTTTAACTAGTTTAGGCCGATCCATATTAGACTGATGTATATTAGTTATCTAATCAGGTACCTTTCTTCGAACGAATGGAGGCGTAAAGAATAAGACAAATGAAAAAATTAAAAACACGATGGAATAGAAATTGTTAAGTGGACGGAAGTAATGACAAGCGTAACATGGTTTCAACTCACATTGTTATCGTCATTTTTAAGAAGTTTCTATATTTTTGAGTTCACATTAAAGAGAAAAACTTTTCTTTCTAAAAACATAACAAAAATTTTTACAACAACAAAATTTCTGTGTGTGTGTGTGTGTGTGTGTGTGTGTACTGCGAATCGCTACATTTCTTCAATTTGTTGATGGCATATGATACTATGTTTATATCTTGCAGGGAAGGATAGGGTGTACGAGAACACCCGATTTCTTCGTTTGGTTGTAGGATCCAAAATGGATCCCATGAGGGATTTTGCAAAACTCTGTGTCTCTGTGGGACTGTTTGTCGATTAATCGTGTGCATTGAGGGTTCATTTTTTTTAAACTAATAGCAGGACAAGCACCTTAATAAGACTGTCACCGCAGTGTCATGAATAAAAAAATTTCTATAACATTACGGTTCAAGTCGTAGGTAGCAGGTTCCATAGGAGTCATCGCCAATTTGTCATATAAAAAAAAAAAGCTGAAGCGTCACTTCTTTATGTCACTCGGTGGCCAAAAATTGTATTTAAAAATGATCAGGCTATGCGTCCGTCCCTACCCAGAGTAACTTGAAAACCAAATCAAAAATGGTTGCCGATTAGCTTTTAAATAAGTCTACAATGCAAACAAAAAATTTTACTTCCGACTCCCAGGAGACATTCAGCTAAAAATTATTATTATGAAGATCACACGTGCGTCCGCAACTATCAGAACACTGTACCAGTCTTATGTATTAGTTCGACGGGTTGGCATTTCTGCCAAGGCGTAAAAAACTTTGTTTGCATGTTTGTTTGACATAAGTGAATGTAAAATATTTTGCCTTTTTTTTTTTTTTACCTTTCGTATGTAGGTTCATTGAAACACTTTAGCATACATCGTAGAATCGTAGATATTTATGATATGCGTATGTAAGTCAACAATTTTATGTATGTATGCATGTACGCATATATGTGTATATGTATGTATATATTTTTGCATTGCATACATGTATCAAAAACGTATGCTTAACTATACTTTAGGCCGGTATATGCGCTAATGCAGTGTTTATTACGGTGAGTTATAACATCCAAGTCTTTGGTTGTTGCTCATTCGATGTCATTGACATTAATTTACGCTTTGATAAATTTCATCTCACCACATAATGAGTCTTACTTACCTTTCTGTATATAAATATATATATATGTAGATATGTATATGGGCTCCTGTGTAGGTGTACAATTATGAGTTGTTTGAATTAATGTTTTGTATTTAATGACCTTTGGTGTGATTATGACAACCAGACGTTATTGTATGTTGATGTCGTTTAGAAACATCATAAACTAGGGAATATAAGGACAAAGCTAGAGCATAAAGTTACACAATCACACGATGAATAATTTAATGTTTTGTAATTTAGTTTATATAGAGACAGACAGACAGACATTCGTTCGAAACTGGAATCCCAAGAATTAATCAAGTGTAATGGCACAGATAAGAAGTGAAATTGTTCTTAATTTCAAAATTTCGTTNGTGATACTGTCTATATATCAGTAATCACAACCTTAAACAACAGATTCTAATGAGTCTCGTAGCTGCAAAGATAAGTTAAACTAATGTTTTAGATATCACCTCAATACCAATATATATGAGTTTTGTAAGATCTTTGTGGACTATAAATGGATTTTTAAAACAACTTTGATCGCAAACATAAAATAAGCAAGACAACCATAAGGAAGAAATGTGAGGAAGTTTTTTCATGTGAAAACAAAGCCATTGATTGTTTAACGGCTTTTCAAAAGATTTGGTGAATTTCTCTAAAATATGAAAGAAAATTAGAAAGCAGTTAATGAAGTTATAGGCATCCATGCTCAGATATATATTGGTTTTATTATCCCAAAAAATGTATTAGGCTTGCCTTTGGATAAGAGGCTATTATTTTCCACGATGACAAAGTTCAGTCAGTCAGGAAAGTAATTGGAGCAATTTTTTTCTGCCTGGTATTATGTTTATGTTTGGTTTTTGTACCCTACATCATTCCTGGTACAAGAGCGTTATCAGTTTGTGTGGTATCGCTTGAGATGGACCCACATTGTACTATTCCTAACAAATTGGAATCGCTTTTTGAATCGATTGTCTGTCCGCCTGTCCGTCTTATTTCTTATATTCTTGTGTTCAACCTACAGGCCACAATTTTTAAGATAATTCAAAGAAATTTGGCATACAGACGTGTTCTGATCGAAGGACAAACGTTATTGGAAATGGATCGAATAGAGCCGCTTTGCGCTTTATTTTGAATAGTCCCTGTAAGCGAATGAGTGTAAGATACTTAATAGTGTTTCTGCTTGTTCAATACAAAATATTTTCTTTCTTCTTGATCTTCTAAAATACTTAAGTTCTCGCGATTAATCAGCGTACGGATTACGTCCTATTTATTATACCTTACCCCACTTGTGGTAGAAGGTATATTAAGTCTGTGAGGATGTGTGTAATATGCAGAAAAGCTTAAGATAGATTCAGCTTTCATTATACCGATTCTGCCTGCCTGTCTGTCTGTCTACCTGTCCATGTAAATTTGTGTTCAAGCTACAGGTAAATATTCCCATCGATAATAACTCTTTCAGAAAAGAATTAATTTGCAATATTTTATGGGGAAAACTTGTCCGCACTATGAATTTTGGATTCTGTGGGTCTATTTTGAAGACCCTATATAGGGACTGTAATGAAAATGAAAATTGAGAAATTATAAAATTTTTGGGAAATAAATTAAGTTTGCTGAATTTAGCTCCCGTCATATGATGTTTTGTGTTTGGGGTCTTATATGCGGACTCTCTTGAAAGGCATTCCCTTGCATGAAAACCAAGAATCTAATGATCGGCTGTGTACGCGTATATTTTTACTTGTTTAAACTTATTTTAATTTATAGGTGACTTTCACGGTGTTTCTGCGAGACATTTAAAGGGCTAACACTATACTAATGGGTTTAGCGATTTTTGAATAAATCGAACATAAATAAGGAAACTACGTAAAAAAATTTTTAAAAATTTCCATTGTTGTCCACAATAGCAACTAGAGATTAGATATAAGTGATCAGGTAGTGAAACGCAATCTAACCCATGGTTCAACTGTTTGGTTTAACTCTTCGCCATGATTTATTCTCCGAATCTACAACTGGCCATAAATGTTAGCAATACGATCGATCGAATTGCATCATTTAAAGAAATTGGGAAAAAAATTTCAACAAAATGTTACCTATTATGTGAGCTGCGCGTTTTGTTAAGATAAAGTCAAGGAAAATACATTTTTTTGCGACAGAACTTTTCTTGATCCAAATCAAAGCAATTAGGTTAAAAATTGCAACAAAAGAAAAACTATAAATAATGCAACGTCTGTTGCATATATTTGGTGAAGTGACAACCTTTTACTAGCCTTTTGCAAATAGCAGAAACAAGAAGAAGAAAAGCATGTGAGCAACTCATCTAAATCAGGGTTAACTTGCAAGCAAAATATTTCGATCTTTACCATGAAAACGACAGACTAGGTGATGCTCCGCGAACAAGGCAGCAAAAGGTTAGAAAACTCTCGAGCATATCGAACTTTACGTTCTCCTCTCTAAGAGATACCCGATCACCCTGGACAAAAAAAGAAATCGAAATTGTTTAAAGCGCTCGGAGATGATTGCAGAAAAATGATGAAAAGTGAGACGACAATGGAAGAAAGACTTAAATGAATATTTTTCTTGAAAAGTTTATTGTAGTTAATCGGAAACAAACTTTTACATTACAATCAGACAATGTAATCGATTTATAGGTTTTTTTATTGATAGTCCCAGGTTCCGCAACATATGCAGTAATATTAATATCCTGGGGTTTATTGCGGTACAATCATTCATTTATTTCTTGTTTGTTATCGTCAATAGAGCAGCAAAAAATAAATAGAAAGCAATTACAAGTTGTTATTGTTGTTGTTTAGTTTTATTATTATCTAGAAATTCATAAATCATAATCTTTACGTTATGCTCCCAATTGCAGACTCACCTGATGCTTCTCATTGTGTAAGATTACGAAAATAAATGAAAAAATTAAAAGGAAAAATATTCTCATTGTTTAAATTGACAATCAGTAGCATTACTTTATGTTTTGTTATTCTTTTCATTCATAGTTTATTTTCTGAAATTTTTTTTTTTTTATTTTTTTTTTTTTTTGTTCTGTTATTTGTATTTAGAGTTTTACAATTTCTGTTTGTTACAAATTTTTAGATATACATATCTATTTATATATATATATATATATACATATATATACATATGTGTGTGTATACAAATGCAGATATAGATATATACGTATAAATAAATAAATATATATATATATTTATATATATATATATGAATATATTTATATATATACATATAGATATACATATATACATATACACACACACGCATGTATATATATGTATTTATATGTTAACATTATTACGATTTTTTTCTTTAGTTATTTATTTATAGTTTTTTGTTGCTTTTTTTTCTAGTATTATTTATAATTCAAATATATATATATATATATATATATATATATATATATATATATATATATATATATATCTATATATATATATATATATATATATATATAAAGCTTTCTTATATTATATGTATAAACTGTACGATCTTTATTATATATATTTTGTTGTAGTTTGTTTTATAGTTTAAGTTAAGCATTTAAGAAATTGTTTTCCAGAACAGAAAAAATTTTCTTCAAATTCTGTAAACGGTACTTTTTGCATTTAGAGCAACGTAGCAGTTGTCACACAGTCTCATAAAAAACCGACATATAAATATACAAGTATTACTTTTTTTTATTCAAGATTTTTGTTGTTTTAAATTATTTATCTGAAGAATAGCGCGCCTTCAAGGCAAAAACACAATAATTATCGAAGAAACAGAAAGAGAGAGAGTGAGAGAGAGTGAGAGAGAGAGAGAGAGAGAGAGAAATTTTCATTGAAGTTATCTTAAGATTCTGGATGTAATCAACTTTAATGTTCTAATTAAAATCAACTTATCTACGCTTTTAGTTCATACCTAAAATCGAAGTAAACATACATTAATAGGATGGAAGTGAAAGTTTTTGAAAAATGCTTTGAGAAAATTATGGACGGGTACGAAAAGATAAAAATAGCTATCATATTGGATAATAACAAAGGATTTAAAAAAGATTTGGAATTCATTGATCATTTATTTAATTCGAAAACATTGTATCGAAAATGTTGAACGAGAAGTTTAAAATTGAAAACAAAAAGCTTATGTTGCTCATCTTTGAATGAATCTTGAATACCCAGCACGGTAAAAAATGTGTAAAATATCTTATTAAAAAGCCATCCGCCTATTGAATACTCGGGATGATAGTGATCCCACAAACTTTGGCTTCAAGGGGTTGATATATTTAACGAACATCTTGTAAGTAAGTTATAGCCGTTTTGCCTACTATGGGAATGTTAGAGATTTTCGAATTTAATGGAGCGCACATTACTCGCTATGTATATATTTATTTATATAGATAGAGTGTGCAAATGTTTACCATTCCGACTACATATAATAAATGAAAAAATAGATAGATAAAAAAATGGACCTAAGGTCCGCCAATGTTGAATCTTCTCAGAACGTCGCGCTGATTAATATTGATATGTACTCTTGCGCTTTCTACAAATAGTCCTGGACGAAGGAATTGTATATAACGATAACCTTCGAAGACCTTTCTTCCCGCTATTCCCACTTTAAAAATACCTTGAAAAGATAAATTACGGTACTTTCAACTGCACCAAAACAATCATTGCAAGTTTTTTTATTTTTATTTAAGTTAAGGAATAAACAAGAACATTATAGTCGGCCAAGGCCGACTAGTAGATGTCCTACACTACGTGGCCTCATGCAGTTATTCATTTGTTTTGGTAATAGTGTAACAAGAGTTACACATTATTTTCACTCATAGGTATACTTTTCGTGAAAGTCCTTATATGCTGTAGTGTCCAAAAAATTGACCTACGTGGCCAAATTCGGTTGACTTCAGTACTAATTATTATGAACTAATTTTCACCATGAAATACAATGTAAAGCTTCAGTTTTCGTAGGAGCAGTTATATGAAAGAGTGTTCAAGAAAATGGCCTCAGCCGAACCAAATTTAAAATATTGAAATGCTATTACCGAACGAGTTTGGTCAAAAAATGTTGAAACTCTCAATTATTTTTCATATAACGACTTTTCAAAAGAGCTTTGTATCGGGAATGGCCGAAAAAGTGGATGGATCCAAATTCATGAAAATAGTTCAAAAATTACGACCTATAGCTTGAAGACAAATTTATATGCATGGATATTAGATAGACGGAGAGATGGACAGACAGACTTAGATCGAAATCATTTTCTGAATCGATCGGTACAATAAATGACGGGTCTATCTTAAGCCTTTCTATGTGTTACATACGCCCGCACAAACTTAATATACCTTGTACCACAAGTGGTCTAGGGTATGAAGATTGATAATAGAATTGGAGCAAGATAGAATAGAGATTTAAGACATATGAAAACGAAATAATTAGTCTAGTTAGAAAAACAAGAAGAAACATTGTAGCCGGACAAGGCCGTATTTTACCTTACCTTGCATGCCTTTGCCTAAAGTAAATCAACCAAGAAAGGGCATTCTTTTCATAACATGCTTTCAATGGAAGGTAATCTTCTTGGCAAAGACTTGATCATTACTCATCTATTTTCCTTATAAAGTATGAAAAATTCGTTCAATATAAAAGCTTAATACCCTTATAGGGGGTAGGTCCGAAAAATAATTTCTCTGTTAAACTACTGTTGTGAACCAATTCTTATCACAAAATATGATCGAAATTTGGGACAATTGAATTTCATGTCAAATCACCATTGTTGACCATTTCTCAATGTGTCATTAAAAATTGGGCCATCTTCCCCAATGTCTTCCTATTGGATAGTGGCCCCGATCGAATCCACTTTCAATAGGTTTCGTGCCTACTCATCAATATACTGAACTGTGTTAAAATATTTTAAAAATTGCGACCTGTAGGTTGAGCGCAAGAAAGAAGATGGACAGATGGACAGACTTCCAGAAAGTTGTTCTGAATCGACTGGCATAACAAAAGGTGGATCCATTTATCACGCATTCGCGTGAACTAAACACCTTCTACCGAAAATGGTGTAGGGTATATATATATAGGAGTTTCTTCACCATAACAATATATTGTATACATGTAGTGAATACATAAAACTTTCCTCCGTCATTATATTATTTATATGTAGTTTCGATTGTGGTTTTCGACGAACACGTTCTTAATTGTTGAGTGTCATTAAGCCCAAGGAAATTGCGTTTTATTTTAAAGTCTAATTGAGCATACATCGAGACCGTTTGCTACAAAGAGGATGTAGAAAAAAAAAGACAAAAAAAAAGGACGGAAAATCAATTTTTACTTGCGTAAAAGCGAAAAGATATGAATGAAAATATTTTTGCTAAGACTGGTTTTGGACTGGTTTTCGACTGGTTTTGGACTGGTTTTCGACTGGTTTTGGACTGGTTTTCGACTGGTTTTGGACTGGTTTTCATTGCATTGACTTTAAATTCTTAGAATAAATACTGCTTGTCAATACTGATTCGACCAAATCAATCCCGTCTGGCACGAACATATACATGGGAAACGAATGAATACAGAGATCGAAAATAATTTGTAAACATTTATAGCTTTCTGCAGGCTTATGTTCAGAAGCCACACACGTTCAATTATTGTCAGACAGTCGATCCATTTACCTGTTAGTCCCAACGCGCTGATATATCAAATGTGTCAGGCAGATTTATTACGCAATTTTCAATTATAAGTTGAAGAAAAACTAAACGAATCTTTTGTATCATAACTGAGGTAGTGTGGGTATCCAAGATTCGATTTGAGGCGGTTATGATAAGCGTAAGAAGCTTTTGTTTTATGTATTTTATTAATTTGAAAAATTTTAATAATTAATTTCCAATCAACTTTTAAAACTACTTTTTGAAATTTTTTATATAATAATTGTGTTTTTTTTGTTTTTGTGTTATAGATTTGATTACAAATTTATAATATAAAATATAAAAGGATATGAGAGTATTACGTATTATGTTAAAGCTTTTTCTATAGAATTTTTCATTTTTCTTAAATTATTCTCCAAAGAAAAACTAAATATAATTCTTGTTATGTTTGCGTAAGAGTTTGTGTGTTTGTCTTTCGTTTTATTTATTTAGGAGATAATATAACAATTGTTTTTTTTTTTTTGTTTTATTTATCGAGTTCAACTTTTTGATAGATAATTGTTGTTGTTTTCACTTTTTTCATTGTAAATTTTTTAACTGGCATTAAAGCATTTATCAACAAACTTAATATTAAACAATTTTTCTGGGGTTTTATATAAATGTTTATATATACATATATATATATATATATATATATATATAACTCCATATATATATGTATCTATGTATATCTAAAAACGCATATATATGTATACATTTATCTGCGTATATATACATACAAATACATATATTTGCATATATATATATATATATATACATACAAATACATATATATAGGTTTGAAAACATTTATTGGACTTTATTTATTATTTCTGTGCTTTATGTCATTGCATGGGTATATAAGTATATATAGACATGCTTTGGTTTTTGCTTTTGTTACATGTATTTTTAGGTATACTTAACTCTTTGCTTATATCTATTTACGCATATATTTATAAGTGTCTATGTATGCTTTATTTATATATGTTTATCCTTATGTATGTATTGGCTATTGGTGCGTTTTATTCATATATATATATTTATATTTAAGCAATAAATATTTTTATTATATTATATTTGGTTTTCTGCCTCTTTTTATTCAACCACATTAGTTTATTATAATATCATTTGTTTATTTTATTAACTATAAGCATTTTCTATATTTTTGTTTGTTCATCGTTTTTTTTCTTTTTTTTTTTTTTTTTTTTGTTATAAATTCGTCTAATATTTTAACTTTATATCTATACAATATACATAACATATATATATATATATATATATATATATATATATATATATATATATAAATATATATATATGTATTTTTCTAGGCATTTAAGCATAACCAACATCATTATGCCATTAAAAAGCGTTAAGTAGTTAAGGACACGATAAGTTTCACAGTTTATTCTCAAACAGAGAGAATCGGTTTTTAAAAATTAGAGAAAACAATTGAAAAGGTTGCCCTCTAACTGATTTTAACGAAAGAGATATTCATCTCAAGCAGTCATAAATTGTAGATTAAGTTAAGCATTTCACGCTGTAGGAGAAGACCTTTAAACATTGAGAATGACTGATGCGAAGCACATATGTGTTTTTATATGTTAAGAGAGAGAACCAATTTTATGCATTTGGAGCATTTTATGGTTGAATTTTTCTTCTTCTTTTTTCTGTTTACGATTATTTAGCTTCAATAGAAGTACATTTTAAATTATTCGAAGAAATTGTGAAAGCTTTGAATACAATGAATGCATGGATAAGCTGTCTTGCAATCCAATGCCAGCCCTTAGCACGAGGATAAAACGAGAAGAAGAAGCAAGTGCCTATCCGAATTTCTAGACCTTGGAAACTCTCATCTGTATATATTGATCTTTGTCTCTGCTTATCTGCTAAGATCATACTTGCGTAGAGTGTTACGTATATATAATAAGCAAGTTGGAACTTGGTAAAGCTAATAGCATGGATCTAATTCTATAGGGATGGCTCGCGCTATGCTCAATTCAATTATTCTTTGCCTGCATTTCTCGTATTTATTTGTGGCAGACGAGTTTTTCTCACATTGTACTCGTCCTTATGGCACATTTGACTTAATTAAGGATATCCTTTAATATTTTTTACAAACTTATCCTTTCCTTATCCTTTGACCGCAGTTTGGTCTCAAACATATATGAAATAATTTGAAACTATTCGGTGTAGAAGTTACTTCAAAGCTTCCTAACCAATAATGGCGTTCAATTTAAAATCTTCTGCTGCGAATTATTGGCCATAGGGAGTAAGGCTGGTGTGACAGCCAGAAAAACAAATTTTTTGACAATTTTTTTGGCATTGAGACGAAGATGGCAGAGTAATAATATGCGGGCAGGTTGTTAAGCATACCCTTAAGTAGTAGAAAAAAAATTATATTGGAAAAATATTGAAAAATGGCAGGATCCGGTCCATTCAATTAAAAGAACTCTGCTCCCTCTGTGTTTTTTTTTTCTTGTTTTTACGAATGTAACCGATAAGAAAAAGATCTATATTTCTATGTGAAGAGAACGACATTATTGAAATATTGACATTTTGAAAATATTGGTTTTTGTTCAATCGACTCTTTATTTGATTAATAGAAAATACTTTTAATGATCTTATGGAAATGGTTTTATGTACGGAATGTTGTTGTAAAGATACCGTAAAAAGTTATAGGATAAAAAGAAACGAAAATTGTAGAAATTTTCGCGTGGATGTGTTTGAAGAAAAAAGCACTGAAAATTTCAAGACGCATTCGTTTGTCATATCGTTATGTTTGAAAAATTTAATTTTTCGACAAATTAAAATTTGGTCACGCCCAGATTTATGGGTTAATGCCTGACTACTCAAGGAACCACTTCAGTCCATAAAGAAAACTTCCTTTTTTTGAAAAGTTACAGTGACCTTCTCCCTTAATAGCTAGTAAGCGGAGAAAGCTCGTCCTCTTTTTGATCGGCAAAGCAAAAGTTAGCACTTGTGTGCCTTATTAGAGCTTCTTGGGCTAATTCCTTCCACTTAAATAATATTTAAGTAAAAGGGATTGGAATATGTCCGCGACCAAGTCAGATTAGAGTTCTATGTTAATCCGGAACATACGCTGGTAAAAAGCATCCATAAGCTTGAATGCCGTGATTACAAAGACCTGATACTTTTACTCTTTCGCTTTGAAGAGGAGGCTACCGTTAAGGACCTAGAAAATTGCTGCTTAATGCTGGTACAAGGAAAGACTCTTCTCTTACTTCGAAATGACCACATTTATTGGCTGTTAAGGGACTCGAAAACAATGCTTCATAAGCATAGAATACATGAATAACATAAATCGCCGTTCAATCATCTTTTCTTATACAAAGGAATTAACGGAAATCCTTAACATATCCTTTTAGGAAATTTTTCTAAAATATTATAGAGATCTTTTTCCTACATATATTTTCCTACATATATATATATATATATTTATTTATTTGTTTTTTTCTTCTGTTTTTATATAATTTTATCTAATTCCTATTATTTTACTCTTATAGTGTTTAAATACATATGTTTACAACATTTTACAAGCGTTTGCAGTTAATCTACAACTAATTTGTTTTCTATAACAATTTAATTCACATTTAATTAATTTATTTTTTTTCTGTTTTGTTTTTTGTTATGTTTAGTTAGTTTATTTTGCATTTAGGAAGACATTTTTTCATGATTGTGACCACATAACATATGAAGAAGATACAAACAAAAGTCATAAAGGATTTCATTTATACTCTGTATTTAATATATATATATATATATATATATATTTTTTTTTTTTTTTTGCGGAAAGTTTTTAAATTATTTAAAAAGTTGCTTGATAACAATAAATGGGTCATTAGGTGAAGCTATGTATATATACATATATATATATATATATATTCTTATATATTTATTATTTTTAATTTTACATAATTATTTTTACATTTACATCATGCATATATATATATATATACTCTAATATATATATATATATATATATATATGTATTATATATATATATATATGTATTATATATATATATATATACATATGTATTAATGCTTATAAGAAGGCTTTTACTTGCAAACATTTCTATAATACGAAAATTATTTTCGTAGAGTTTCAATTATTTACAAAAAAAAACAAAAACAAAAACAAAATAAAATAAATAAAATATCTCAATATTTATTTACATTATTTACAAAGCCTATCTACCTAGCCTACCTACAAAGCCTTTCTTCCTCCCCACACTTAATCGCTTTGTTTCATCATTCAGTTCAGTTTTTATTATCATTGTTTATATAGTATGAAATTATTATGTATATTAATATTAATATCTTATTTACTTTTATTTAGGTGTTTATTATGATATGTTTATGTTTTAACATTTTTTATTATCATCATTATCATTATCGTTATCATTATTAGTATTATTTTTATTTATTCTTTAATAAAAAATTATACTTAAAAGAAAAATATTTACTGCTATAGTGTTGAAACCTCTTAGAGTCTTGAGGAAATTATTTCCTTAAAAGCAATAGATGAAGCTATCGAGTTAAGTGATGCGGAAAACAAAAAAAAAAAAAAGGGGAAGTCAGAATAATGTTTTATTTTTCGTTTACAGGATCTCCTCGCAAAGTTTTAAAGCAATTCAGCCAATGAGTTAGTTTTAAATTTTTTTTTTTTTTGTTTTTAGCATTCAAAACTATGCAAAAAAATTTCCCTCGGGAGTATGTATTATATGTATTTGTAAAGTGGATAAGTGGTCTACCCATCTTCCTACATGTCTTTGCTAAAGTCGCCTTTACGGCTTCAGAACGTTCTCGCAAAAAAGCCGCTTGTGGTCAAATTTTAATATTTAATTGTCATTGTACTTGAGAATTGCCGCAACAGCGCCCACAAGCCACAAAAGCCAGGAAAATATGGACCTTGTGGCTTAACGTAAGCCTTTCATCCATTTCGTATTCGTTACACTATTCTTCGGTTATTGTGCAGTATTTTACAGTAAAACATTCCATTTTCAACGTTTTTGGGGGGATGGAGGGCGGGGTGTTAGACTTTCAAAATCTTAATTGAAGCTATAATTTATTTACGAGTGTTTGGGTTTTGTGTAGTGCTGCCATATGTTGAGTGTTTCAATATCTTTCGATCTGATAGGCAAACGTATTTGCCTTTTTAAAGATAAACTAAATGAAGCAACAATCGCCAGGTGATTATAATTTTGGCTTCCCTTAAATGCTAGAAGTGTAGCGGACAACACACATACGACCCCCGGGAAAGTAGTCTTCTAAGTGATTTTCATTATGTTCAACGATTGGAAACTGTTATTACATCGCATACACACTACATCGACGATTGGCTCTGTGAAAGCGTCAATGCTCAGTCTTGTCAACTTTTCGAGTATGTTAACGTATGACGATCAGCTGGGAGTCGATTTCTACTACTATGTCTTTGAGAAGTTCCCAGACAAAGCAAGCAAGTTAAGCGAGAAAAATAATGCCAAGCGTTTTAAGAAGAAAGTAATTTCGAAAAAATATTGAATAGTTGGTGTAAAGGCTTTAAAAAAGCGCAGACTTCTGCAGTCTTCTAAACTAGCTGATAGTGAACTTCCACTGCTATCCCCTTTAGAATTTCGCAACCAAAGCAAGCAAGCTAATAGGGCTAACGGAGCAAAGCAATAATAAGTGTTTGATATGAAGCCATTCAACAAACGTATATTAAGTGTTATGTATTAATTATTCGATCGAAGAAAAGATACAATGTGTCAAACTGAGCTTCCAATGCAAGAAATCCGAATCATTCCCATGCAATCTGACAAAAAATTTAAAATGAGAGGATTTTACTGATCCAACGTTACTCAAATTCGTTCATAAAAACTTTCTCTACTCATGACCTATGAAATGATTTGTAAGCGCAAGTCAACAAAGTGAAAATCATAAAATGTTACCTTATTTTTCGACTTGAGATGCACACATCAAGCACCAATATAACTATTGATGCGATTTAAAGCAACAATAACTTCTTCGAAATGTGATCCTTGTTTATACTTACATATCTTCTGTAATGTATTTGTTTCGAAGAGATTTGAGCCGAAGAAATTCAGAAACGGAAGCAATTTCCCAACAAATTTATGAGCACACACTGTAGCTAATTACTCATTGAAATTCAAATCTTTACATACAATAACGATTTCATTAAAATCTTCAATCTTCAATTTGCAAATATTTTCAGTTTTAAACACATAAGAAAATTGTATTCGGCTGTGACGGACGAGCTTTATCTTAAATCGCCAAAAAAAAAAAAAAAAAAATGATGAAGAAACGTTGTCTTCATACTCTTTAATATGGGTGGTGAATAATTTCTTCCATTTTTACGGAATATAAATGAGAATTTTCATAGTGTGTCCGCTACAGTTTATCAGGGATGTTCTTAATCTACATTGCGTTGTATGCTTGTGCTTTGCTCGATTTAACCCATTTTCTACACCAAGCTGTGTGAAGGAATTTCCAATGTTTCTGCCAAATTTGCAACCTATAGCGTAATTTTTGTGGTCACACAGGCAACTACATAGGCGGACAGATGGACATGCTTAAATCGATTTTCAATTTGATGTTGACCAAGACTATAGGTATTCTATACGGTGTCTAAAACCGTTTCTTCTCTGTGTTTCAAACGATTCGATAAAATGAATCCACTTCCAACCTTCGGTAGTGTGTAACACTGTTGCCGAAACTGCAACTTGAGCGGTTGAAAGTGCAGGAAAAAATGAGAAAATAATATCAGCTTGTGGGCGAATCTTCAATTACGCACGATTCAAATAGAAATTTGTTCCATCATTTGCCAGGAAGTTACGATGACCGTAATTAATAGTCGAAACAAATATAAGGAATCCATCCGTACCTGTGTGCTTCGAAATGCTAACAAAGATTTAGTAAAACATTTCAATTTTTGTGAATGAATCGTTGTGCTTGTCCGATAACGCTTATGTCACTTAAAAGAAGGTCACAATTCAAACTTCACGGACTAAAAAAAGTTACTTCACTCAGATGTTCTCTTAATAGCATCGTATGTATCGAAAAAGTGAAAAATAGTCGCCTAATATTCCTATATACAGTATGACCAACCAATCTAGCAGTTATGTGAAACAAAGTAAAGAAGAAAACCGAAATCTTTTTTTTTTTTTCGAATTTGAATAATCTCAAACCTCAAAACTTTGAGGATATAATTGTCGCCTGGTAAACTGCGAGTCAATGTTTGGCAATTATATTCTTGACTTTACATTGATATTTATTCTGCCTAATTGACTCTATGGTAGGTATTGTATTGAAGGCGATAACATGTAATCAGAATTCAAATAAAAAGTTTCGTTTTGTGTATTAAATATATATATATATATATATATATATATATATACATGTATATACATACGTATGTATGCATAGCTGTATCTATGTATCTCTTTGTTTAAATACACTTATTTTATTTTATATATACATGTATATATATAAATACAATATATATATATATATATATATACACATATATATATATATATATGTACCTATATATGTACATAACTATCCATATAATGGGTCATTTAAAAAGTCTTTGCGGTTTTTTTTCGCATTTTCGAACACCTTTTTGTAGTCTGCTCTTTTCTTCCAATGATTTCAAACTGTTAGATGGTTGATGTTTGGTGACTCCGCTAGTCCTGACAGCTTACTCCACCAGTTACAAAATTTGATCGAATTTTTCGACCAGAACGGGGTGTATGTTTGACATCGAAATATCCGGAACGGAATAGAGCAAACTACTCCTGTGTCCTTTATACACACCCTTTGTTTATGCACACACACACCGCTCACTTCAAAAACCTTTCCGCATGATTTTCCTTTTTTTCGCAGTAAAAACAACATCACATAGCGTATTTCTTCAGATATTTCACCAAAATCAATATAACTTTCTTTACAGGAGCAAAGAATTAGAAAACTATCGTCACAACAAATGTAAACTGAAATGTCATCTTTTAAGCATATGTTCGTTCAAGACAATCAGGTGAGCCTTTCTTTTGCTTTGCCCGAAACTATATAGGCATTAAGACCCTCCCAGCAAAAACTTTTTATATGACCTAATAGATAGGAAGATATTATGCGCTCAGGCATAGCATATGCAATTCGTTCCTGTGTGACATTAATAGCAGTTTATATTTTACTATCAATTTTCATGGTTGTAAATTAATCTAGTGTAAAAATAAAATAAAAGAAAAATCTGCATATTTGATGCCATTTTAAGCATATACACATATATACACTCAACATATCTGCATACATATCATAGCGAAATATATGTGAAATGTATTCGCATTTACGTGTGCTGAAAATTTTTAATAAATATCCTCATATAAAACCGCGGCACATATATTTAATGGCGACCACAACGTGATATTTATTAAAAATAATTATAACGCAAAAAAAAATTATGTGAAAATATATGAAAAAGTTCAACATTTTCACAATTTCAGACAGTTATTCTTAAAAATTGGAGACAAAATAAATTAAACGAATATAACATCATGTATACAACATGTAGGCCATATGTGAAAGCATTTATACGCATAAAATGGGCCTTCATGCAGGCACATGTGTCGCGGGTACTGAGAACAGTAAAAAGATTGCGAACGATCGTTACTCGTGAGAAAATTTAAAGAAAATTCTTATCTCAATAGCTGAGAAATATTTGGACAGATCGCATTTTTCAGTTATCCGCATGCGTAGCCGAGTAGAAAAGAATCGCGAGTAGCAAGTCTGGGCTCGGGGGTTTCAAGTCTGGTTCCGTTCGGTACAGTCCACTTTGGCCGTAATTATAGTGTGAGCTCAGTCGATAAAAGCTTTACACTCGTGATCGCTTTCCTACCTATTTCTCTTTCTTCACTTCTTTCCAACCTTCACCGTATTATGCGGATAAGGTATTGATTGATCATGTAATAAAAACAAAAAAACAAGAGAAGATATGCGATCAGGTTTCACTATTTATCGTTTGAGATATGGGAGCATTGTAAGGGAAATGACACGGCAAATGGCTCTAAAGACACGAGAAGCTTGGGCAACATTTTGAAGAAGAAGAAGAAGAAGAATTTAGAGTTTAGTATGAATGCATCAATCTAAAGCCAAGATGGATCGTACAGAAGACGTGTAAATGAGTAGTTGGTGAGTATGGGAAAAGAGACCTTTGACAAAAGTCCACTTTCAAGGCTTAAAAAGTGTTTCAGGAGGATAGAAACATAAAACCTGGTATTGGCTTCAATTTAGCCTATAAAAGAGTGACCCAAAAGTCAGGACCATTAGATGTGAAGAAAATAAGCAATGACGTGGGCAAAATTCCTATTCTTAGGAATAGTAAAATGCACTGTTAAGACATGGGAAGCCGGAGAACTGTTGAGGCGAATTTATCAGAATTTGCAAACATTTCAAATATCAATAAGCTTGGCCGGTGCAAAAGTCAAATAATCCTTACGCTCTGGCGGTACAAGCTTTTGATTTGATTTTTTCTTCTTCACCCATGTAATATCGGATGGAAGTAATAGTTCCACTTCAAGGAGCTCTTAGGGAAAAAAATTTTTGTAAATAATTTTTTTTTTTTCTACCATCTACACAAGGTTGCATGAAACTCCCTTATCGGCTTGAAATTGGGTCACTGACTGAACATATCTTTTTTTTTTTTCATATGGTCGAAAGTGAAAGATTGATAATTCAATTATTTAATTTGTTTGTTTTTTTTTTTTTGTTTTTTATCAAATATATTTAATTTTATGTAGATGGTGCTCAAGCGCGGTATACGCAGTATATAAAATTGCACTTTAATATATATTAAAGTTGATGGCATTTTTTTTGCTTTAAAAGATATTACGTGTACAATGCTTTCCTCTCTATTTTTTATTTTTTATTTTATATTTTTTTTATTTGATAGTCAAACCGTATATAGCGTCATGTCTTTTCGATTTCCTTTATAGCATATTCATTGCATGCATGCATTATTGCTTTATGTTGGAGAAAACTTAGCCTTTAAGGAAGGCGGGATGGGGGGGGTGGGCGGTTGTAAGCATAATCAACGATAAGAGAAAATACCGGTTTAATTGAAATAAAATTTTCTGTTTGTCCACTTTGAGCAGACAAGCACTTATGCAAACTGTAACTCGGTCGTATCCGAGAAGTTTACCTGCTTTTATGCATATGTATTAAATACGTAAATTAAACAAGCACACATATGCATATATATATATATACAGTATTTTTCATTTAAAAGGTTTATATTTTTGAAAAGAATAAAGCGTTTAATTGCTTTAAAATGCGTCCTTTATACACAAAAAGAAAGAAAAAAGAAAAAAATAACACAAAACAAAACATTACCAATACATATACATTTTATACCTTGTTGACTTCTTTTGTAAGATATGAATAAGATATGAAATCGAATATGTTTTAAAATTTAGAAATATTTGCATTTAGATCATTTGTTTCATTCACTCGCATATCTCACATTGCGTTCGAAATGTTGCTGAATTTTATTGATCTAAAAAGTATAGCTGTTCACTGTTGTTGTCAGTGCTGTATACACAAAAGTTTCCAAATTGTAAACTTAGAGGTAAGAGATATGCTTTAAGATGACTGTTTTCAGTAGCAATAGACTGTAGTTTGCAATAACTTGATATCGAACGATATACGATTTATACGGCTTACGGTATACGGCATACGACTTTAGGCAAAGGAAAATCTGAAATTTACATTTAGTAAATTAAGGTGTCAGGATTATGCCCCACAGCCGCGTTTGGTAAGCATTTACTAACTAACTAATAACGAATAAATGAGTAAAAATCGTTTCGTTTCATTTAACGGAAGAGTACTGTATAAAATATATGCATAATTTCGTCTACGTGCTTTCATATTTTTGCAGTCTTGTATATACGTTTTAATTGAAATCTGACAGAGGCGGTGTTAATATTTTAAGCGTTAAATTTATTACAATTCATTTAATTAATATTGCGAATCGCTCTGTAGCGTAAAAAAATTGCATAATATGTACGAATATTATCCATACATACATACATATATACTTATATACATACATATATACATATATTCATCTGAAAATGTTGATATTTATGAAACATTTATATTTATAGGGAAAAGTGTAGTATATATGTATATATATATGTATATATATATATATTCATATATATGTATTAATATGTATTTATCTCTATGTAAACAGTTTGCGGTAAATGTGTTCACATATTTTTTCACTCAGATTAATGTAATGGAGCTTTATTTATATTATGCAAATTATATTCGATCCAAATTTACGCTACTATGCGTATAATTGCAAATTTTGCAGAATAAATTTATTTATTTTTTTTATTGAAAAACTCGATATAATTTTTTGCGAAGACAAGAGACTAATATATGTGTAAGCATCGTTTTTATAGGGAATAGAAAAACTGAGCTTACCGTGAAAAATGCATATGTACTAATGGAAGAAAAAAGGACGTACGTACTCGAGGCACGGCTGATTACTGTATAGACATTTTCAAATAATAACAGTTTTCTTGATGTTAATCAATGTTTGCAAAAACCTCTTCGCGTTATAGAAACTTTCACGAATACCTAGTCTGTCCATCGAATCGTAAAACATTATAGTTACGTACGAAATTGCTTCATCAAAAATGTTACAGCTTTAGGTCCTGAACATAATTTTAAATTCCATTTGACTGGATAAGAGAGTAAATTATACGATCGGTCAAAGTTAATGTTGGGATGAGAATTCGATAAGAATTCAATTCGAAAGGTTTTCGGTAGCCGTTTTTCAAAAAAGAAAGAGCCTATGTACGGCACGAGCAGAGAACGAGTTTGACTGAGCACTTGTTCATAGGTAAAATGTTCGCGTTCACATAACTAATGAGAGAGAAAGAGAGAGAAAGAGAGAGAGAGAGAGAGAGAGAGAGAGAGAGAGAGAGGATGGTGGGAGAGAGAGGGGATGGGGGGAGTGAGAGGGAGAGAGAGTGTATCGACAACAAAAAGTTGGAAAGGTTATAATCGTCTTCTGTTATTTTATCTCTTCTAAATTTCCTATTAAAGTTTTTCCCATAAATTCATAAAACGGAGCAGAAAATACAAACCATTTTCTCATAAGAGAGCCGGAAAGAAAAATGCTTTATGCTTACCATAGAAAATTTTCGTTAGAAAGTTGTTTAAATCGTAGAATGCGTTTCACTTACAATTCATAGGTGGTTTAGTATAGTTTCAAGTGTAGACGTGAAAAAGATTCGTAGACATGGTATGTACACAATATTCTTTAAGATGAATCCGTTTGCATTGGCAAAAAATCAAGGAATATACTAAACTTGTAATACTGTATCAACTGCTGCGACAGTTATTTAAACAGAGGCACAAAGACAAACTATCTGTGGTTGGGTTTAGGGTCTTATCTTGATTGCAAAGGAAAAATCAACTAAAAGCCGCATATTGCATACTATTCACAAGAGATTCTCTATCATAAGAAGATAGACAAACTTGTCGTGCGCTCTTCGTTGAGCAAGAAATGCAACACATTCTTTAGAATCAAAGTAATGGTTTTCTTCACTATCTTCTTCTGATTATATAGGGAAGCTTTGAAAACGTCGGCAGACGTGTCAAAAAATATTACTAACCAACTACTGTGGAACTATCACTAGTAATAAGTAGGAAGTGCTGCATCATATTCCAAAGCCAGCATTTTGTTTCGAACCCCCTTCAATCGATATTTAGTCCTTTGCTTATATTTCGGAAGCTTAATATTGTCCGACTATCTACCGAACCGAAGGGTGCCACGTGAAAAGCAATTAAGTGAACCTTTTTCATTGGTTTGTTTAAAAGTGCACTTTGATATGAAAAAGACATAAAGCGAACGATAAACACAAGCAGCTCTTAAGATCATCTATCAATACTTTTAGTAAGAAAGGAACCTTTAATATCTTTACCAAGTTATAGGAAATTAAATATTTTTTTTAGGATAACAATTTTTAAAGATCCAACATTTGAATGAAAACAGTATTGCATGTGGTTTCCAATCTATTCGCCTTGTTGCTTCGTAGATGAGCTTAGAGAATTTTGAAAGTCCACAATTATATGTATACAGCATTTTTAAAAGCTTACATTAATTGCTCTACAATTTTCAAGAAATGGATTTTGTTTTTTTTTCGCTTTTTAGCGTAAAAAACCTCTTAAATTATCCGAAACGATACAAACAGAAATTTGTGGGCACGGCAAGATCTTAAATGATCGACAAATTTGATATTCCCGACATAGATGTCCAGATGTCCATATATAACGAATAACTACTTTTTCCAAACCCCAAGCAGCATAACCCCAACAATTTTTATTCCATTTTTTGCATTCCTTCACAATCTTCCACAAGCGTTTATCATATTTTTAAATTGACATTTTCTAGTGAAATATTTATACGATATTTTCGATAAGTTAATTGAAGCATTATTTATTAACAAATGATTGCCTTTTTTTCTTTTCAGGTCTAAAATTTAAATTTGTTCATTCAAGTGTCCGTCAATCACACAAAAATCAATAACTTTAAGCCCCTGTGTATTTTTCTAGCCATAGAGACTAAGTGATTTTCTTCTTTTTTTTTTTTGTTCACTTTTTGTTTTCAAATTCGCATCAGTTACACTGGCTGTCGCACAGAGGCAATTAAATTGAAGATGCCTCTGCCGAGAATCGCTGCGATGTTGCCATTTGTTAATATTTTTCAAATATAGTTTTTTTTTTTTTTTTAACTTAAATATATGCCAAGTAATTTCTTTCGCTTCTATTCATTCTAAGAAAATTGTCTTTAAACTGCTAAAGTGGTTTAGCTCCTTAAAGATTTGAGCTGAGTTACGTTGTCTCGTTGAAAAGAAGAACAACTGAACATTCAATGGATCGGGAGAATTTAAACATTCTTTTAAACGACAAGTGTTATTATTAGGTTTACCGGAAAGTTCTGCCCGTTTTTAGTATCCTAGTTTTCGAATGTTGTCCGAAAGGATTTGTTAAACTGGATCAAGTCTTCCGATGTTGTCACAAAAGCATTTTGCTCTAACATGATCGTGACGGTGTCGTTGCCAGAGCAGTTGTCGATCTTATCAGAAAGTTCGAAATCATTTATTTGAAATTTTTGAAGGCGTTTTCAGCCTGTTCTACCCGAGATAGTACCTGCACCAAACACTTTTAATACATTTGGACCTACTTCTGCAGCGTTTCCTCCTTGTTGAAATTCATTCAAGACACAATGGCATACATGAGCTTTATTAACAGCAATCGCTATACGATCAAGCCTGATTTAATGCTACGATAAATTATTTTCGTTTTGGTTCATTTGCTAGGTTAGTATGAATACATTCAGTAGCAAAGAGAGAGAGAGAGAGAGAGAATCAAATATATGTCACGCATGCTTGTTCAAATTTATTGTAACTGGAACGGGCAGAACTATTCGCTGCCCTCAACGATCAAAATATGCGTTTCATATATGATTTGATTAAATTGTGTTTTATTAACTTTGCAGATAAGTTTACATCAAAAAAAAAACTATTAGTAATTAAAAAACAATTAATAAAATTAATTGAGTTGAAAAAATTCAAAAAAAAAGAAGAAGAGGAAGAGAAATCGATTATGACTTTACGAGTTAGTTAATAGTTATTAATAGTTATTATAATTTGAATTTATTTAGTTTATGAGATTTTCATAAAAACGAATTTAAATTTACGCGAAATAACAAACTGGAAATAAGAAAAACAATTCAAATTGAAAGTTATTAAATAAAGCTTTTCAGAGTATTTATTATAAATTAATTTCGCGCATAGTTGATATAAATATTCAGTGGAGTTCTTTTGCAATTCTTTTATAATAATTTCTGTTAGTTATTTTCTTATATATTTTTTATGTATAAAGCTAACTTGGTTTTCATACTCTTTTTGTGTATGTATATATGTATATATATATTTTACACATTACTCTATGCTATCAGTATATTTATTATTCAACTTTATTATCGTTAGTTTTTCGCTCGCTTGTGTTTCTGACTTGACTGTACATAATATATATATATATATATACATATATTCCTTTATGGTAACTAATGGCTGCTGTTATTTATATAAATCGTTTATTGTAGGTATGTTTACTTACTTACTTTTCACTTTCTAATTATTATTATTATTATTACTATTATGTTTAATAATTTTTTTTTACTTACTTTACATCTGTGTATGTTTGCATAATTTGTTTTTGCAAAATTTGTATAATATTTTATATGTATATATATACATACATTTTTGTATATATATATATATATATATGTTTTGCATAGGGACTATTTATGTGTATATCTAAGCATTGTTCTAATTATGTCATGTCGTTGTCATTATTAAATGTTGTCTACTCACTTGTTGCTGCCTAAATAACAATTGTTGCTTCTGTAGTTGTCGTTTTTGCTGCTGTTGTTCTTGTTCACGTTGTTGTTGTTCATGTTGTTCATGTTGCTCTTGTTGTTGTGGTTGCGTTAAACAGCTGACTTGTGTTATGAAACTTGTTATTAACGTTAAAGTGATTAACGTGAATATCAGTAAATTTCCGGAGATAGTTCGATTTAAGTCAACAGTTGCATTATTCTCTGGCCAAACAATTTCGACTTCAGCCATTTTAAAAATGCTTAATAGTCGGTGGGATTGTAATTCATGATGCTCGGAATTAATGTGATGTGTTATGGTTTTTAAAATTGTTGTGCATTCATCCTAAAGAAGAAGAAGAAGAAGAAGAAGAAGAAGAAGAAGAAAATGAACGAAATAGTTTATAAAATGAACAATGTTAAGAAGGTTTACACCGGCCCATATATCCAACGAATTTGAAAATTTTTCGCTCTTATACTCTTCAGTAGCAAAAAACTCAGAATAGGCAAAATAGGTATTTCTGAGTTAAACCTCCCTGAGTAAAAACTTTCAAAATATTGAACGATATTTGATTCTAGCATATCGAAAGCGTAGCCAAAACGTGCAAAATAGGCCGAAGATTCCATTTCTCTCGTTATCATTTTTCGTTATTAAAATTCTTGCTGGGAATCGTTTCGGTATTAACATCTTTTAACATCCTTCAGAAACATTGTTTTTGTTGATATTTGAATATATGCTTAATAAGTTTTTTAAATATTATTACACTATAATGTTGCCTCTCATCAAAAAAAAAGGAAGAAAAAATTGTCAAAAGAAGGTTTTTTTGATTCAAAGACCAATTAAACTGTCTGATCTAATCTAACCGTATACTATCGAGACAAGGAAGTTATTGAGTAAAAAAAAAAGAAACAAATTACGTTAAACTTTAAAAAACTTTGTACCTTTTCTTTACGCAACGATTCAATGGCCTTTAGTTTCGCATCATGCGGCAAACGAGCAGCAATAATAATATTTTCATCAGTCATATTAAATAACGTTAACGTGCATTGAGTCTGAAAATTTAGGAAAGAGATATCCGTTAGATAAAAAGAAAAAAAAAATAAGAAAACATGAAACTTTAATAATCATCAGCTTAAGTTTAAACGTCACCGTTGAGCAAAAAACGGACACAGAATGTTACACTAATGGGATTATAAATCAGCTCTTGTTAAAGACGAGTTTAAAAGTCCACCAACAATTATCTTTCGAATGATTTTGTCAGTTTTTATTTTACTATATTTATTTTTTTGCGTTTGAAGTTATTTTGCAATCGCATCACATCGACCTCCAAAACTTCATCTGCAGATATTACCCAAGAATTCTTGATATGATTCGTTCTATACGATATATACAACAACAGGCGACGTACTCACAAGCGGGCAAAGTTGAATTGTCTCAAAGAGAGAGAGAGAAAGAGAGAGATAACCGATCTAAACTATGTATGGAATCATTGTACAGATTACCGAACTTCCGGGAGGAGGAAAACAATGCTTCCATTGTAAAAACAGCTTTAGAATGTTTAGTAAATGGAAAAATTCGTAACGTACCTGATTATCAATATAAGTGGTGACGTATTGTTGCAAAGCTCTAACGGCATCTTGAACGCCTAGGTTGGTATGAGGACGTAGCAAGGCTTCATCAGCCGAACTATAACCAAGCATTAGGAAAACACCACCTGTTAGAGAAATTAAATAAACAAGAAAATATAAGAATGAAATGATTTGTGTAAAAATTGAAAGTTTCAGAGACAGTCGGAAGGCGTCCCACGTAAAGCGGAAGCTTGTCTTTTAATCTACACAAGTTCTTACATAGCCCTGAGATTAAGACACGGATATTCTCACGCAGTATATGTACATACGTACTTACAATCGCTTAAATTGGCTCAACTGTAATATTATCGCTCTACCGTAAGTCATTGTTTACCCTCACGCATTATTTTGTATTCGAAGCATTCATTATAACGCTAGCATTCTGAACATTCCTCTCATTTTGCTAGCGTAAGCATTTTTATTGTTACTAGCATAAGAATTTTCTCACACATTTTTCTTAACATTTTGTTAACATAAGCATTTTTATTAAATTTATTGTACTATACAAGAACCAGAAAAATAATGGACAGAGGACACATTTCGATGCAATCAACAATCAACATAACTCCAATCTTAGTTCTTATTCCTAACACATAGTCAGGTACACCGCGAATAATAGTGGCTGAGTTTTAAGATAACCAATAATTAGCAGAATTACACAGCCACGGACACCGCGGCTTTATTCGCGAAACTAAATTTCGGGTTTGCACGAATGGCTAAGTTGTAGAGATTAAGCAGCTTAATCAGAAATACACATTACTCTCTACACAACACTCTACACTCTACACAGCATCCGAAGCCTACTGAACAAGTATAGCGATTAGAGTTCGCTGAACAAGTTGAAGGAAAAAATTACCTACTGCATCGAAAGGGGCATGGAGAATTTTAAAAAACGGGCCCATATATACCAGCAAAAGCTGGGAGAACATTTACCCGATATTTCATTCCAGACATAACCCCACACAGTGGGCCCTACGAATCAACCAAAAATACGCAATTTCTAATTATCAACATGTGTTGTCTATCAAAATTATTTCTAGCGTGACACGCTCTCTATTAAATACAAATTAAATACAAAGCGCTAAGTCTTTAGCAAAAAGTCATATTCCCGTCAACGACTAAAACATTGACAATAACCTGCAGTGAGTTTGATTACAAAAAAAAAAAAGAAGGGAAACTTGTAAATATCTTTCTTAGAATTGGAGAAATAATCTTTGGTGAATGTGTTTCATGGCGCCACGCAAAGATGATGCTTCCAGTCTTGACATTACAAACCGACCGCAAAGTATCTGCGATATTGCTTAACATTGACTAAGTTGCTGCCAGGAGCGACTGAAAAAGTGCATTAAAGGCTACTCGCTCTTTCAAATTGTTTGTAATATGTTTTGCAGTCAAGAGACAATGGGGGTGAAGACGTATGGACACCATCAAGAAAATCCATCGCTTTTTTGTTTCCGTTCACATTTTCCGAACGAACGGTAATCTTCTTCATTGCGTTTCCTTTGTCGATACCTCGGAAAATGTTCTGAGATGTGCGTCCTGAAAAGCTTTCTTCACTAATATTACGTCTGGCGAGTAGTGCTAACACTTAGACCCTTTCGAAAAGAAGGGCAATCGGCATCAGTGCAAATCAATTTCTAAGGAACCAAGCATTAGACGCCGGCTTGGAAGATTCTAAAAATGGGATGACCTCTGACCCATTGACTATTATGCTGACGCTGGCATTATTATTATTATTATTTTTTTGTTTTTGTATTCGCTGAACGCTGGTTTGCACCGCACTTTAGGTGCTAGGGAGCATTACTGTTATGAGCGAACAGTCAAGGGAAAAAGTCAAGGAATCGATTTGCACTAATATATATAAATGTGTTGAAGCCTGAGTAGTAGATGGCAACTCTAAGCGCAGCAATTTGACATTCATTCTCGTTAGATATAAGAATCACGTTCTGCCAAAATTTTGTTTCTCATACTAAATTAAATGATGAAGTATGCAAAAAGATGTTGAGCCTTCTATACGACTGTAATTAATTTCAATTCAAAGTTTCATTTTTCCACTGTTCCAAACGTTTTATACAAGGACTACAGATGCGGTAACGCAACTTTCAAGAAATATTTCCAATAGCTAATTAGACGAAAAGAAAGGCAAAGAAGCGCGGCATACTATAGGTAAAGTGATTTTAACAGCTCATCCATCCCCAGCCAGCCGAACTAAGTCGCCAAATTAAAATATAATAATATGTCGCTTCAAATCTTACTAGTTCGAGAGAGATTTGTGTGCCAAATATGTTCAATTCTTGCTAGGAGAGGCAAGCGTAATGCTACTACTCGCACAGTTATTAGGAAATAATAATAGAAAATAATGGAAAATGTTTTACTTCTTATTTATGCTAAGGAGATAAGTTATGTTTTTTTAAGGAATTATTCATAAAAAGCAATTCTCGGTAAACTTATGTTTAATAAGTACTGATAGTAATGACGTCTGCAATGGAGAAGAGAGAGCGAGAAAGAGAAAGAGAATCATCATACAGACAATTCCTTAACATTCGTTATGACAATATATTTATTCCTGATTATTTTTAAAAATCCAAGCAAAAAAACAAAACCTGTAAAAAATATCATAAAAAAAAAATTGTTTTTTTTTTTCATTCATTTCATTACTTCTTTCGCATTTCTCTCACCTGGTAAAGAATATTCGCCCAATGGTGGTTTCATGCAGATAAAACGTCCAGAATAGCATAGACAACGGCCACGAAATGCTTGATATGCGGGTGAGGCATGACTATAAAATGCCAAAGCTGTACGACATGGTGCAAAAGGTACGCAGAGGGCATGACAGGTTAATGTTAGAGATTCGCCACAACTGCATAATTCACTGCATTCAGCATCGTCCAACGAATAAATCTGTATTTAAGGATACATAAAAGGAATATAAACGCATTTGTTTTTTTTTTTTTTTTTTAGAGAAAAATCACTTAATAAAAAGCATAAGCTTAACAGGAATTAAAAAAGGAAAATTAAAGAGCAAAAATGAGAAAAAAATTATTTCTCTTTGCTTTAAAACTTTTTTTTTATTAAAAATTTTAAAGAATTTTTCCTATGATTTTAATAATCACTAAATAAATCATATCATTATCGATCCGATTCGCGTATATATTAATTTTGTCTTCTCAAGTGTTTTCGATAAATTTGTTGTTGTTATTGTACTTGTATTTGAAATTGAAGATTTAAGCTCTTACAAATTTGTTGACTAACCATTCAGAGTTGGAAGGTATACTAAAATCTTTATTCCGTGCGTAGCATGAAATATAAAGAGCATGCTTTGGTGCTGTGATCTTAAGAGTTTGCTTATTTTGTTGTTATGTGTTGTTATGTGCCTCGCAGATATCTCCTCCCCCACCCCCTTTGTCATTTTCTTATTTACTAGTCTCATTTTCTTATTCTTACTTATCTATTTCTTTATATCGCACTCTTTGTGCCACTAACCTGCTGTACGAATACGAATTTGAAGTTGAATCGGTTTCATTTTGCTTATGAATCTTGCAAGTCCAACAACGAAATTTTTCACAGCATTCTGCGATAATAGATTATATGTGCTAGGAAATGATGCAAGTATTTGTCATTAGCTTACGAAAAGATGACAACTGAATAGATTAAAATGCACTGCGACGCATTCCCTTACCGGTATAAATCTCTTACTTGATAGTAACTTGAACTGAAAAATAATGTTTAGTTAAAACAAACACCAAATAAATAAATGCAAGTCAAATGCCATAGCACATTTGGTTCTGAATGTCCGTCCATCCGTCCGTGGTTCCGTGTTTTTAAAATCTAGGTCGTTAAATCTAGCTAGAAAATTGCTTTATGGTCAAATGATAAGAAAAAAAAATGATCGAACGAATGCTCAGAAAGAAAAAAAATCCTTTTAAGCGCCTGTAGCAGTAAATCTAAGATTTATTTATTTTTATTCTTTTATTGTTCGGGATAAAAACAAAACCGATAAGCTGATTGGCCCATTATTTGGTTCACAATAGTCTTGAATTGCCTTGATTTTCATGATTTCACTTAGGATAGTGGATATCTAGGATTAGTCCTAAGACAAATAATAATGTTTGCCCAGTTGTTGTTTGTTTTTTCTTTTGCTTTTTTTTTGAGAATATTTTATTTTATTTTTTACTTTTTTAATCTTTACGATCTTAAGTCTCTCTATTTGTCTATCATGTATATCAGTTATTTTGTGTATTTATTTTGAGCTTTTTTTTTTTTTTTTTTTTTTTTGGTTTCGTTTCATTTTACCGTAAGTAAGTTGCTTGCTTTTTAATAACTTTTTTAAGTAAGTATTTTCTCCCCCTTAGTATGTTTACATATGCGTGCGTATGTGTTTGCCTTCATTTTAATATCCTTTACGTTTTTTATTTTGTTGTTGTTGTTTTCGTTGCTGTTTCTAAGCTACTTAGTGAGACTTGTTTGGTTTAGTTAGTTCTCCTTTTTGAACAAAATCTTTATGTGTTTAGTGAGTGAATTTCCTTTTCCGTTTTTGTGTAATGCTTTTGTGCATATTTATTTTTGTTTTTTTTTTTTTATTTACAACAATTTTCTAGTTGCTGTTAATATATTACATTTAAAACGATTTTACTCTAATTCTTGCATTTAACGCAGATCGCGAATGGTAACGGTATGGTAGTTATTTTTTTATAAAAATTACAACAATAACTAATCCTTTGTTATTTGGCTTTTACTTATGACTTTCTATTCCTCTTATGATTTTTTTTTTTTTTTTTTGTGTATTTATCATTCTGCTCTATTCCTCCTAGTTAATGTTAATAGCAGAAAAAAAAAAAGAAAAGCGGATTATATACGAATCAAAATTTTATGATGGATTAAATGCAAACATTCTGCACTGTAGAGTGAAATTATTTAATATCAACTAGTATGTCGTTGCAGTAGATGTATTTGTAGAGGACGTTATTTTGTACCCTGACTTGTTATTTTCATTTTATTTAGATTTTGCACCTGTGCACAACAAAGCTATAGTCTTATATATTAAAGTATGGCTGGCCAATAGATGAACAGATAATATATAAACTGAGAAACACAAATAATATCATTATCACTATCTCGGTCATTATGCACATCTAAGATTACAATTATCGTTATAAAAAAAAAAAAAAAAAAAAACCAAGTCGAACCTTGCATACCCAGCCTGGTCCAAGAAATCGGTTTTTTTTTAAATGCCCTAAGACTTTATGTATTAACGCGTCGACCATAAATAAATTATAACTGACACAATTTATCGCATTCTACTCTCCAGCTCCTTTCATTTGATTCCCCTATCAACCCCTATCCCCTATTGTAACGAAAAAATTACTTCACTACGTCGTGACGTCCGGGCTATACATAATTTGGAACTAAGACGCTTTTCGTATTCTACTCTATAAATTCGTTTCTGCGATTCGCTAATTTTTTTTAATTAATAGCCACACACACATTGGAAAAATATTATTCAGTCTGCGTCGAACGAACAGCATGTTGCTAAAGTTTTAGGTATAACGGCGCTCTAATATTCTCAAATTTCAAACCAATCCCACCCAATTTTTCTCACTTTATTCACCAGTTCTTTGTGTTCTTTTCTTGTACCCACCACTAAAGAATGGGGGTACACTCATTTTGTTTTTGCTTTCGTAATGCATGTAACATCGAAAAGGAAGCTTCGAAGACGTGAAAGTCTGAATTGATTAAGCCATGTCTGTCCGTCTGTAGAGTGTCTATTGTAAACATTCTGTTGGCCGCAAAAATGAAGCTATCAATTTTAAATTTAGCAGAAATGTTGGAAATGCTTGCGCACGAGTTGGTATTGAAAATGGGCGAGAGTGGTTGAAGGACATGACCATACCACCATATAAAGTAAGGACGCCTCTGTTTTTCGAAAGGTATACAAAAATTGGTTTTTTGCTAATTACTTGTGAACTATAACAAATAAATGTACAAAAATTTGAACGCATATTCTATGGGCGATGCTGTAGTACTTGTAGAATATAATAGAAAAAATTTACCACGCCTATCCAATATTCTATATATAGTTTAATTTTTTTTTTCAAAACTTTTATAAGGCGCAGAGACAAGCTTCAAAAACCCCAAAAAGTATATGAATTCTTAGCCAGTTTCAGATTTGAGATGACTCTTAGCATGTCCGTCTATTCGTCTGTCCATTTATATGTCTGCGCAACTACGTAATATTTATGGTAAACATCCTCCCGTTAGCGATTGATTAGTTTGAGATTCTCAACCTGTCTGCCTGTATTTCCAAACGCTTTACAGCCTTGGAAAAAGTCACAGTAGCGGGAAAATGTCGCTTATGAATTTTTGGTGCAATCTCATAGAACTGGTTCGCATGGCATTTCCATCGAAAAACGATAATTTACTCGAAGGGATTTGGATTTGGTAACGCAAGAACTAATACATAAACTGTCTACGTGAAGAAGTCTACGTTAAATATGGTCCGTCTTAGCAAGCAAAGTGCACAACTGTTGCACGACATTTAAAACGAGTATTGCAAGTAAACTTCTATTTAAGTTAACTATATCTTAAGTAGTTAACGGCACTTTGTTCTCAGATTTTTGTCCTTGAAAAGTTATTATGAGTAACCAGTAATTCTTTAACAACAAAAGATGATGGTGACCTAACAATGTGTGTGTTTCGTAATTGTGCTTATTGAGCTATAATTGTATCGTAGAAAAAATCGCTATTTGTCTTGGTCTGGTTTCAAGCAGCACAACATTGCTTGGTGAGTGATCGACCTCCACGGTAGTTCGGTACACATTGCAAGTACAACTGCATTTGCAAGAACGTAATCGAGAGAGAGAGAGAGAGAGAGAGAGAGAAATAGGATAATAGTGCACAAACTTACCCTTTTGCTGGTTCCTTCTCTAATCAATTGATCCGATTGATGCGGTCTTTGAACGACGCAATTTCCTATAGAAAGAAAAGAAATTGTTTTTTTTATTTTTTTATTCTTCTTAACATTGAAAAAGTTTTCAATAAAATTTCATCATTATACCGATTATTAATTAATTATAGATTAATATAATAAATAATTGATAAAAAGAAAAAAACTTATTGACTTCATTTGCTTGGTCAGCATTAGTTATTGTTTACGCGGAAGCGAAGTACATTCGCTGCATGTAGACATGTAAAGGTGGGTGGGTAGGTAGATAGGATCATTACCTATACTGGCTGACAATTTGATCTTTGCCATCGGATTTTCATGTTAAAGCTGTTAAAATGAATAAAGTCTAATAAAATTGATGCTAAAAATGAAAAAAAAAAAAAAACCAAAAAAAAATGAAACTAAAGTTTAAGTTGATAAACAGTTCAGAAGACTATAAAATATGCGGAATGTTGTAAACACATATATGAAATATTTTTATGCATTTACGTGTTTCGGTTGCATCGAGTGATGCTAGTCTGCAGGTTTCATATAAATTGCTCTTCTTCTGTATTAATGTTTCATTCATTCACCAAAGAGCGAAACATAAGTGATTGTGTGCGAGTGCATCATGTTTGTTAAAGCAATACTTTACTTGTTCATCCAACAAATACCAACGAGTATGTCTGCCAGAATATATGCGAATATATGGATACTTTATGTTCATGTTTATGGTTAGTCGAGTATAAATGTCTGGTGAAAAAGATGTGAGTAACAAAATTTTTATTTGCCTTGTCGCGGCGAACTTTAGACACTTGCTACCTAAAGCACATTTTAAAAGATTTTTCGATTTTCGATTTCCGATTGCCTGCGGATGAATGTTAACTCCAAATGAAGTTTAAAATTCTATGAAAATGATCTACGAGTTTATGTATGGAAATCTAGTTTTCTGTCTCTCTAGCGCTCTAGCGTAAAAAGTACGCGAGGCAATGGAACTTCGAAATGATGTCGATTGTGGCATCTTTACGCTCCCACTTATTGACAACACTTATTGAAAGATTCCATATATCTTCTTAAACTTTATTTGAAGTATTAAGAAGCACTTGTTGAAATTTTAATTAATTCCCTGAGATGTGGAAATAAATTCTATGATGAAATGAACTCCTAAAAATTAACAATGAATTCTATGGATCGCTTGGTTACATACTTTTGTCGAAAAATTGATATGCTTTTTAAGCGGTAGGTGACGTGTGCACAAAAAAAGAAGAAAAAAAAAAAAGTAAATAAATAAACAAAAATAAACAACAAAAACATAAAAACGATGAAACATGACGCCCAAGCCAAACAACATCAATGTTAAACGGCATACGGATGTCCGCTACTCATGTCGAGACATTCATCATGCCATCAACGTAGTTGTTATATTATACCCGCTTACACACTCTTACACATTTATATGTAGTAAATATTTTGTATATCGTTTTGTTTGTCGACGATCTAGGTCTTCATTTTATTTTTTCGTATATATATGCATATATACATATATACATATTTTACTGGTGCGTGCATGTGTTATACTGTAATTGTTGCATCACTTCTGGCTGTTTCTTCTCTCCAGCCATCGTAGTTTACACTTGCAATAGAGTTGACGTATAATCTACAAATGGAATGCAATCATTTTATTTTATTCAGCCGTGCTTCTTCTTCCTTTTTTTGTTGTTTTCGTTTTTTTCATTTTTTTTTTTTTTTTTTAATACCAGTTGACAAGTCCAACCAGACGTTTACGGTCGTGCGTTTTTCTTAATCGCCTACATAATGTGAGAATAAATGTGAAATAAAAATGAAAAATGTTTTCTCGTTTGCTCGCATATGAAAATGTGGTTGTTATTGTTGCGAGGATAACAAAACCGTAGAGAAGTCAATAAATATAATTTATTTTTCTTTTATTGGATTTTAAAGTTAACGTTCATTTCGTACCGTACGCCGTACTGATAAAATTACCTTAAAAATATTTGCAAAGATTTTTTTCAAATTTTTTTTTTTTTTTTTATGGAAACAAGGACGTAAAATATATATATATATATATATATAAATATTAAAAAAGGTTCATGGATGTTATTTCATTTTAAATATTGACGAAATCAATGCAGAATGACGAGGAGGTTACGTGAAATTGATCCACAACTGAGTCACTAGCACTAAGCACTTTAAGAACACTCCACCTTTCTCGCTCATTATATCACAATTTTCGCATTCCAGTCTCTCAATTTTCAATTTGATACCGATACTCATTTGAAAGTTTCCCCCCAAGAAATCAACTGAACAAATGAAATGACAGTTCGTCGGGATAATAATTTTTGTCCTAGGGCTCCTCTGCACATGCACATTTTATTTAACCCATATTTAATTTCGTGAAACTATAAAAGACAACTACGAAGAGTTCCAAGTCCAAAGATCCAAGAGTCCAAGTTTCAAGATCCGCTTTTAAAATTGTTATTATTCTGGACGTACCAGGCACGAGCTACGCTATTATACTTTCCTGGAATGCCAAATTATGTTTCGGCGGCAAGTTATGCGAAAGACAGGCGTCAATAAATAAATACACCCAACTCTTTTATTACACGGCCTTCTTCTATCTGACATAACAGGGTTCACCAGTTAGAACAAAAACACTTTTTGTACGCGAATGTTCTGTTTTCGCATGAATCCAAAGAAAAATTTTTTCCTTCATTTTAATTTTGGTCTTGTTAGCGACTTCATCTGTGACGGGGAATCCCCAAATTTTATGATCACTTTTTTCTTTGCCGCATTGGCAATTGAACTTGAACACAGCATTTCATTATTTACTATTTATTCTGTGTTATGTTTTTTTTGCACGATCCTTTCTGCACAGTTTTCTAAGCAGCGTATCTGCCGCGTAAGAAAAGGCTTCAGTGTAACTGTTAAGTAAATGAGTGAGATTTAATCTTTGATCGTTTTGGTGGGATTGAGAAGAGGGGTGGGGGCGTGTTTGAAGTTTCCAACAAAACCCGTCTTTTTTTTTTATATAACCGCATAACATGCCAAGAAGTTCCAAGCCAACCAGGGTAAAGCCCGAAAGGATAGATCTCTTAAAAATTCCCCTCATTCTGCTCGACCAGCTGGGAGCGTCGCGAGATAAAGCAATTTTTTTTTTTTGCGAAACTTTATTTTTGAAACCCATTGACACGATTTCCCAGAAACAACTCTTCTAGAAAGGGTTGGTCAGTGAACTAAGTAAAGGCCCTTTGTCTTTTTTGTCCTTTACGATGCTATATAGGGTGTATATTTCAATGATACTTGGACTTTTTTGTATGCAAGTCTGCTAAAAATGTAAAATTGATTTTTTTTTTAAACCCTTCCTTTAATAACGAGCTTTACTCGCATATCAAAAGTTATTTGGTTTTTCTACATCAGACATCGTATCCATTGCGAGGGCACTTCTTTTTAAATATATTTTTCTAAACTGTCATTGAAAACTAGATCTCAAAAGCTGAAGTCTCGCGATTTTTATAAATGCAACTCTTATGGCTTGTCCCACACAAAATTATCGACCAAAGGAGACCGTAGACCTAGGAGATCGAGCATGTAGAATAGTCCAGGGCAGAACATTGTCCTGTCGAGAAAGCAAGCCGATCGTTCGTCTGTCTACATAAAGATTTGTGCGCGTGTACTACTTGATTGTAATCGTCTGGACAGTATTTGTTGTATAAAAAGAGACTGCCAAGCCTAACTGCCACACTAGCGAGCTTTACAATCACATGTGCAACATCCGGCCATCTGACCCTGAACTTCTGCCTATATTAACATAATATACTACGTCATTACAAAACAGTGGCTGCCCCCGACTAGATAACTAAAAATGTTGCTCACGGATCTCTTATTATATTAAAAAAAAAAACGATTTGAGATAATGCGCTTTTTTTACTCCTCGAAACTCGTGTATTCCCTTAAAGATGGACAGTTAGTGCATATAAAGGAAAGGCTCATATTGATCATAATTTTAGAAAAACATCGAATGCAAGTCCTTCTCAAAATCAACATCGATATCAAGCTTGTCAGTAAAGCAATGGAATATATATATAACTTGGTTATGAACCAATGAATGTCTTTCGCCGGGCTTCAAGTTTGCGACTCTCTGCTAGTTAAACTTCTTTCTTCAATTTTTTTCCCAAAGAATGAAAAGAGGATTTTCGCCCCGCATTACTTTTAAGAAAAATTTCATAGCAAATGATGATTAGCTTTGAAAAAATGCTATTCCTTTTAAAACATGTTAACCAAGTCAACACTTCTTTTAAACGAATCGGTAAACATTTTTATATGTTGCACAAGTATCTGATACTGATCACCTTACTCAGCTTATGGCTTAAGGCCGATCAAATGAAGGGGTGAAGAATTCTCATGGCAAAAAATTGCTCAAACCTTATAAAATGAAAATTTCATATTCAAAACTTTAATTTTTATAATAAAAAATTAACAAAAAAAATATGTTTTTTTTTTCTGTTTAATTTAAAGCAAAAATTTTCTTTAGTCCGTACCGTCGCTTCTAATAAAGCAAACTTTTAATTATGAGCTCTGTGTTATGTGGATAAAGGCGTACATACGTTAAACCTCTCTTAAGTCCCTTTGTGGGCATATAATTTAATATGCATTTTTTTGTTGTTTTTTAAGTTTTTGAAATTTTTTTATTTTTGTGTTTTTTTTTTTTTTTAAACTTAACTTTTATATATATGTGCTTATATGTATGCATATGGAATATTATAGCTTGTATGTAAATGCGTATCTATTTGATGCCTGCATTTGTTTTACTTACTTGGTGCTTGTGTTGTTGTGGTCATTGTTGTTGTGGTTGCTATGGTTGTTGAATCGGTTACCACAAATTCAGTTGTATCCATTGGTTCGACATAAATCAGTTGATCATCGAAATCGACAACCACTGCACGGCCATCACTATTCACATCGGCAACATTGCCGCCCGCTATACTGATACCATTTCCTGGCGCATTTCCGTTGATAGCATCCATAGTCGCTGTTGCTGCTGCTCCACTTGCCGTATTGTATGCATGTTTGCCGTTACGACCAGTTTTTGTATGTCTTCCCATTCCATTATTATTATTATTTTTATTGTTCTTATTGTTGTTGTTGTTGTTGTTGCTGTTATTATTGCCGTTGTTGCCTTTATTATTGTTGTTATTGGCAATAGCATTGTTGGCATTGCTGTTGTGATAATCGTCATTTCCGCTATTTCCGTTTTCATCATTTCCGCTATATAGTGGCTGTTCGATATAATTGTGTTCCATTGATGTTGGCTCCGATTTCTCTTTTGCCTGTTATCGTTGTCGTATTTTTCGTTGTTATTTTGCCCAAATAGACGAACATACAAACGCGAAGATAGATAAATGGAGTACATGGACAAGTGCGTGTGTGTGTGTGTGTGTGTGCGCCCGTTTGTGTTTGCGTTTTTCAATCACAGAATTTTTTTACGATTTTTGATACAATTTGTGTGTAAATGTATGTGTGCAATTTGATTGCAGAAAAACGATTAAATTGTAACAAAATACAGAAAATTAGTTTTTTTTATCATTAAATGGTTCAAAAAAAAAAAAAAAAAAATTTAATCAAGATTTTTTTTTATTAAAAAAGTTTTTTTTTTTTTTTTTTTTTTTTTTTTTTTTTAATTATTATAAATACTTGACTTTGAGGTTTACGTGGACTTTTATTAGGCGGCACCACAG
>KK502503.1:31090-49372 GCA_000688735.1 Glossina austeni | reverse complement strand
TGTGTGCAATTTGATTGCAGAAAAACGATTAAATTTTTAAAAAATACAGAAAAATAGTTTTTTTTATCATTAAAAAAAAAAAAAAAAAAAAAAAAAAAAATTTAATCAAGATTTTTTTTTATTAAAAAAGTTTTTTTTTTTTTTTTTTTTTGTAAAGAGCTCTCTTACCATAAATACATGACCGGGCGGTTTACGTGGACTTTTATTAGGCGGCACCACAGGCGGCGGCATGCGATGCGTAGTCGTTGTAGTTGACGTTGTCGGTGGTGGGGGCGGTGCGGGTGGTGGTGCTCTCGCCGTAGTAGTTGTAGTTGTTGTTGTTGTAGTTGTGGTACTAGTTGATGAAGTCGTTAAAAAGCCCAGTTCAGCCAAACGTTTCATATGAAAATCCTTTTGAGCCTCAACTGTTTACATATAATTGTTTATGCCAACGCATTAATTCATTATTTGAAAGCTTATTCAATGTATGTGTGTACGTGTGTGTGTGTGTGTGTGTGTGCTGTTATGCTTCGCAATCACTTACCAACACAAGGATTCATCCATAATAAACGTCGCCAACCAACACATTGATATAAATGTTGAGGATCTGTTCCCTGGCACGCACATGTAGTGCGCAGCATGGTGCCCAATATACCAATCATAGCAGTACGGCAACCACTTGGCCTTCCAGCGCATTTCTTTGTTACGCTATCCACGGCACACGCTTGCTCATAGTATTCCAATTTAAGTCTGCAATTATAAGAGCAAAGCATGCAGATTTTATTATAAACTCATAATTAATTGATATTTTCTTCATTATTAAAGTAACGCTATAGCAAAACTAAAAGCAAATAAAGGATTTGCCGACTTTTTTTTAAGAAAATTATGGAAAAGAAACTTGAAAATATTGATAGCACTTCTCGAATAAATTACAACTAAACGAAATTATCTGATGCGAGGCCAATCGATTAATTATCTTTTCGAAAATTCTCGGGAGAGAAATTTATTCGGAAATTTGAAATGATAAGTAACTCACACGGTTCTCTTCTCATAATAGAGCGTCCTAACGTGGAAACTGCACGTCAGCCTGATACTCTAGCTTAACGTTGATATATCCATTGGATAATGAGATACATTTCAAAAGACTTTCTGATTTTCTAGAATTAGGCTCATTGGCCTTTACGCGTAGGCATAACCAAGTCATATACATAAGCTATTAACAGTTTTTTTAATGAAAAAAAAAAGACCTTAAAATGACCAAAACTGCCGCGGCCCACCACAATTGGCTCACAACACGCAATTTCAGTAAAGTCGCTTTGAACAAAGTTGACACGTCCTATATTGGTTTAGCTACTGGGAACCTCAGTCCGGCTACCACAACGCGCATGATTTTCCTCACACCGATATCATTCAAAAGTAAATAAAATCATTGTAGTGGGCCACAATCCACCATTAAATACCTTACACCACTTCGCTTAATACAGTCATTCATATAATGAATTTCCAAAGTACAGATGTCTCTGTACAGTGTTAAGAGAGACATGGTTGCAAAAGTTGTCCAAGTGAATGCGAATCATTTTTAATGGCGTTACTCCTTGGACAAAACAAGTCAGCCTACGATATTTGATCAGAATATCTCAGATTGAACACAAAAAGACAAGACGGACGGACAAGCTTAGATCAATTCAGAAAGTGATATAAACAATGATCAGTCTATCGCAAGTCTCGAAAACACTTGTGTTGCATGCATCTGCGCAAACCTAATATGCCATTGTACCGCAACGGATGTGCTGCTTAATCTATGGTCTTTATTTATTCATTTCAAAACCCATATGACTTATATAAAAAGCGTATTCAACGAATGGTGCGGCGCTATAACACATTTTTCTGAAGTGCAATTTAAAAATTATTTTCAATTTTTCCTTTCCTGCGGTTCAATGAAGTTGTTCATCCTTCATAGCTTTTGGTAAATTTTTGTAATTACTACAACAAATAAAGTCAAAAACACACACTTTTTGCAAACATATAGCATCGAAATGAAGAAAAAAAAGAAAGAAGAATTCAGTGGAAAATTTCTTCCTGCGATACCTTTTGCGTAGAAGTGTAAAAGGTGTAAAGAATGTTTGTACTTAAGCATAAAATCCTTTAATTAAGTATGTAATAAATTTTTATTAAAATGTATACTTAAATTTATGGACGTTTATCTCTATCGTTACGGTTATGTACGCTTTGCAATAGATTACACAGATTAACACATTGAAAGATTTTCCCTTAAGTGGCTAAGTTGCTAAGCGTTGCAAGCGTTGTACGGGATTTGTAGAAATATGTATTGCAATCAATATCTTCGACGAACGAATATGTGTGTGTGTGTTATGTAATTTAGAAAAAAAGCTATTTAATGCAAAGTAAATCTTAAATAATTTGGAAAATATTCAAATCACTTGTCTTTGGTATAAGTTTAACAAATTCCCATAAATATTCTGAGCACATATATGTATACGATTTAGAATGAATTACAAATTATTTCCACATTTCAACATAAATGCGTATATACATGCATACAATGTTCATACACAAGTACAAGCGGCTAGGTAAACAGACGTTTACATGGAAACAAGAGCAATTAAGAAGTCTAAGCAAACAATCAAATGTACGTGTGTATATGCGTTTAATCTGTAAAACAACTTAATAACAATAGCAAAATACCAACAACAATAACAATAACAACAACAACATGAAAAACAAGAACATCAACATCAACATGAACAAAAACAATCACAATTAGTATTACGAGAGAGTATACGACGATATTAAACATGAAAATACTTGAAAGCATGTAACAATGTATATGCATATGCATATGCATATGTATATGTATTAAACTATGTACGTTATGTACATTGTGTGTGTCAAAAATATTTAAACAAAAATTTACTCAGTAGTTTATTTATTGTATAGGTTACACTAACCTATGCACAGGTTAAATGCTAATGAAGTACTGTTTTCACTTTTCGCAAAAGTTACAAAATTGTTTGTATTATACATGTTTGTATATATCGGTGTGTGTGTGTGTGTGTGTGTGTGTGTGTGTGTGTATGAAACAACAACAACTGCTACTAGCTAGGCAACTGGTAGTAAGTATAAATTTCTCATGACACTTGCTTGAGAGAGAGAGAAATAGAGAGACATTTTCATTAAAATTAAATTTTAACTTTCAGTCACAATACTGAGAACATATTTAAAATTATGCAATGGTACGGTATCGGTACCTCTTGGGTATATTATCATAAATTTTCTAACAATAAAACATGCATGCAGTCATATGGTCGCCGCCGTAAACATAAACGAACACTTGTTCATATCCTTTCATACCTTAAAGGTATCTCATGTATTACATTTCATGAGTGTATGCATGTATGCATGTATGCATGTATGTTGTATGTGTATCGTTTCAGGGCGAAATCTAAACATTAGCGCTTTTAAACTTTGCACTTAACTTTGTTGCTTACTTATGCTTATCATTGTTTTTGTTAATATTGTTATTATTATTATTAATATCTTGTTCTTTTTATTTCTTGCAGGTATGTTCTTGACCATGCATATATACAATATATATGTATTCAACGATTGTATTAATTTAAATAACCTTATGAGCCATGCTTAAGGTAAATATAAAACTTGAGTTTATTTAATGAAAAAATTTCATTTTGAAAGCTTTGCCGCCGATTATTTTGCCAAATAAATATTTGTTTTACTTTTATGTAAAATAACGATCAAGAGAAAATAATTTTATCGGTATATATATAGTGAATAATTGCGATTAAAAAGGAATTAATTTTTACTCCATTGCATTGATTGAGGACTGAAAACGTTTGAATCAATTGCAGTAACGCAAAATTATGTCAGTAAACCTAACCAAATCATTATTAGATGAGAATTTATTTATCTGTTGTTCTATATATATATATATATAATTTTTGTTTTTTATTTTTTTATTTTGTTTATATATATATATATATATATTTTTTTTTTTTTTTCCTATTGATAAAATGCTTTCATTTTATTTCAGTCACATACTTAATCGTTTTCTTTTTTATGTAAGCGTGCTTCCCTTTGCTTTCGTTAAGCAATGTATGCAAATATGAAAAGTGTGAAGCATTGAGTAGCGATTCATTCGATTGTAGTAGCTCTGAACGACTTTGTTATTTCAGATTTCTTTTGAGCTGTGCTCAGTAAACAAGAAAAAAAAAAAAAGAAAAAACAGGGTTGATGGTCAGCAAATTGGTTTGAAATGTTCGGTATTAAAAATTTCTCAATTATCACACACTTTATTATCGCTGGCAAGCTTTTTCTCATCGCCATAAAACATTCATTTAAGATTCTTCACCTCGATGCTACTTTTACTAAGTGAAAGGAAAGCACTAGTAGCTACAGTTTTATAATCGAAATGCCTTCGTGTCGGCAGCTTACTGTTACTGTACTCTTTTCTATTCAGGGCACGGGCGGTTAAAGCAAGCTACTGGTCAGTATCATAGATGAGTTTGAAGCAGGACGAAGTCTTGCGCTGAGTCTTTTAATACTTTCCTTCGAATATCTCAGTCTCGTAAATATATGTTTAACAATGAAAGGAGATGACGAATAGCTAGCAAGCATAGATGAGATTGAAATGGGATCAAGTCTTGCTTTCCTGCGGATATAGTCCCACATTTATTGCTGGCGGGAGGGAGGAGATATCTACCGATTATTACCGCACATCAGGCCTAAGTTTCTGTATTAAGAAACACATTTTGCATTGTTTGTGTGTCTGTGTGGACGTTTTCCGGTGAACATTGGAGAGCTATACGCAAACAGTTAAAGCCGGAGGAAGACAATCAATAAATTGTTAGCCATTTAGGTGAACTGCAAGCTTCTTGAATATGTTCGAGATGGAGGTCAAGGAATTAAAGCAGGGTTAAGTGCCACAAGACTGTTTTTGTTGATAACTGTTTGGAAGTGATGGCTACATTAACAACAGGACCAAGATTCTCTCACCAACTCTTTATGGCGAACGTGAGCTTCCTGTGGCATCTGTGGCACTAAACGTTTGTATCAGAGAATAAAAGGTTAGATTCGTTAGGTTAGATGCGTTAGGTTGGATGCGTTAGGTTAGATGCGTTAGGTTAGATGTGTTAGGTTGGATGCGTTAGGTTGGATGCTTTAGGTTGGATGCGTTAGGTTAGATGCGTTAGGTTAGATGCGTTAGGTTAGATGCGTTAGGTTAGATGCGTTAGGTGTCATGCGTCCCGGTTCCCGGTTAAAATTTTAATTTCTCTTTCTATATTCTAATAGTCCTTCAAGTTTTTAGATATTATGGTTGGATTAGATCCGCATTTATTTATCGAGGACTTGCAAAAGTTCTCATCGCGTACCTACGTAAGCAAATTGAGGAAATATTGAGCTGAACTAAATACCATTAGTAAACTTTTCTATTAGAGTCTATACGACATTGCATTGAAGCTACACATGAAACTTCAATAATTTCTATGTTCTCTAAATTCTAACAATCGATGCACGAACGAGTTAAAAGACAAATTTTGGTTTATATTGATAAAAAAAAAAAAAAAGAGAAGAAAATCTCTACGATTATCGGGAATAAATAGATTCTATGGCCTACTCGATGGACAATATTTTTTTGTTACAAAAATGATGATAGGATTAGTATATCTCTGCACAAGTAGAAAAGCATTCATAATACGTAATAGGTAATAATACATTAGCAATAACCACCTACCGGCATTCGCGATCCTCTTTGCAGGCATCGGCCACAGCATGGCATGATGGTGGCGGTGTATAGCTTTGTTGATTGTTATTATCCGGTGGCCTCTGTGCGCAAATCGGATGTAATTTTTCCTGAGCAATCATGCAAGCATCATGGCGATTTGTTGTTTTTCTTCACAAAAAACACACCAACATTTTCAAATGCGACCGGCAAGAGTGGTTCAAAAAATACAAGAAGAAGAAGAAGATGAAAAACAAAAATAAAAGAACAAACCGCAAAACAATTAGAAAACTATTTAGTAGATACAGTGTGTTTGTGCAGATGAAAACACATGCACACGTACATGCAAACGCATACCCATACGCACTCACACAACTCACAAACACACAGTAATTACATGTCCGTGCACAATAAACGGTCGGTTATTTCCTTTGTTTGCTTTCTGATCTGTTGTTGTTGTTGCTGGGCGCTTTGCAGACCAGGTGAATGCAAAAGTAAATCAGTACCAGAAAAAGCGATATGAAATCATTTTGTGTTTGCAAGATGATGACGATGCTGTTATTTATGGTTTTATATTTGTTTGCAATTGCAAACGTTCATGTGCATGTGCTTGTACATGTGCATGTGCATGTGCATGATTATTTCACATTTGATTTGTTGATGTTGTGTTGTGTAGTGTTTACTACGGTACTTACTTGCAAAGGCAAAAGGCCACATCCAAATTCAAGTCCTCATGAGGACCTTTGTAAAATGACTGCAATGAAGTCATGCATGCATTGCGATTACAACGATGCATCTCACAATGCATTAGCATGGGTTGCAGGGACGATAAACAGGACGGATCTTCACGACAAGTATCCAATGCTGTATGGCAGGTACTCTGCAAAAATGAACAAATACTACGAGATATAGTACGAGACTATGCATATACAAAAGAATTTGTGACTGTAGTCAGTTCTTTTTTTTTATAGTTTTTTTTGTTTTTTGTTTTTTTTTCTGTATATAACTTTGCAAATGAATGGATTCAATCAGTTAAGAGGTAATTATTCTCAAATGTACACATGTACGTACACACGTAGTTTACATAAAGAAATTATCCAACATATACGTTATTGTGTGTATGTGTATTTGTATGTGAAAGATAAAACGCACACACACACACACACACACACACACATACAACATGAATGTTGAAAGTTTTTAAAATTTTAAAAAAGAAGGCAAAAAAAAAAAGAAAACATTGTTTCGTTATTGTTTTAGATTTTGCTTAAAGACTTGCCTGAAAATGTTGCTTGATTATATCCGTTGAGAGGTCAACTTCTACATCCTGACCACCTTTTGTTGACCGGGCATAAGAACCGCACGTGTATGTATGTGCACGGTGACGACCAGGAAATCCATAAAAGTCATTGCAAAGTAAAAGTTACAGTTGGCATCGTCATCGTCATCGTCATCGTCATCGTCATTGTCGTCGTCATCATTATCGTTGTAGTCAGCATGTTTTACGTAATTGCGTACGTTATTAGGTTTCATAGGAGCAGGCAGACATATGTGTGTGTTTAGTTTTTTAAAAAACCATTGGTTAACAATTGTTGTTTTTGTAGCAAGTTTTGTGTTTTTTTTTGTTTTTTTTTTTTTTTAAATAAAAACGTGTCCAAGTGTAAATCATTGTTTTTTTATTTTTTTTTTTGATTTTTGTTTTGTTTTTTTATTTTTTTTTTATTATTTTTGTTTTAAGTTTAATTTGAAATTTGCATTTAAATTGGTTTACGGTAATTATATACATGTTCGTATGTATATGAACGATAACAGAAAAAGATATGGAGAAAGAAACGTAAGATAGTTGGATATCCATTAGGTTTTCCAGTTCATTTATGTCCACAGCAATAATCATTGTCATAGGGAGGGGAAAAAAAAAGGAAAAATACGAAAAAGAAGGTTTTAGAAGACGAGGGAGAGAGACATGGACGTGGTATCAATATGTGTAAACGGAAACCGAAATTGTAAAATTGTGGGGAATAGAGAAAAAAATACAAGAACGAAAGAAGAGAAAAACAATTTTTTGTTAATTAATTTTTACTTTACCGTTCGTTTTCAAAGCTATGCAATTAGTTGTAGCAATAGTAGTAGAAGTAGTAATAAAAGTATTCATTTAATTTCTTTCTTTTTTTTGCTTTTTTTTTTCGTCTCACTGAATAAATGAAGTAAGTGAAATTAAATAGGAATGAATTAAATATACTTGAAAAAAATACATAATCACTTAAATATTCTTTATTGTTGTTCTCGCTATAGATTTGTTTCTATTCTCACCAAAAGATATAGCAAATAGCATAGCAGCCCAACGGGAAATTTTTACTATTTTGTTTGTTCGGCATTTCGACTATTATTAATATTTAAACTTCATGTTTGACAAAAAAAAAACAAAATTAAACCAAGTAAAGGGTTCGCTTTGTATATAAAATTTACTAAAGTTGCTATGACTTTCGTTATATTTATACCCATTACCGAAGGACCGAAGGGGTGTATTTATCATATTATAAAAAGGAAGCTTTAGAGATCCTTGATCAGCATTTCACATTCTGAATCGAATGAAGAATGTCCGTCTGTCCGTCTGTCCGTCTGTCTGTCTGATAAGTGCGAACATATTTACTCGGCGTTTTTTTTTTTTTACTTGCTACTCACATATATTGAATATGAAAAAAATCAACCGCGCCCACCCAATAGAATAGAAAAATGCAATTACTTTCTTCTCCTTTTTTTACGATCACGGTGATGGGTATAAAAGATTCGGTCTGGACCGAAACTTACTTGTTTGTTATAGCTTTCCTTAGCTTCACTGCTGTCATAGCATTTCTTTTCATTTTTTTTTTTTCTTTAAGTTGAAAAATTGAGTGGAAACGGACTAGAGTCCATGCTTGACTTAAGTTAATAAATTGAAAGGAAATTATCAAAAAAAGATACTTACTACTTATCTATCTTAATTTAAATTTGAATTGGATTTAGTTAAAACACAGACTCTTTCTCACAAATCAGAAACAAATGTCAAAGAGAAGCTTATAATTGTTTCATTATAATTCTCTATTCCTACCCGCTAAATATTCTTTACCATTAGAAGCTTGAAAAAAGTAGTACACACTTCGTTTACTTCCACGAATATTGGGTCGATTTAAGCTATGTCGCAAACTCAAGTCATATTTCAAACTCATTTCTTTAGGCATAATTTTTTTCTTATGTTGCATTCATTTTCTTAAGTGCGTACCGCACAACACCATTATCAAGATGGACAAACCACGAGATTTGTATTTCTCTTGTTGAGAAATTTTATTTTAAATTTTTGTTCGTTCCGTTATAACGGTAGCAGTTATGAGATGTCCTTGATTGCAATAAATTTAATTCTACCCTCAAATATTTTAAACACATTAAACTTTTAATACTTGAATTAAAATTTTTGAAATTGTTAATCTCTAATGCTTACACACTCTTGCAAATCTACTTATATAATTAACAATAGGATTTAATTTGTAAAACTCTCAAAAGTTTTTTAACCCCCTTTCCCAGCTCGCCGCTCTTTTTTAACTTATAATTTTCATTTTAAGCTAATTATTAAAATAAATGTGTAAATAAATAATTTAAAAAAAAAAACAAAAATTAAACGTCCCATGTATGTGACTAAAGTCCTGAAGGGGTTAAAAATTGTTTTCGCATGATAAACGAAAAGGATTATAATTAACGGGAATTAATGGAATAGTACCACCTAGAAGCAGAACCGGGCACATTGAAATCAATCGATCAACAAGATTGCTGTCGAAGTCAATATTTCTCTTACCCAGTCTGATGATGAAAATCATTCCAAACATAGGCTTTCGCTTAGCGAAAGAAGAAAGATTCCTTAGTTATTGTTTTTGTTCACATGTGGTCAGGAAAACTCTGTTAAGATTAGAACATGCAGGTGCTTTTGGCTCACATCTGGATAGTAGGTTTTCCAGAATATCTTAATGGGATCGAAAGGGAGGCAAAAATAAAATTGAGCCAAAAAAAAAGCTCTTTCTCGATTGATTTACATCGCCATCACAAAAGCTTTAATAGGTAGAAAACCAGACATGTGGACTTGATAAGGCTGATGAATAGTCTCTTTAGTTATATAAGGCTCAGCCCGTCTATGGGACATGACTGAGTAAAGTGCTATTAGCAAGTAAAAATCCTAAGTGACGTTGGAAAGACATACTTGCTAAGTGATAGTCGCAAATGATAAAATGGTCAGTGAATAGCAAGAGTTTTGTAGATAGGAAAGTAGATTTTTTTTTTTTTTTTTGAGTTACTAAAGTTATTAAACTTTAGTAAAAAGTTATGCACTCTACCTAAAAAGATTTCAAAACAACTTAATAATTACTAGCCTTAAACTACTGTTTTGCATACCAAATGCTTTCCCGTTATAGGACACGCATCTGATTTCATTATACTGGTAATAAATATTATTATGTTTCGCTTTTACAATAGAGTTAGAAATTATGCCGCATAATCCTATTATGTATAAGTGTTTCTGAAATAAGTGATTTTAGATAATTGAAGACATAAAACGTAAGCCAAAAATCCGGACAATAAAGTAATCACCCTGGAAACGATATTTTCAAGTCGATCCTCCAAGTATCTGGGAAACGGACGCTTAAATAATACAAAAAATGTCAGTATTTTCCTATAAATAGCAAATACTGCGATACTCATACGCCCAGTGTGACAGTAATTTATTAAAAATTGTTGAGTTGAGTTGCAAGCATTACTTATACGTCAATCAAGTGAAAGCGTCTGCTGGGAGATTTTCAAATAAAAAAATTCGTTTAGTTGAAAATTTTCATTTCGCAAAAAGCTTTACACTAGACTTTATAACATGTTGCTATATAATAAAATTTGCGTATGCCTTAATTTATTTACTTCAAAAATTTATTATCGCGTAAGCAAATATTCTCAAAAAGACATATCTTCGTATTTCAAAATGTGTTTCAATATTTAGCTAAAATTTTATGAGATTTTAACACAAATCAAATATTTTTTTTTTTAAGACTTTCACTTTTAAATTATGACGCATTGATGATGTTGCCTTTCTTTAAACTTCCTTGAACATTATTACTATACACAATTTTCCTATAACTGTTTTAAGGTCCTAATGGATCCAAAAATATAATTAAAAAATTAAGCATGCTTCTGCAAACGTATCCCCCATTTTAAGGTAAAGAGTTAAATTTTATGGCATTTCGCAATAACACTAATATGTATATATACGCAGTGGTATGCAACTAAAGATAGTAAAGTGAATTTTCATTTGAAATTATTTCGCAAAGCATTCATTCATTCATTTATTCTCTTCAAAAGCTGCTAAGAAAACTAGTTATTCTCAATACTAAGGGGGCTTTTGTCAACAAGTATGTAATTGAATACGGAACTTGATGTAAGAAGAGAAATATACAAATGGATGATAGATTATTATTCCGTTTTTTTCTGACATAAAATTAATGAAATTAGCTTTTGATTACCAAAATTTGTGTAAAAAATAAATCTGAATATGTTTTATGGCGCCGAGCACCGTGCTAACAGTAACAGAGATTTCCGTTTCAAACTGTGAAGGTTTCATTGACTCGTCGTTAGTATAGCAAATGTATGGAAATTGTGTAGGAATCGTTCGTTTGCTTATGTCTTCAGCATTAAAATCTCCAAAGATTTCCGAAAATGGATCTTAACCGTTTGAGTACCAAGCAGCTCGATCGCGCGATAGTCTGTCTGGGATTCTTCGACAGTTTTTTTTTCAAAACCGTCTGGGACTCAAACGCTTAATATATGTGTTGTATAGCCATTATGATTAGGAGATTGTGCCGACGTGTCTGCTGATTACTTCTAAGGTTACGTATGCAAAATTTCGAAAAATTTGAGCTCTGTTATTAATGAAGTCTTAAGGTCTATAGCAGAAATTAGCCTTAGTTCACAACGTAGGCATTCATAAGAAAATCGAAATAGTCCTCGAATATTCCTGGTGCCCGGGGCTATTTATCACCAGTTATCCGAGCTGTGTCCACAGTATAGCGATTGACTTTAGACATTAGGGCATTTTTAAACCTTACAACTTTTTTGCCTATCATAAATTCGGACAATTTTGCAATTCGGGGAAATGTGAACTTGTGCATTCGCGTAAATGATCTTTAATTTAATGTATGTAATTTTTTTTTTTTTTTTTTTTTCTATTAAGTATATAAAATATTAGTCTAGTATAAGTAATTGAAATGTGTACCGTTTAAGCAGTACAGAGCATCGCTTACACATTTCCTAATATATTTAATATAATTAAATTCCAAATCTTTTATAAACTATTTGTATAAATTTAAAACGAAATTTTACAATTAATTATCCAAATTAATTGAATTGATGATTAAAAGTATTTAATATAAATAAATATCCATGAAGATGCATACACACACACTTATGCTTGTTATAATATATATGAAATAATGTTAATAATGTTTGATAAATTTTGTAATCTTTTACATGCTTTACTGATTTGCTCCACACAGAATGTCCATTTGTGATTACCATGGAAACGAAAGAAACAATCACAGAACAATTGACGACTGGACAATTACTTATAATTATCGAACGATTCAAACGAAATTATTTCGTCAGAAAATATAACTTTCATCTAATTTATCTTAAATAATTAAAAAGATTTATTATAACAAAGTAAATAATTACTTGTATAATGCTAAAAATTGTCTGTTTGTCATACTTATTAAATTTTGATATTTGCAAAGAACGCAGATATAAAAAACTAATGCGACAATAATATAAACATAATAACAATTAAATGATTTTGTGAAAGAAAATTCTCTTTCTCTGAGTCTTCAGTACAGAGTTGTTATTGTGTTACAATTTGCCTTTTATACTAAAACTAATACATCAAATGTCATTCGTCACGTGCCACAATGTAATAGCAGGCAGCTAGTTTAGTAGTTACTTTTCGGACACTTAGTGGATCTTTTTATTCTAACATATTCACACACTTCGAAGTGTGTACTAAAGAGCCTTATGGGACTGTTATTAAAATCTTTAACTTGAATTAATTTAATAATCGTTTTTCATTCTTACGTTCTTTCAATTCTTTACATTCCTTGCCTTTTCAACGCTGGAAACATATGATTGATTGGCAATTAAGTGGGGATAGGTAATAGATCACTGCTTTTATTTAAGTAACTCGTTAAGTATCTTGGCGGGTTATTGGTAGTGCGAAGAAATCGCTTAAAGATATAGCCGAACATAGTGTTATCGAAACCCCATCAACTTCCAAGTCAATAAAAACCTTTTCGCCTTCAATTGCTTTTTGTATTTGCCATTCCAGTCCAATAAGATCGGTATACTGGGTTTTTTTTTTCATCATTTTCACATATTTCAGATAATTTAGATAAAATTATAAAAAAAAAAAATGAAAAGGAAATTACAAGATAACCCTTTAAGATAAGTTGTTGAACTTTCATGTGAGTAGGTTCGTTTCCCTCTGTGTTATTGCGCCAAGTCCATGCCAATGAGAGGTCACTGCATGTGTTTTTTAATTTTGAAAATGCACTATCATCTAAACTTTTATCATGCACTTCTATTTTGCAAGGAACTGTTTATGTTTGAAACTAAGTGTAGTATAATACTAGTATTGTATAGTACTAGTAATAGTATAGTACTAGTATAGTACATTTAAATATGAAGATGTTTAATGTCTTCCGTAGTAGTCGGATGGTGGATGTAAAGTTCTTTTGCAATTGCTTTAATGATTAGATGGGGATTACTCTCCAACATGGACCGCCAAATATTTTATCGCCCAGATCGATGATCTTTTCCGCAACTGAATGAATGACACGCGACTTTTGACAGCTTCGAAACTTTATAACTTGCTTTGCCAATGTGCCACACGAAAATTTTTATAAGCAAGCAATGCGTTTCTTCCTTTTTGGAATTAATACCAAATGCTGTCTTAAATGCATACTATTCGCTCACTCGGTACTTCACCACTAACTGGTACAGAGTATTAAACAAACAGAAATGTACACTAACCAATAAAAGCTCATGTAACGAACGGTACATGACCCTTACCTTCACTTGACAGATAGGTCGAAAAATACGGCAGAATTTTTCCGCTAAGTATAGTTTATTTAATTTTTTTTTTTTTTGATTTTGCCTGAAAATGAGGTACAACTACACCACTTCAACTACTTGTAATAGTTTTTATTCCTTTGGTTGTTATTTTTTGTTACCGTCCGAAAATATGATATGCCTATAGAATGACATCGATTAGTTAGAACTGTAAATATCTATTAAATCCTAGAGTGTTTGCTTCCATTTTCTGATTCATTCTCTACAAATCGTTTACCATTTCTAAGCTTTCAAGAATTGTCGACTCTATAGTTTAGATGTTAGTCACTTTTGATTTCATCCTATTTTTTATCAATTAGTTTTTTTTTTTGTTTTTCTTTGTGCAAAACTCTTTGGCTTTTTGGCTTTCAGTTGCTTGGCAATCAATAATTTACAAAGAAAAAGCTCAGCGAGTAAAAGAAACACACGTTAAACTTTCTAATTGAAGAGAAAAGGAAATAGGGTAAGCAGTTAAACGTTAAGCGATTTGAATTATTTGCTTTTTAAGCCGAAATCTTGAGTATTCATCGAGTATCGTATTTTTTATGGTCCACCATTTAACTTTATTTTATTTATTCGATATTTTGTCTCTTTTCGGAATAGTTTATTAATCTTTTTCATTACGGTGTCCCATGTCATCACAATAAATTTGAAACATCAAAATAATTTTTGTTACCCGCTAAATAAATGAGGTCCCTTCAAGGAATGTTCAGCTAAAAATTGGGCAATAGGCACAATGCTCCTGTACTGCGTCACTCGTTATTTTTAACAATTAACACATGACTCGAGATATTTTACTTACAAAAATTCCCAAAGGACGGACTTCATATCCAGAAAGGTTTTTTGCTTTAGGTTTGTGACGTAAAAATAATAACTGTCGTCACGACTTGGAGAAAATCCCTTCGAGAGTAAAGGATGTTAAACGTTAACTAATCTTAGTTAATAAGCTTTGCGAAAAGTGCATTGGAGAATATCGCGTTACAAATATTTTTCTTTTTACTATTACAACCTTGTGCAAGCCAACATATATAACTGTTTTTCGATCTCATGAAATATTAACTTACAAGATGGAAAGATATTATTGCCCACTTTGTTGAATTGAAGCAATAAAATAGATTTGAAGAAGGTAAAGACAAAGGCCAAAAACAACCCATTCCAAGGTGGAAGATCCTAAAGTGTATTCTACCGCTCATTTCTTATTCTTTTTCTTACGTTTGCTACTTGCTGTCTATTTTCTGCTAAATAATTTTTGGTATATCCTCCTGTCTTGTAAACAGCTCGAAAACACATCATTTTAATGTGAACAATAACATTAAATTGAAGAAATTGCCGTTAACACTTACAACAGGTTAGTCTATGAAGATGGAAAAGAATAAGATTTCATTTTCAATTATCATAAATTTATTATGTGCTAGCAATAAATTCATTCTGTCAGCATACTCTGCAGGGTAAATTTCTTGTAAATACCTTTAGCAATGGCTTGACAATACTTTGAGAGTATGTGTTTGTGTTTGTGTGTGCGTGTGTTATGTGTGTGAATAGAGTGAATACAGAAGAACATTCAATAATAGCATTAATTAAGAGATTAAGTGAAGGGGAACAGCTTGACCTTTCATCGCATGCGCTGTCACTGAATTCAAGAAAATAGTCATGATTCCATATAATAAGCATACGAAGAGCAAAAAAGATGCGATATATTCTTGCAGGGAGAAACAATTTAGGGACCTTCTCTCTTAAATATGCACAGCTTTTTTTTTAATTCAACAAGTTGGACAATAACAACAAGTAATAGTTGCTGCTATAAGTGATATCGAAAGTAATGGGCAAATAAACTTATGTGTGGCTTAGCTGAAGGAACACAAGGAATTTACACAAAGTTTAAATTAAGCCAAATTGTCTGCTCTGACCGTCAATCTCAATTGTATAGTCGAAATTTTGAAGCTTCATCGAAGGGGGATAAGGTTCGAGCGTTGTTTGGATGAGACGCAAGTGTTCCTTGATAGAATTCACGCATTGTTTGACACTTTGGCAAGCAGTTTATATAAACAATCTCAACAATATACACAAGTAACACAACAAGTAACGCGTAACGAGATAACGAATTTCGATGTTATGTATGTTATGAACCCACATAAATCTGTTTCATTCAAATTAATTGTGACTTCTTTTTTTTTGTATTTATAAAAGATTAACTCAGCTTTTAAAGGAGCATAAAACGCTTGATTCTGCTCATTGTGAAAGCATTTATTTGCCAGCAAAAAAAAAAAAAAAAATATAAACCTAAACCCTCTGCTAAATCATTTTATCGTTTAAGCAGATGAAGTCTGGAAGTTGGAAGACACCAACTTGGCGACTTGCTAACCCTATTAAGCACTTGTTTGCTAAAAGCACTTACTTGAATGCAAGTATGTAACCTAAGATGATTCGTTCTGGCAGGGCTTGTTTGTTGCGGTAAGAAAAAGTCACCGCTCCTTGGCTATACAACACACCGGGGTATCTGGATATATGGTTAATGCAAAACTTCAAAAGCTGTCCGCTGTTAATCCGAATTCTGATTTAAGTGAGACCTTCTATTAAGCGGGCCACAACAATTCAACCTACATAATTAAGCTCGAGGGGGATTAAGTTGATAAAAGAAGCATTTAACTAAGTCTGACTAATAGCTTTTGCAACATGACGTTGAAATTCAAAATATTACATCGTCTCTATAAGCTATTAATGCATTTCAAACTTCAGAGAATTATATTAAATTTATCCGCTATTATCCTATGTCTTCTTAAGAAAGTACCTTACAGATAAATAATGTTGTGACGAAGACATTTTCTTAAACGAAGTTCTCAGCAGAATTTTTGCTTACTCTTAGCTAATTAGATCATTTTTTTACATTAATTTCGCTAAACTTATTTTTTGTTGTTGTTTTTCTTATGTTTTTCGAGAATAATGTTAGGAAAAATCCATTGTTTTTTTTTCGCCGACTTAGAATCAATAAAGATGTCGTTAAGTCTTGCTTCTCAGTGACGGAGTTTTTAGAAAATGAATTTTTATTAATATTTTTTTCTTTTTTTTTTGCCATATTTGTGTGTAATAAGAAAAAAAAAAAATAAATAAATAAATTCAAAAAAAAAAAAAATAAAAGATAAAAAAATGAAGAAGAAGAGGAAGAACTGCGCTTAAAAGGGATATAATTATACTTTTTTTATTTAACTAACTCGGTTCTGCCGAAAGTATAGGTTTTAAATTATTTAACTCTACCCTAGAAAACTACACTGTTTTAATACAACCATCACACATACTAAAATATTATAAATTATATGTATGAAAATATAGATATATTTTTTAATTTATATCACAAAAAAAAGAGTACAGGAAAAATCAATAATTTATTCATTATACGTTGAGCTTACTAAAGAGACGAACGAACGAACGAACGAACGAACGAACGAGTGCAGACTGTTTGGAAAGGAGTTTTTGTTATCTTTTTTTTTTTTTATCATTGTTATTATTATATAATAAACTAACTGTTTAGTATATTTTAAAATAATACATTAATTATTTAAAGTTCTACGGCAACTGAAGCTAAAATAAAGTTTCAAAATTAAATTAAAAAAAAAATAAATAAAAAATAAATAAATAAAAAAAAAAATTGAAAATTGAAAAAAAAATTCCTTTTAAAGTATGAAGCTTAAGAAGAAGAGTGAAGATTTTTCGCAACTGAATTGAAAAAAAATTGAAAAACGTAACTGAATTGACTTCAAATTATGAAAAGAATGTGTTTCTGTATAGGATTATGAGAGTAATCGGGTTTTATACAAATTCTTCGTATATTGTATGTGATAATATCAAAATATATGTATGTATGTATGTAGGTAATGTATGTAAGTATGTATGTGTATAGGTATGAGGGCATTTGCTTCACTGATTTTTCGAGTTTGTATTTTTTTTTTTTTTTTTTTGATAAATGGTTGAAATTATTTGCAAATGATTTTCAAATTCGATTTGTTGGATTTTTGCATGAAACGGTTGTTTTCTAATTTGAAAAGTATTGAAGAGAGACTTGTTTCATAGTTTCGTTATGTTTGGGTTTTGTTTAAAATGTTGTCTTAGTTGATTTTTAACAAAACGTTTCTTTTAAAAAGGGGCTGTTTTTTTTTTTTGTTTATTTTTTTTTTTTTTTTCCCCAGTTTTGTTTTTTTTAAATTTTTTTGTTTAATTTTTTTAAAAAAAAAAAAAAAAAAAAAAACAAAAGAAGAAAACTACCAAAAATTTTTAACAAATTACATTTTAATTGTTTTGAAAAATTTGCTTTTTTCTTTTTTTAAATGGAATTAAAAAAAAAAAAAAAATTTTCTGACTTTTTTTAATGGAAAAAAAAAAAAAAAAATTTT
>KK502503.1:10141-30990 GCA_000688735.1 Glossina austeni | reverse complement strand
TTGGATTTTTGCATGAAACGGTTGTTTTCTAATTTGAAAAGTATTGAAGAGAGACTTGTTTCATAGTTTCGTTATGTTTGGGTTTTGTTTAAAATGTTGTCTTAGTTGATTTTTAACAAAACGTTTCTTTTAAAAAGGTGCTGGATTTTTTTTTTGTTTGTAATTTTGTATAATAAGAAAAAAGAACTTGAATAGTAGCGTGCTTGAAAACGTTTTTTTTAATTTTTTTTTTTTTTTTTTCATTAAACAAAGTCAGTAAATTTTTTTTTTTTTTTAATTCCATTTAAAAAAAGAAAAAAGCAAATTTTTCAAAACAATTAAAATGTAATTTGTTAAAAATTTTTGGAAGTTTTTTTCTTTTTTTTTTTTTTTTTTTTTTTTTTTTAAATAAATTAAACACAAAAATATTGAACTAACCAAACTTGAGAGAGAAATAGCAAAAAGACTACAGAAAAACAGTTTGAGTATAGAAAACTAACTCAACATAAATTTATAAAAATATGTAGTTTGTGTGAAAAGAAATTATTTTCTAAAGATTTTATTGTTTAAACATAAAAAGAACACACATACATTTATGTGTATGTACAAAGATTGACTAAAAAATTTGTAAAAAAAATTTTTTTTTTTATTTTTTTTCGAAATTTCATAAAAATGCGGTTTTTGCTGGTATGTACACTAGGTCCCTAACGGGGATTTACACATTTTAACTCATTGTTATTAGCTTGAAGTTAATCGAAATGCGCAAAAAAAAAAAAAACTGCCACAACGGATTTATATTAAGATTTAGGATATCTGAGGTCATTGTTCTTAAACAAAATAAATCTTGACAAGTGTTAAGAGTTAGTGTCTTGAAGAATCGCCAAAGCACTTTAGACACCAAGTCAAGGCCAAGTTTTCAATTATTCCTTTGTCGTATTATTTCAATTAGTCCTAACAATATTTACAGCAATCCAACAAAATATTTATGGAGACAGTCTGAGTAGTTTTTTTTAAATTTTTCTTTCTTTCATAATCCGGCAGCCAATTGTTTATTATTTTTTTTTACATGACCCAATTGTTTGTTTTTTTAAATCACTTAAAGGGACTGTCGCCTATATACGGTAACATGGCGACAGTGAGAAACAAGTGAGAAGTGAGAGGAAAGAGATAGGAAAGTGGTCGCAGTCTAATGGATGTAGAGCTATGCGAACACTGACTTTGTCTATAGATGTTCTAAGGGACTATTCAAACGTTCCTGTATGCAAAATTTCTTTTAATGCCTTCTCGGTAAATATCAAATTTATAAACATCAGATATATATAGTCGTACATATGCATATATATGTATAAGATGAAAGTTAGAATTTCTGGAATTTCATATACTAAGGAATAGTATATTTTTTTTTAATTAAGATTTTTCTGCTTTTATTTTCGAAAAACAAGGAACCTATCGCGTTTTTATGCCTGCGTGGACCGTAAGAGAAACTTTGTTGTAGAAATATTGAACTTCAAGTTGTTCCATTGGCTTATCGGCCAGTCATTATTATGATTTTAAGTTAATGTTTACAAGCAACGAACATAACCTCAACATTGTTCAGTCAACTATTTTCATATATTTACAGCCGATAGTTAAGATTTTGAATAGAATTTGTATTTAAGGTTTATTCAATGTTTGACAAGAAAGAGATGGAGATCTGTACGTTCGTCGTGTACTGTTGGAAGGAGTTTTCAGAATAACTTGATGCTTTTCTTATACCTTTTTATATCGTTTTTTTGTTTTTTTTTTTTTGTTTTCGAATATTTTTGAAATGAAATAAATTTTGTTGCATACAAAATGGAACACACGGCGAAAAATTTTATTTACTTTCTTAATCGAAATAATCTAAGAAAAAGGGGTAGCCTTAGCATTTCTAGAGCTCACTAATGTACATACATATTTATATGGGAGACTAGTGTACCAATCACAAGAAATTTCAGATTATTTTGCAAATTTTTTGATCATTCTTTGTGTTTAGCAAATTGCGCGTAATGAGATTAATTCCGAAATCGGTAAAATTGTGTCAATTAACTTACAAAATATGTTCAAGCATTTAAACATATTTATAAACAATTTTTTTCTTTTATGAAATTGTGATTCCTGAAAAACAAAGGCCCGTATATAAAAACGTTTGCTAATAATCCAGATAACTTCAAAAAAAGAAAAAAAAAAAAAAGAAAGTGAATTTTCTTTAAAAGTAAAAAAAATTTTCTATAACATAATAAACACCCGCAATAGCATTTTTTTCAATATTAATACCAATATCAAGACCACCACAACCACCACCACACCACCCTTATGACTATGGCTATTTATGATTAAAACCCATACCGGTGTCAATGATATCCAATGGTGATTCATTGGCCGCCGCTGCTGCTGCGGCCATATGACGCTGATGGAATTCACTCATATTAAATGGATAGGTTAATACACCTTGCAGTGTTTGGTAACCGGTTCCCGCACCCGGATAATGTATACTATTCGCTTTGGCAATCAATGGTGTATCGATTAAAGCCAAATTATCTTCGAAGATTTTCTGATGTAATTTCTCGTCCATGCCCATTATTCTAACTGTAAAGTTTAAAGGTTTAAAATGGAAAAATCAAAACATTGATCAAAATGCTCATTTCTTTGTTTGTTTGTTTTTTTTTTTTTTTTTTTTTTTTTTATTTTTTACTTTTTATTTTTTCTTATTTTTGTTATTNAAAACATTGATCAAAATGCTCATTTCTTTGTTTGTTTTTTTTTTTTTTTTTTTTTTTTTTTTTTTTTTAGTTTTTACTTTTTATTTTTTCTTATTTTTGTTATTGTTTTACTTAAAAATGTTTTCATTTTTTTCTTTGGTTTTTTTGCCGTTTTTTTACTCAACATATTTTTTAATGAAAATTTTCCTTATATTTTCATAGGTGTATATGTATATATACATATATATTAAATGTAAAGAAAAGAAAAAAAAGAAAAACATATGTATATCGCCCTATGTTTTCAAATGAACGTACCTTTCAAAAATGAAGAAAATCGAAAATATAAACATAATGTTAAATAAGAAAATTGTGTAAAAACAAAATAAATAAATAAGTAAATAAAAGGAAAAATATTTTATTAATTTTTTTTTTTATTTAATTAAAATTTGCTATTAAGTGCTTAAGGTAATCAATATAAATGTGCTTTAACAGTGCTATGTAGGCTGCTTTACAAGTAAACAAAAATGTTGTAATAACTCACCTCATAAGACAAGTGTGTTATTTTCACCTTTTCTTTTTTTTCTGTTTTTTTTTTTTTTTTGTTACATTTATTAAAATCAGTTTCAAGCGTAACGCTTATGTATACAAAGTTAGTTTATGTTAGTTTTTTTTTTTTTTGTTAACTACACTTTTTACCCTAAAAATGTTCTTCATATATATCTATATATGTATAAAAACAACTTCCACTAGAAACCATTTGTTAGTTCGAAATTTCATTTTGAATGCTTTCAAATGAAAAATACATGAAAGCTATTAGAGAACTATCATGAGACAAAAAAAAAAAAGCATAAGCATTTTGTAACGTAATATGTAAGCAAATGTATGGCTGAACGTAGGCAAATCATTGCTAGAACTTAACCTAATTAAGTAAGTAAGGAAGTTATGCTTTTGCATATATAGCATATAACATTGCAAAAGATCAGATTTATGAATGTAATGAAAAGATTATTATAAATATTTATATAAATAGTGCGAAAAACTTTTCAGTTACGATTTTTATCGGATCGGATACTAATCCATTCGATAAACGGTAGTACTTAGAGTAAAAAAGAGGAAAAGTGCAATAGACTCTAAGAAAAAAAAATACTGTTCCAAAAGCATGAATTTGCGAATGCACTTTGCAGCAGTACATCCAAGTTTTTCCAAGTTCTTATCTCTTAAATGTTTATTCATTCTCAGCACTAGTTATCTCTCACTGCTCCTATATATTTTAATATATGTAAAGTTCATTAGTTACCTTCGGTAATTCAAATAATATTAAGATTAAGCAATTGAAAGTATTATAGAGGGCCAGTGACCCATCATAAATTAAATACCATACAAGGTGGTCCAAAAAGTAATCCAATAAAATCCATTTTTAATAGCGTTTATCCGACCAAAACTTATCAGGGCATTAAATTGCATGAAAATATCTCAAAAATTGCGACTGGTATGTTGAAAACAAGATAAAAAGGCGGACAGACGGAAAACTTAGAAACACTTTCAAACTCGATCGGTACAATAAAAGGCTCCAGTCTTTCTGGGTATTGCATACATCCGCGCAAACTTAATGCGCCCTTTTTACCACAAGTGGTGTATGATATAAAACAAATATATAAAATATTTCATGCTATTTTATCGTATGCTAATTATATTATAAATAAGCGTCAGATAGTAAATATATGATGATATAAAAACCAATTCGGTTTAATTTATCATGATTAACTCTATCAAAAACTTTAGTAAAATCAATATAGATGACATCGGTTTTGCCTATGCCCAGAAGGAGAAGGAAAAATACTCCTAATTAACTATAAGATTGATACAAATATTCTTGTCGCAAACCCATGTTCGAAATTGCACCAAACAGATAATGAAAGCTTTTGCGATAACAACGTCTATGGAGATACGAGCCGCACTGCGATGTCATTTTCATTACAGGAGCCGTATGCCCTCCCTTTATGAATTTTATTGGTTGTGTTTTTAAAAACTGGATTTAAACATGTTTTTTTTTCAGAAACTAAACGTTCTCTCATCTAATGTACGTTTAAAGATATTTCTGCAAACGTCTCCATCCGCTGCAATTCAAAATTCGAAAAATCACTTTTAGTGCGATTGGTTCGTAATTATGAACAATTTCTTAAACAGTACAGTTTTTCCTTTTCTTTAATGATATCGTAAGGCCCGAGTACTTGTTTTTGTATGGTAGATATGGACCGCAGGAAAAAAAACCACAAACAGAAATATTCAGAAATTTCATAAATAAAGGAAATTTTTTATGCACTGGAGAAGGATCGCACAAAATGAAATCCAACTTAGAAAATATGGCAAAACTTTCCGAAATAACGAGAGAGTACTTTCTAAACTAAAAATGTTTAAATTCGCATTTTAAATACATGGAGGCTATGACTCGTCGCGGTCCAAATAGCGCATAGTGTTCTTTCTTTCTCCGTCCCTCTTACATAAAAAAAAAACTGCACAAAAAAAATCGCACCAAAAAAAAAAAAAAAAAAAAATAAGTCGCATCAAACCAATCGCACAAACAAAACGCTTGCAAAAACTCACCGTCCAAAAACGGGTTCAACTATATAGGACTACAAAAAGTTCCCTTGTCTTTGCGATCTTCACATTGCGCGTAAAAATATTAAAAAATTCTGTCAGCATCAATCAAATTACATTTGTACTGGTCTATTGCGACCCATATATGGCTATATAGCGTAACATGTCAATTCATGAGAAATGCGTTCAATATGTTTAAGACCACCCGATATCTCTTCGTCTATGCTCCATTCATCTATTAGGGCTATATGCTCGCGCGTATTATTAGAATCGAAAACCTGTGCTTTATGACCAAATTTAGTGTAAGAAAAATATAAAAGCTTTTTATACACACACACACACTTATATATATATTTACATATTTAGCTTACCCAGAGGGGCATTGAAGAAAGCCAGCCAGTTTTTTCAACCCTTATTTGTAAAAGTCAAAAGTAAAAATAAAATTAACTTTAGTATGTTGTTGTATGTAAATATTTCAGTTTTTTAGCCTTTGTAACCTTTGGGATACACAGAAAGTATGCATATGGACCGTCTAACACTACGCTAATTTTGCTAACTTTACTGTGATAATATCTTTAGTTGTGTTTGAAAAGTTTTATTGCATTTCACAAGAATTCAATGTAACTATTTTTCAAATTCAATACATCTCATGTCTCGTTGATTACAGAAACAAAGCACTTACACCTTTATCTCCATACGCAGTAACAATGCAAGGTCGCTTATATTAGCAATTAGCTCCAAAGCGCAATATTCTCTACTAATTGTAGAATTGGGCGGGAATGCATGAATGTCTATAACAATGGATATAATTTGCAATGTTAAGAATGAACAAATAATCGTATTGTGCACTGCAAACGAGAAGCATTACAAATTTATCATAATAATCTATTGATTATTTTCTTTTTTTTACTTTGCTTAGCTTCGACATTAGCATCCAAATAGGTAAAGCATACCATAGATTTAGATAACATTTTGTTATTGTTGTTGTTTTTTTGTTTTCTATACGTAAACCGAACTATATGCAACGAATGCTACGTAAAGCAATTGTATACTTGTATGGCAAAAATGGAAAAGAGAAATGAAAGCGCAACTCATTTACATTATCAACGGAATAGCAACGTAAGCAACGTTATTAACAGAAAACAATAGCATAGCTAACTAGCTTTGATAATGTTCAGAAGGCTAACGATTCGAATGTGAAGTATGAAGAAGAAGAGCAAAAAACAAAAACAAAAAAAAAAAAAGGAAAGATGAAGAATATAAGAAACGAGGAGTAGATCGATATCCAATTGTAATTCATGCACATTACCTATTACTTAGAATGTCAGTGGCATAGAGAGAGAAGGGAAAACAGAAAAGTAGGAGATATTTTAGCCACGTTTTCCATCTTCGCCAAATTTATTATCATCGCATAGATAACTAATACAAAATTTGATCATAAATTTTAACTAAGAAAATTTTAAATGTAAATGAATTGCTCAGAATAAGGAGAAGAAGAAGAAAGAAGGAAAATATACGAAAATTTGTCAAAGAGGGCTTTGAAGAGATTCATCACTATCCTCATAGTCAAACTCGTTGCAAATAATTAATGTTAAGTACTTGAACGCCATCATAATTGTCTTAAACAAAAGGCTTTTGTTTATTTCACAGAATGCCAGAAGACGTTTTATTCTGTGTAGTTTGCGGGACAAGGCCGATATCGGAGCGTTTCCTTGTGACTATTTCTTCGGAATACCAAAATGGACCCAAAATCATTTATGACTAATGATCGTTAATAACGCTAAAAAATACCCCTGATACACGTTGATCGGCAGTTAATTACAAAATATGTGAAAGGGACTCGAAATAAAATCTATGTGTTCTAAACACTTCCATATACTGCTGCTCTGTCAACTGCAAATGAGAGTAAAGTAACTGACGCTCACATAGCTATTAGGAGTAAAGAACTATGTCTGAAACAAGTCCACAGTCCTCAGACTAAGTAGTCCATAGGTTCGATATTTAGCTGTTTCAAGGTTGCTCCTTCCGTTGTGCTGCCAAAAAGGTCTCATGCTTTACTATATAAAGGTTAAAGTAAAGCTTTCGTAGTGACATGTGATTTTTCAACTGTGCAATGGAATTCTTACGATTGCGTAGCATGTTACGCTTACTGTGCTCTTGTAAGTTTGTAACAAAATACAATCTTCTAGCTTTACGCTTCACTTTAGTTGATATGAGAAATTCCCTCTTAAAGTGAATATAATTTTGGTTTTATTTTAAACTCCTTCGTATAAATCAAAATATTTTTGTTGGTAAATGTTGCTTAAAGGACTACAAACATTCGTTCGTAATTTTGAAGTATTTGATCAAAAAAAAAAAAACGAAACTTCTTTAATCTAAATTTAAGTCAGATAAGCATTCTTTAGAATGCAAAAGTATTCGATTGATTGTTATCGTTGTGGCGTTCTCATCATCATCATTATCATCATCATCGTAATGAAACTCTTTAAAATTATTACTATGTTCAGTTCATATAATCATTATATTGAGCTCTTTCCTATCTTCTCGTATAATTTCCAAGAATAGTGTCCTTTTTGGCTTGTGTAACTTTAAGCCGGTTGTATTTTCAAAGTAAATATTTGCTTAACACCATAGTTTAGGAAAACGATATCAATAGTCAACGTGCAGAGTAGGACATACCATGGGACACAACGTTTAAAACACAAATACTCAACAGTTTATTCACAGCTTAGCCAAATAAAAAACAAAGTTTCTTATCTCCTTTAAAACAGTATTGAAATCATCAACCAGCTGTACAAACAAGATTTGAAAAAAGAAACTTTACACACACACTCTCTCTCTTTCTCTCTCTCTCTCTCTGTCTCTCCCTCCCTCCCTTGTTAATAAAACGGTATCTATATATAGGAATTCTTTCATGTGACGATATTCATGTGTGTGCGTGTGCATGTGTATGCATATAGTCTTATCGTTTTGTTTTTTTTTTTTTCTCCCAATCTCTTCACTTCAAGTTACTTAATAACGGGGTTTTTAATGCTTTCCTATCAAATGTAAAAGGAATCAATGGTTGACACTTTTTCTAACCGCTTGAGATAATTAGGTTTCAGAGCTTCTTGAGCTTTGAATTATTATTTCAGTTTATTTTAAAGGGAAAACAGTTTCGACTTGCGGCATACACGACGATAGATACAAAGTACATGTTACATGCACACCCATAATGATGATATCCATGATATCTGAGTTAGTGATTAGAAATTCTACTAATAGCTTTTGTTCACGATATCTATTGACTGACATATTCATTTGTTTGCTTTAATTTTGTATAACCAACGCATAGTAAGATTAGTACCGATGATGTCCGTGATTGTTTGTGCACCTTGCTCTCTCTCTCTCTCACTCTCTCTGCCTGCCTGTCAGCGGTTGCGGTATAGTCTTGTCAACAACTTTAGTACCTTTATAGATATGTTTACTATCATTGCCTATGCATACATAAAACCAATATATATGTACATATATATATACACGTATATAAATGTATGTAAATGTAACATGTAAATAGTCAGTCATTCTCTTCGATATGATGCTAAAATGATGGTGATGATGTATATCAATACCGTAGTTGAATCATTTAAATGTCATTTAATAAAATAAAGCTTTGAAGAGTTTAATGGAAATTTAATGTTTTCTATATATAAATAAAAATCAATTCCTTTGCTTAGTAAATATGGAAATTTTATTAAATTATTTCAATAAAAAAGCTTTTTAAATAAATTAAATTGACAAACAACTCGCACAATATTCAAAGACATCAACACACGATATTATTTGTTTAATTTTCCCATATCGCTTACGTGTATGTAACACGCGTTAAAAATGTCCCTCCGTCCAATTTTTGAAGTCCTCATGATTAGAGCAAAGTACAGTTATTTAGTTTCATTCGCCAATGCAGGACGGACGCGAGCCTTAGTTAAAACTATTCATTACAGTATCCTGTAAGTGGTTTCAGAACCTGTCTGCAGCTACCGATGAAACTTTTTACTAAAAACTTTTTACCGCGCTGAAAAGCACCTAAAGTAAAATTCGGTTTATCTGGCTGTCCGTGCGTACATCTTCTGTCATCGATCAATTGAAATATCAAACCAAAATGCAACATATACGGCTCGATTCAGTCGCGTATTTCAAGTTCAAAAATCTTCATCTTAAGCTTTCACAAATGCGAACAAGTTAAGAAAAAAGTGGCGGATGATGACCCGTAGTCTAAAGCGGATACCACTTTAAATTATATTAAATGTTGATGTCTTAAGACTTTGCGTAGTGAAGCACAAAAGCTGTGACCTACCGGGAGTCGATCTTGGGCCTTCCGGCTGGTGACTGGTAACGCAATCGAGTACGAGAACAATTTCACGAATACAGCAAACAGCGGTTGTTGCAGTCCATAATCACTAGGTCAATGTTGTACTTAACCATGCTAGGTTTGATTAATTATTGGCGTAGGGTACAAGAGTATGGAAATGACAAATAATAACAGTAGAGTCCCCTATTACCAGCGAAAGGAGTTGCTACGCAATATCAAAACCTTTTAAAGTTTCATTTAACCATACAATGCATGGATAATGGTGTTAGTGAACGTATTAAGAAAATTATGCAAAGCTTGGCCGGAAGAGAAATATTGTTGCCAGCTGAGAGAACTATCGCGAGAGGTGACCAAACCTGCTTTGTAAATCTAGATTTGAAGTTTGAATATTTTTAATAGTAGGGTAATAAAGTCGAACACAACCGGTTGGAAAAATAAACTACACTTTGGCCACTTAAGGCAATTCATAAGCGTTTGCAAGACTGTCATGAATGGGGTGACATTAGCGTCGTGTATGCTTGTTTATGAGAAGTCTGAATTTGCCGATAGGTTGCAACGAGAGGCCTATATCCGGAGCAGCTTCCGCTCTTCTTCTACTTAACGAGATTGCCATACATGTGTCATTAGGCTTGAATAAAACACACAGACGTAAATATTGTAAAGCATAGCTTGGAGGCAATTCGAACAATATTTTTAAAGTTAAAGACAAAATTTCTGGTATAAATAATTTTGCATTTAAAAAGTTAAATAAAATAAAACAAAATAAAAAAAAAAAAAATCGATCAATAAAAAAAAATTTCTTTCATTTTATTTTACAAAAACCATAATTATAGAAAATTAAACAAATGCTTTATAAATTTTACAAAGTTATAAAGGCGAACGCATTTACACATGTACGCTCAGTTCAATATTAGTATCATTTAAAATGTACTAAATTATTAAAATTTATTATCATAAAAGGGCAAAAGAATTGAGTTAAAAAACCGCTACTATGTTAATTATAATTATTAGTATTTAATTAATTTAATATTCAAAATACAAAATATTCGCTCTCTAAAAACATGCATTATTCAGTGTGTTGCCATTAAAACAAAAAAAAATAAATAAAAAAAAAATAAATAAATATATAAAAAAAAAATAAAAATCGACATGTGTAAACATTTATAATTATTTAATTTCGAACTAAAGCATTTCAACCGCAACGATATAAATATTTGATGTTAAACTAAGGTTTTTCATCGTCCAACATTAAAAACATGCGATTGTTTCAATTGAAAATTTTACTCCCGCCGACTTTACCGATGTACACACACAAAATACAATCATGAGAGAATGCGTGCACATACATATTTATATACATATATATAAATATACATATATAAGGGCATCTATATGTGTACACGAATGGATTGCTTATGATATATATCAAAAAAACTTTTACTATATATATTTTTTTTTACTTGAAATATATATTATTATGTGCGGCTTATCCTGTTTGCAGGATGATTTTCCATTAGCTTAGATTCTGTCGCTAACTTGAAAATGCCTTTTTGTTATTTTACTGATATTCTTCTTATTAACTTTGCTGCAGGGATTTTAGAACTTTTTTTTTTTTTTCCTATTACAAGAAGCTTGACACCATCAAGGTTATCGAAGGTTAGTATGCGTTCATTGAAATATTTTGAATATACGCAGTGAATATTACATTCAAACTATTCTCTTAGCTCTCTAAACTGAGAGATTTATCAAAGAAAGTCAGCAGATCAACAAATTATTCTCTACTATACTGTGATATCGGCGTTAGATTTAAAACGAGCCTCACGATACTTATATGTGTGTGTCAGGAGAAATCCCTTAGACAGGGTATGTAAAATTGTCGATGATCGATGTGAAGGCGCATAATAAACTAAAAACCTCGAACATCTCCACAAGAATCTTCCACTTTATGCTAAATGCCGATGTAGGGGCAGCCGGATAGATATCTTATTTCGGACAATAATCGTGAAATGATGTGATAGACTAGGGATGATCGGTCACGTTTTAACAAGCATGGAGATAGATAGGAGAGAATTAAGCCAAAAACTTGTTCATCATCTTCAGCATAAGATGATTAATATTAACAATGAAATCTATTTAGCAATGACTGTCTGTCAATCTAAACCTCGGTTAAAATCATGAATGCGCCATAAAAGTCCCCACACACGATCATCGATAACTGTGAAGAGGACAATGGCAGGATTTAAACGGTCATCGGTCTTGAGCGGCCAATTCCCAACAAGCTGGCAAAAAACTAGTATGAGAACATTTGCTGAATATATTAAGCAGCGTTCTGCCGTATGTCGCGCCACAGATCGCGCCACAATTTATATAGTTTCCCAAATTTTCTTTGGACTTTGCTATCAAAACTTTCTTATCGCTACAAAAGCTTTTCAACAAATTCGAACCAAGTTGTTTCCCGTTTTATTTCCAATAAAGGAATTTATACGACTTGGAGGTCTTTCAAATTGCTTTTATTTTTTCAATTTTTTAGTTTTGCATATATTTTGTTTTGATCCGCGGAAAGATTATTCTTGAAGCTAGTTATCTACCGAGCAAAGTTTGCGTAACTTTTAAAGATGTTTCCCGCGTGCAATTAAGCACAAGTGGCTAACAGATTGTCTGGCACTCAATCACAAGGTCTGCATAAACACACTTAGTGTAAACAATAATGAATCTGGCTATGGTCTAAAGCACGAAGTGTTTTGAATATTGACATTCCAGCGAGGACATATGGCAAGTCTGCGTGAGCATAGAACTGTTTTCCGATATTGAAAGCATAAATAAACTCTACTCTCTATGTGTATAGGGAGAATAGTTCCATCAAATGTTGGCACTAACAGTTGAGAACATCAATTGGAAGTTTGTTAATGACTTATGCATAGACGCAATAAATTAATTTTTGATTACTATTCAAGTTTGCCTAACTACTACTTTGATATCATGAGATGATAATAACTTTAGGCCTGAAAATGTATTTGGGGGAGAGGAGTCGATGAGCGAAGACGACATATGCAAACTTATTATTCATAATTTTTCTCATATTATTTACTATTCGAAGAATACCATAAGCATTTTTTTTATTTTTTTATTTATTTTATTTGTTGATATTTTTATGTTATTAAAAAAAAAGTTTACGTCACTTAATACATGTTTAAACCGGTATATTCATGTGTTAATAATCATTTTCTACAAATTGCAAGTAAGGAAATGAACGAGAAGTCAAAACCATGTAAATCCATGCAAAAGTAATCTTACGTTTTCTCTTCAGCACAAATCTTAACAAAAGGTACGTCAACAAAATGCAAAGAAGTCAGAATCTCAGATCACGTTATGTCAAAGGAATTATAGTAAGATTTCTTAGTTTTGCATAATTTATTCGAAATGGTTAGCTAACGCAACTGGACAACTAGTGGTCCCTTCTGTTGTCAGATTCTTCGTGTAACACGTAATCCCCGCAGCATATCCTCGTCGCGTTCGTTGTAAGCATGGAATTAACTAGCAAAACTAATAAAAACATTTTACTCTTTTGAAACATTTATAAATCAATTCATTTTGGGACACCTCTCTCTCATATGCACATGAAGTAATTTATTTGTTTGTTTGTTTGTAACGCGTGTTGCGACACGTTTTTACGTTCGCATACATTTACAGACGTCAAAAATTGTATTTTTAAATTCTCTCGTATGTAAATTTTTATATGTATTTATATTTATACATAAACATATGTACATATATATATATATATGCGGATGTGTGTGTGTGGACTTTTTCTGAAAACATATTTTTTGTATTCCGATTTATTTAATTTTTATAGCCGCTGTCCCAAGCGAAGGTTTATAAATTTTGTTACTTCATTTGTAAGGGCAAAAGCAAAGCTTGCAACACCCTAAAGCCTTTCGTTAAATTGCGAAATTTACAAGATACGAATGAGAGATCGAATGTTGTGCTGAAAATTTATTTATACCAAACCGTTGGTTTTGCTTCGAAGAATAAGAAAAAGTAAATAGTGATTTAGATAAGTAGTTGTAGTATAGCAAGGTGGGTTCCAGGGAACCCGTTCCACGTTAGTTGGAAAGCTATATTGAATACTTCGCTATTTTTTCTTCTTTTCTGATATGACTCAACTTAGTCAAAGTGTACTCAGTGTAAATGACGATGATTGTCGGAAAGAAGCGGGGAGGGAAAAACAAGAAGTGTCCACAGCCAGCGGGTTGTGTGCCCGGTGGATACGTGTTGTGGCTTTACCGACCTGGAGTTCCCTATAGCCATAACCAATACACCAAACGTAAACGGTGTATCGCGCTAAGAATTGAACCTCAGTTCGCCGACTTCTTACTCGCCCTTCTTCACCGCTTGGCTGTGGCGGAACCCGTTTACTAAAGAGTTCAGGGATTTTTTATCTTATCGCGGCTAAAAGAGCTCATAGTATGTAATAGTAATGCATGACTAGGCGTCTTTCGAACCCATAGTATTCCCGGGTTTCGGCATTTTTAAACTAGGCCCCACTAATATGGACGGTTAAGACGTGTGATAAATATTTTTGATCATATTAAAAACGGAATAAGAGTAAACCGCTTCAGAAAAAATTTCAGCGTATTTTAATTTAATATACAAAGTAGAATAAGCACCGACTTGCTTTTGTCTATAATATAAAAACTAGGATAAGCATCAGTCTGATCTATAGGGTGAACATTAAAAAGGTGATGTAAGCAACCTGCCCAGGATTGTTTTTACATTTCATTAAATGAAAAGTGTTTACGTAAAGAAGTTTTGTATAATGCTTTGCCTATGCACTCCTCTTCTTTTTATTATTTTCCACTTTCTATGGCCGAGACGATCACTATTTTGCTAAGATCAAAAATGTTGTGTTTCATTTTTGAGACTATTAGCGCTTTAAGGAAAGATTAGAGATCGAATTCACAATAACGCTTCCGATATTGGTTTCCGCTTCAGAAAAATGTGCATTATTGTATGGTCGATATTTAGAAAGTATATATGGAAGGTATACACTCTATAGGTATGCTTTAAGGTACCCACATAAGCTTGATCGACAAGTAGTATGCAGGGTAATTCATTGTCTGTTGTCGAGAATCTTAGAGGCGCGCAACATGAAAATAGTATTTTCCGAAGCAAAAACTATCAGCAAATACGTTCGCTGTATTTGAAAACGATGTACACTGAAAGCCTGCAGCAGGTACCGGTCTAATACAAGATGAAAGTGTTTATCAAGACAAATTTCAAAATTCGATGACAAGAAAGTAAGAGAGATGGATCAAGTGACAGACCTCAAGCTCGGGCTTGTGAACTATAGCAATATTTGCATACACTTTGGCGGATAGGTTTCGTTCAAATCAAATCCAAAGTTCCTGTTCGGTTCCTTTTGGTGAATTCATTACATTTTTATACCACTTGAACGGCATTTTGTTACCCCTTGTTTTGATTGCCTTCGTTATTGAAGGGTATCGAAATTTCGTTGTAAAATTAATTATTACAGTTTTTTGCTTTTAAAGCATTTTTTTCTTTGTTACATGTGCGAATTTTCCTTTTTTTTTTTTAGTTGACAATGATATCAATGTTTACGGCACTAAAACTCATAAATTTTATCGACTCTTTTTAAATAATTTTTTTTTTCCCTTAATGAATAATAATTTATTGCTTATTTGTGTTCATAATTTTTATTGCAAATTTTTTTTTGTTCAGTTGATAAATTAATAATAAAAATTCAACCCTTTCATTGAAACTCTTATAAACAATGCCTTCAAATATCGATAGACTTTGCATAATGAAACGTAAGTGCTCGGATAGTTCAAAACAATTTATCATCTAAGGGGTTTACATATTCATCGTTGCGCGAGTATATTAAGTTTCTCGAATACATGCAATGCTTGATCAACTAAGATAGCTGGGATCGTGTATCCCTCTGTTTTCTAAATGCATTTACAATTAATTACTTTCTCCAAATGTTGTTTAAAATTTTGTTGTTCAAGTATTTTGTAAATTTTGCATCGTTAAGAAAACTTCTAAGGGAGCAAAATAGATAGTCGAACACAGGACGGGACCAGGACAATATGATGGGGATGCGCGAAAAGTTCCTAGCTAACTACAGTTGATTCAATTTTTGACGAGCCATTAAGTATCTGCCATCCGCACGGTGCAACACGGCGCCACTGCTCCTTTTAATCGCAATAGCTCTTGAGTGCCGCGTAGGCGAGTAGATAAGAAGCGCGACTATCAAGCCATTGTTCAAGTCTCTACCATGCAGTTTACCCTTACTCAGTCATAGTTGTAGTGGCCTGCTCAGTCCGTGGAGCCATAACATGTCCTATCCATATCTTTCGCTTTCTTTCTTCGCGTATTTTTGACCCTCGCCATGTTACATGCTTAGGGCACGCCCTCAGCTTAGTGACTGACCATATTTGAAAAAAAGAAAATAATTAGTTAGAGAATGGAATTAATCGTCTGGCCAATTGGGAACATGCCACTACATACGATTCCTTGCAATCCCCCCAGACATTGTCATTGCTGGTTACCACGTCTCGATAATTCATTTGGCGCCTAAATCGAAGTGAATTTTCTGTCTGACTTTTCGCAAATATTTCAGAGACCTTCTCGGATAAATGTTTAGTTCCGCAGTGATGTCATAAAATAAAATGAAGCTGTCTCGCTCAATGTTTATAGCCATTACCCTCAGACGAGGGGTATATTCGTTTTGTCAAAACGTTTGCAACACCCATCAGAGACTCCACAAAGTATATATATTCTGGATCAGCATCAAATTCTGAATCGATTTAAGTGTATACGTCTGTCCGTCTGTGGTAAATATTTTCCTGGCCGCACTAATAAAGCTGTTCACTTCAAATTTGGCAAAAGCATTGGAAGCTCTTGCACGAAGCTTGGTATTGAAAATGGGCCATATAGATCGAAGGACATGCCTACCGCATCGCGTGAACTGAGAATACCATTGTTTTTCAAGAGGAAAAAAATATTGGTTTTTTGCTCATTCTCATAAACTACAGCTACTAAATTTGAACGTTCAAAAATTTGAATATTCAATGGACGATGCTGTAGCACTTGTACAAAAATAGAAAAAATTGGCTCCGCCTACCCAATATTATAGTGTATCGAGTATAATTTTATTTGTCGGTCATGGTCGAATATAATTTTCTTTGTTGTTTTACTTTTCGAAACTTTCAATGATTAGTAGACTAGTGTGCAGGGTGGCTTTAACATCGCCATTCCCGGAAATGGAAAAACCGTTGTCTTATTGTTCATTTTCATAAACCTACCTCACCATAAGCAACAAAAATTTTGAACATGCTTTGCAAGACATTATTGCCTTGTTTGAAGCGATATTATAAACGATATCATATTTGCAAAGATTTGCCTCAGTTTTGAAAAGCTATTATTTTTCACTAAGTTAACAAATGTCACCATTTTTTTTGAATTAGATAAGAGACGCGCTATAGTGTAGCTTGTCAAGGTTGCTATTGTCAATATGATGCGGCTCTACATATCCAGGAAAGACCATACGAGTTCGCCCCTAACCTATATAGCGTTATTATACAATATTATTGTACACACACACACACATATATATATAGATATATATGTATATATCAGATGGTGCTTATAAAAAAAAAAGTTTAATAGAATCATATCATCGTAACGAGGAGCCTTACAAAGTAGGCAAAGTAGACGAAAAGATCTTTTGCAATGCTGGGTAACCAAGATTCATCTTAAAGCTATTTTCTATTTCCTTCAACTACATAGACCTTCTCGCATATGCTCGCCTACTGTTAAGATTTTCATTTTCATTTAGAATTCTAAACAATGAATGCAATTATAATGAGTGTATATATATGTACGATTAATACCCTGATGAATTACTATAAAATGTAATACATATACATACAACTAACAAAAGGAATATTACAAGTATACAAACAAAATTTGAATAAAAGGGAAGGAAGGAAAGAAGGAAGGAAGGAAGGAAGGAAGGCGAGCGAGCTTATTGAAGTATGTAAATAGGTAAACTAGCCAATGAATTGTTAAGCGTAAGTGTACATAAACAGACATATTTACGGGTTTCTACGTGATTCAATGTACGTTTATGTGTAATTATTAAATTTGTTAATAAATATTGTACATAATTTGCAGCTGCTATATGCGTATGTATATGTATTAATCATATATACAGGAATACACAGAAGAGCCCTTTGTCTATTTGACATGTGAAATAAATGTGCGTTTGTGTAAATAGAAAGTATGTTGTATCCCTGAGGTATTTATATACATACATATAGATGTATATATATATACATACATAAATACATACATATATACATACATACGTATATATGAGTATATCTATGCATGTAATACATTTACATACGTATATATATATATATATATATATATGCATTTGCATATACCATCCATTGTTTTGCAGTATAAGTTAGTCAGTCGGATGATTAACAAAATTTATATTCGAAATAGAAGTAAAAGTAAATGATTGAAATTTTCAATATTGTTGTTATGTTATATTGTCGTTATAAAGTTGTAAAAATTTTTCTGTTATTAATATATCCCATTGGAGTAGAGATAACAGAAAATGAAATTTTGCAACAAACTTTTTGGCTAAAACCCTAATATATATTTTGAATTCAAACAAGGCATGAATGATGGTCTGACCATAGTAGCACAGTAAAGGTAAAGTCACAGTCGTACAGTCATAAATTGTTTACGATATTGATGATAATGAGCAGCAGATACACTTTGATAAATATGCGCGTCTATGGTCATATCATATACTCGTGCACACATGCATACGCATAGAACAACAGTAGCACAACACCCTGCAATTGACATGCAAGCGTTTTTGTTTGCGAAATTTTCTGTATTGACTTTAATGTTGTTGTTATGCAATTGCATTATTCGCAAAATCATAGAATAGAACAGGCATGATGACGACGAGATACGCATCATATATATATATATATATATATACATGTACATAATAAACAATATCAGCGTGAAGGAAATCAATGGAATACACAAAGCTAGCAATACCAATATTAGCTCATCGAACTTCCACACAAAAAGTTTGTTTTATTCCCAAAAAAAAAAAAAAAAAAAAACGGGAAAAAAATGTTTTTTTTCTTTCTCAAAAATATGAATGATATCTCAAAAAAGGCCCAGGATTCCCAACATATTTCGCAATGTATGTCAATGCAAATTTATTACCTTCAAATGCAGATATCATACACACACACACACACACACTCTCAAAGGCATATGTGCATACACCCAGGTACACACAAACACGCATACAACAAAGCATACAACTATACGCATGCATAGAGAATGCAAATAACAATAACAATGATAACATGAATGACAATGGCAGTGATGAGAATGCGACGTCTGAACATATGTAGAGAATTCTATCAGTACTTATGCTATGCTTATGTATGCATAACTAAATTTATGTATTTATGCGAGTATGGTAGCGTACGAGCGTTTGTCAGTGTGCGTAAGCGCGCTTGTAAAGTGTATCTGTACAACTACTGCAAATTTGTTGTTGTTGTTTTTGTTGTTGTTGTTTTTGTTGCTCTTTGTTAGTGGTTAAGTCATGTAATAACACAAGTGGCTCATAAATTTCAAATACTTAGTATTTATGACTCCAGCGACACATACATACACATACATACATGCATGCATACATACACTTACGAGCGAGCACAGGCAAAACTTTATACATTCCCAAATAAAAAAGAAAATCGATATAACCGGAGAGACTAGCAAGCAGCACATGCAAATCGTTCCGATTTTTCCTAATCCAAGAATAAGTAAAATTTAAATATATTTATGAAAAAAAAAAATTATTGTTTTTTGTTGCTTAGATACATATACGTGGTGTACGAAAACTCATACCAAACAAATAATTTCTTAAGGGATTCTGCAAATTATGTACAAAGAAAACAGCAACAATTTTGCTGCTTGATCAGGTTTTGCATGCTATGTCTGTACACGAGATACTTATTGTTATTATGATTTTCTTTTTGAGCGATTTAATTGCTTAATATATATTAAAATGCGCCACTAGTCAGTCGATGATCCTTTTTGATTTTTAAATGCCGCTGCTCTTATGTCCATTCATCCATTGTTTAGTGCAGCAGGTTTATTAAGTGGGTCATTGAAAACGTAAGCCTGGATGAAAATTTAAAAACTTTGTGGCGAAGCATAAACCTTAAAGCCGTCCCCCTCTCCCCGCTTCCCGTATGTGGCCACTTATATAAAATCACTAATAAGACCTGATTTATTTAAGTCTTTTTTTGGGGATGAAACGATGGAAGATAATCACAAATTATTAAATATTTCATCCAATTGTTCTTACAATAATCTTAAACTTCACTCTCACTAGGATTTTGAACTTTAAACGTAAATTTTGAATTTTTTCATATTGTCCATCGTCAAATACTCTCCGCCAACGGCCAGTTATTCCCATAATAATTTCTCAAAATGAGATGTTATATAGCAAGTGTCCGAAAAAATGATCCGATCCGAACCAATTTCAATAGCTTTCATCTTTGGGCCAAAACACTTCGGTATACGCGAAATTTCATGAGAATATCTGAAAATTTGCGACTTGCGGGTTGAACACAAGAAATAAAGGTAAGAGAAATTTAAATCGATACAAGAAATGATGCTGAACCGATTTCATGTAATAATAGATGGATCTATCTCAAGTCCATCTGGGTGCTGCATACATCCGCACAAAATGTTTATCAACAACTTGGTGAAGTTTATATGCATCACTCAGCAGTTTCATTGAGAAAAACTGCAAAGTTTCTTTATCTTCTTCGCTGAAGATATACTAAATAAATTAAGGAGAATAAATAACAACTAAGGATATTATAAACGGGCAAGGCCGACCAATTAAATACCCTACATCACTTCGTATAGTATAGTTATTCACTCACATTTTGGTAGTAATACACAAAAAGTTTCACATTATTTGCCTGCCAACGCACTCCTCTCATTAAGATCCGCAGGAGGGCGCTCAAAACATCGTATGACGTCAACCAAATTTAGCAAACTATAATTTTATTATTTTTCAGTTTCCGTCACAGAAGTGTAGAAATTACACTTTTTCTCCATAT
>KK502502.1:488286-812220 GCA_000688735.1 Glossina austeni | reverse complement strand
TTAAGCATAAGTACGAAGAGCGAATATAAATTTGCGGGCATTTAAGCATAAGTACGAAGAGCGAATATAAATTTGCGGGCACTTAAGCATAAGTACGAAGAGCGAATATAAATTTGATTACATCTGAGAAAATATTGAAAAAAACATGTGTTAATAAATAAATAAGTAAAGATGTTTTATAAACGAAAAAAGCAGATTGCAGATGCTTTATTATTTTGATTAAAGATACAAATCATAATTTGCAATAATGATATCAGAAATAGATATATATTTCGAAACATATGACTTGTAACGAAATATATGATTGTAAATGAGTTTTCTCCTCGATAATCTTAGGCGGACTGAAAGACAGACAACCTTTATTAAATATACATAAAACTGCTCAAACCAGCATATAAAGAATATAGTTAAATTCAACTGTTCTAACTTATATAAATATCAACACAACTGCAGTATCACTGCGTTCAACAAAAAGACTAAGCAGAAAATTTCAATTGCAATTTTATAGAGCTAACTTTTTTTTCGTAAGAGAAATTAGATGCGTCAAATTATTTTATTTTATAGAAGGCGCGCCTGGCTTATTCGTTAGAAGATTTGAATTTTGAATGAATTTGAATGTTCGTTGCATCGAAATGGGAAGAAATTTCGGCAATTTTACAATACAAGCAGCGAAACCTTGCAATTACTGCTACGAAAGCTTGTCAATATGATTTTTAAATTATTTATTATTACGTTACCGCCCAATAATTTATATGTAAGCAAAAATACATATGAACATACAAAACTGTGTACCTGAAATGACATTCAGTATTTCTCTCTCATGGATTTCTGTCAAGACTAATATTTGAACAGCTTTCTAATTTAAAGGGACTGAAATAGAAAACATTTTTATCCCACATCTTCACTGAATCTTCATCAAAGGGTATTTGTAATAATTTTTCTTTACTTATATATATATATATTGTTACGAAAATCCCAAATCCAGTTAATTGATTTTCGTAAGTAATAAATTCCTTCGTGCATATTCGCGGCGCGTCATGCAGGTGCCGGCCGACGAAAAAGATTAGCAGGAAAACAGACAGAGAAAAACACAGATGCACATGCGCGGCGCGTCATAAAGCTGCCGGCCAAGGAAAACGATTAGCAGAAAAGTGGGTTAACGGATTAAAAATGAAACCATGAAGTTAAGTGATCGTAACATGCTTGTAAAAATGTATATAAGTAGACTATTTGCGGAAGGCAGAGTTAGTGATACGAGAACATTGAGTCGTAAGAGAACATTCGAGTAAAGGTTAATAATAGTATTGTTGAGAAAAATTGTAAATAATCCTAGCCTTAAGAATGGATTGTAAATAAAGAAACTTAGAGTTAAAAGAATTCTGAAGTGCATTTCTCTTGGAAATAATATCCACGATCGAGTGATACGAACCGTATCTTGGAAAAGCGGAAATTTGTAACAATATATACACATATAGTTAAAGTTTGACGGTAAACCGGCATTTAAAAAAAACGATAGCAACAAAACTTACTATGAACTTTCAAACAAAGCGCAAACTTCTTACAACCAAAGACACATTTCTCGCAAAAATTAAGAAAAAAGTGTATTTAGCGTGGGGAAGTACAATTCTTCTAAATCACCTTTTCTCTTTTATCGCACAAAAAGCATTTTACTTCATCAAGCTTCGAGGAAGCGATGCAAATATCATTCTATAGTACGCAAAAGTACAGTCAACGTATATATCGAACACCAATATTACAATCGAGTACACTACAGTATATATATATACATCTATACACATTTTAAATTGTGAAATACAGCAATAGTAAGAAGAGGCATCTACCTTCTTTTTTTATATAAAATAACAAACCCTTATGTAGCCAGCGCTGCCTTATTATTCAAACAAAACACTTACCATAGAGGGCCATGCTGGAAAGCCTTTCATTTTAGCCCTAAAATTAAAAAAATGAGCGAATTAAGAACTTTTTCTAGGTTGATAAAAACAATTTGTAAAAATCACTATAGAAAATTTCCGTTGTAGAGAAAAAAAGCGCGCAAAGCAAACAGCGACGTTACTGAGCAGTAGGAATACATTAGTAGCCGCAAAAAAGCTGAACCGAGGAACGCATCGCCGTACGATAAAGAGAGGCGCAAAAAATTGCCTTATGTGAGAATAAGCATTAAAAATTTTGAATTATGTGAGAATAAGCAACAAAAATGTGAATTATGTGAGAGTAAGAATCAAAAAATTTTCAGATGGACATAATTTAGATACTTTTTCCTAATTCATGATTCAATTATTCTCAATTCTAAACAAATAAAGACTCGCTACTTCAATTATTCTCAAATGCAGACTAACTTTTTCAATATTTTCTCAACTTTAACCAAATTCGGACAGTACTCACTTTTTACCAAATTCGGACAGGCTCTCAACTTTTGAATAGACATATGGCATTTCCGCTAAAGCGGAAATGCTTTTCCGCTTAAGTAATATATATGATCAATTATAAGTATAATAAGTATATATATGATCAATTATATTACCAGCAAACACATATCTGAAACCATACCAACGAAGAAAATAATTAAAAAAAGAAACAAGATAATATTCGCTGATGCTTAAAAGTTGCAGAATTTTTGATCTATGGTTCTTGTTCTTTTTTCTTCTTTCCAGATTATTTCAATTTTTTTATTACTATTCTTCTATATTTGAAGTAGTAGCTAAAGGAGCTTTGTATAAATTTATTATTACGTTAATTACGTTACGAATTCGGTTTGTTTGGATAGCCGTACGTTTTTTTTTTCATTCGCAACGTTGTACATAAAAAGCAGTCATTTTTTAACTTAGCCATTTGTAAGCTAGGTTAATAGCATTGCCAACTCTGTTGTATCGCCTCGATCGTATAATATAATAATTCTTTCTTTATGCCACATTTTGTCACGCGTTCACCGATTTCTTTCAAAATCCTTTTCTCAACAAATTTTCTCTTTAAATCTTCACCCATGCTTATGGTACCTTTGCAGGTTCACTGATAGCTGCACAGTATTCCATTTAAAGCAGAACTGTTTTGTGGAGGTTGATGAAAGTTCACTGTGTTTAAAATAAAAAAAAAAAAATTGAAAACTTATAAAAAAATTCAATAAAAATCTAAAACACCAAAAGACGGAGTTGAAAACAATTAATCTATAAGATTTAGCATGAAGTTTTAGTTATTATTAATTTGAAATTTAAATTAAATAATGTAGAAAATGTAGAATTATTATATAAATAAATTAAAATTTAAAAAAATGATCGTTGTTTCATTTATATTCAACTTGATAATTATTTATTTTTATTTTTTTTCGCACCATGAACATGTGACATTTTAACAAAAATTTTGCATTTCTTCGTATAATAACAATAATAAATACTATTGCTGAGTTTATTAAAATTTTATGTAACTCATATATGTTTAGATTAAAATATGCCTGCTTTCGATCAAGAATTCCACGATGTCTTCGGCCGACGTCTTCGGGACTATCCGAAATTGTGTCGTCCGCGGGGGGGCCACAATTCGACCAGTACCAGGAAGTGAGCGTCGAAAGTATTCCGTCCACTTCTGCGGCCGCCGAGCCTGCGCAGAAAAAACGGCGGCGCGAAGCGAGCCCTGAAGCCTTGGAGAACTCTTGGAAAGAGATGATTTACCATTCGACGTAAAAAAGGTAATCACGAGAATGGTGGATTCGAAAAACGCCAGGTCCCGATTCTGGGCCATGAAAGGCCCCATCCCGCATTTGCGATGTTCGGAGCTATTCAGTTTTTCAGCGATTTGCAGGTATCATCGCTGCAAGGATCAATAGGTGCAATAGATGGAATAGATGCAAAGGTGAGAGACGTTGACCCCGCCCAGGCAAATACTGTGTGCGAATTTGCAAGAAAAAGCTCGTTAACCAATTCGAAATAAATAGAGAGAACTGGACGGTGCGACGAAATGTGCTGGAAGAGGTGCACAACTATTTAGGACGTAATATACAGATGGACTCGCTTGCCGCTGACACACGAACGACCATCCAAAGATTCATACGCTTAATGGACAAGCTGTTGTCGGATTACTTTAACGAAACTTTCAAGCCATTCAGGGTAAGCACGGACCCTTTGGAGAAGGTATTCTTAAACCTCACAATCGGGAAGAGAAAAAGAACCAGGTAGTCAATGGAAATTGTGGAGATACTAGAAAAATTGAGGGACTTGTTCGCGGCGGAATGATCCCGCGACTTCGAGTTCAACGATGACTACCTCCTCATCAACAGGATGAAGTAAGCGCCCACAGAGCAGGAGGAGGAGGAATTCGAGCCGTACGACATCGATGGGGGGGTATACCGTGACCTGGTCTTAAAGCGCCCCAGCGGCGAAGAGGAAGACTACCTGCGGCTACTCACAGGATACGCAATAGCGCGATACATCGATGAGCAGCTGCAGTGTCAGGCGTGCGTCGCGGACCACACACAAAACAAGATGACTGCAAGGAGGAGAACGGCCGACTAGTCACCAAGAAGCGTTTGGACAACTGGATCCTCTCCCCGTAGAACCTGGAACCGGCTTTCCCGAAAGCGAAGGTACACAAGGCGTTCCACCAAGCATATAAAATATTATACGCATGCGTGTTGCAGAATATGGTGCACAGCGAGACCGACAAAAAATACAGTCAACTGTGGTGGCGAACGTTGACTTTTTCTTGCAAAGAGGTTCTTGCTACAGCAGCAGTACCCACCGCAGAAATTTATTTGAATACGCGCTCTGAAAGGGATAAATTGGAGGGAGATCCAGGAAGTAAACATATCAACGTACTAAGACGTCAGCTCATCCGTGCGTCAGAGTCCTCCACATATAAACTTCTCCGAAACATCAGAGTCCTCTGCACGTCAGAGTCCTCCGCGTAAACAATGAATCGAAAACTTTTTTTTTTTATATATTCTCATTTGAAAGATTCCCAATAATATGCGTAAATATCATCAGTTCTTGTTATTAATAATTTAACAGAACTGCAGAACTCTCCCGTCCTCGCAACATTCGCTGTATTTCAATGGTAAGTTCGAATTTATCTTTACTGGTTGTCATTTATAAGTTAATTATTTATTTCTATTTAATTTCAGATTAAGACGCAATATGTGCCGCCACGAAACCATAGCAGCGAATATACTGATTTGGATGTTAAACGTCTTAATTGAAAATGCCGGTGTTCCTTTTAACTTTCTTAATTTCTATAATTGGTCATATGGCATTAAAAGAAATGATATTTCTTGACATCGATGTTTACAGTAATATGAAACACTGCCAAGAATTAACGGAATGTAAATAGAAGAAAAAGAAGAGCCCTTTTACGAATTGTAATGAAAACCACACCAACACGATTAAATTAAATATGCCTGCTACCTAATCCTTGAAGCGTTTAACAAGCGCGGCAGCTAACAGCAGAAGGTTTGTTTCCAAAAAAAGTGAAATGAAAAGTAAGAATACTTATAAGATGCTTCTTTTTTACAGCCTGATTAAAACTTAATAGGTGCTACTGCTGAGAAATAAATAAGCCAAAAAACATTCTCTCATAAATTTCGCGGGGAATTTTAAAACCGCTTAAAATGACAAAAATTCATCAATCAATATTTGCTTTTATTCATAAAACTTTACTGTATAATTAAGAGTTTAAAAAGAAAAATGCGCAATTTTTTTAACAAAGCCGAAAATATTTAAAAAACGTTAAGAAAACAAAAACAAAAAAATTGTAATTAAAAACCTTTTTTTAAATTATGAAAGGAAATTATTAATTCTCCCTATACATTCTACAAGTGTTTTTTCTTTCCAATTTCAACGGAACGCTGTCTCTCTATAAATTCTACAAGATCAACGAAACGCTTTCTCTCTATACATTGTACAAGTTCAACGGAACGCTATCTCTCTATAAATTCTACAAGTATTTTTTCTTTCCACTTTCAACGGAACGCTTTCTCTCTATACATTGTAGAAGTTCAACGGAACGCTTTCTCTATGTACATTGCACAAGTTCAACGGAACGCTGTCTCTCTATAAATTCTACAAGTGTTTTTTCTTTCCAATTTCAACGGAACGCTTTCTCTCTATACATTGTACAAGTTCAACGGAACGCTTTCTCTCTGTACATTCTACAAGTGTTTTTTACTTTGATAATTACAATAAAAATACAGAGGTCGGGTACGCAAAAACAAAAAAAAACAAAGAGAGAAATCCCAAGGAAAGAGCAAGAGTAATTGTGAAATCAGAGGACGTGACATTGAACTAAACATAAATGTACTGTGCGGAATGCAATTAAATGTTTGATTTGATTGTTTTCGCACGTATCGTGAACGTGTGAATAGATCTTAGGGGCGAGATGACAATTTAAAAGATTGGAAGTGTCTTTTATGCGGAAAGATCTTAATTTCTGGAAAGTCATTTAGAAAACAAACGCGAATTCCGAACTAAAACAATAAATATTAAATCAGATATTACTTGCAGAGAGAATGTACTGAAGAGTCTTATTGGAGCTCGCATTGTAAAATGAAACTAACCGATTGTTCTCAAATTTGATTTCAAATTCGTCAATTTGAAATTAAGTCCTTACATTCGTAGTAGATGGGCGAAGGTCAATTGAAATTAATGCATCTGTAGGGGAAATTTGCCTTGAGTTTTGGAAAAATAATTCCAAATATATATTACTTTTGTTTTTATTTTACTAAATAAAGAGTTCCGCTTTGAGGCAAATATCATTTTCGTATCTACACGATTGAAAGTCGACGTCGTACTAGTTTCATCCTCTCATTTCTAGCATTTAGAAAAAGATACTTTTATTAACATGAAATTCTAAGCCTAAGTCTTTGGAACCCTCTTAGCCTAAGTAGGTACGAACCACATTTAATTTTGTTACGTTATTCAGTTTTGTTGTTATTATATCACAATAGCTTTGTTGCAATAGTTCTGTCATTTCCGTTTTTATCACATATTCGGTGCTCAATTGACAGTAGCAACTGAAGTAACTGAATTTTGTTGATAGTCAAGTTATGGCAAGCGCATGACACGACGCTAAACTGGGTCATATTATGACCATTCTGTCTGTCTCTGTTCCATATCTAGTAAAAGCTAAAGAAGAAAAGAAAATTGTTGGTTATATGTATAAAAATATGATAGTATATCTGTTCAAACATCCTTATAAAATTGCGCCCCCACTATCCTCCACCGATTCGCAACTCCGCCTTGTCTTTGTATTAATGTATGTTGGGACCGGAAGAAAAAGCCGAAAAGCAAAATGTTAAAATCCGTAAAATTTTTAATTTTTGTTCCCTTGAACTTGCAAGCATTCGATAAATCTGTTGTGGTTAGTATAAGCGTTCAATAAAATGACCCACTTTTTTAACGTTCCATCCAACCTGAATATTCCTGCTTTAAAACCGATATTAATTCGCAGTTACAATATGTTCTGTTTTTCTCTTGTACACAACTTCCGCGAACTTATTTTACATAGCAATTTGCTCTGTTCTGTAGCACCCAAAAAAAAAAAAATTCTTTTCTGTTCAAGTATAAAAAAAATAAAAGTTTTGATATATTTAAAAGCCTACAAATATGCAATAATAATATATAAATAAAACTTTCTTACAGTGCATTAGTTCTGTTTAATAGAGTTTGTGAGCAATAGGGTAGCATTTATGATTAGACTACTAAGAGAAATATAAGACCTGAACAAAGATGAAATATGAACCATGAAATCGGTATTTTGGAGAGAAAACACTAGGAAACTGTGCGCACATATCAGATATTCAAACTGAACCACAATGCACGCATGGGTTTTTTAAACACTTCAAAGGTTTTTTAAACACTGCACAAGTTTTTTTTGTTTATCCCCGAGATTAATAATATCATATCATAATTTTTAGGATTTAATATTGTTTAAATATTTTCTACATCACGCGATTTGACATTGTATGAAAAAATGAGAAAAAACAATTTTCCATTTGTTAGAAATCGAACTCTACGCCTTTCGCCATAATAACGTGTCAAACTAAGTAATCACGTAAATCCATGGGCAATACCTCCTCTAGATGATATGACTTCTTTTTGTTTCTTAAATTATTTTAATCAACTTTCTGAGTTGAAATAGTTTCATTTTATTTATTCAAACATCATATCTGATCTGCTGTTGTACGGTTTCTATTAACAGGTAATGTTTTTCCCTTACCTTGCCATAAAAGATACGTATTATCTCCTTAGATAGATTTTAAATTTAATATTTAAAAAAACCAAAATTTTATTATTGCACCGCATTATTTTTTTTTTTTTTTTTGTTTGTAGAAAAGAAATGGATTAGGCCTGTATGTTTCACTTTAGACCCATAATCCAGTGACGTAATTGAAGTTTCTTAGATTTTTGATTTTTTTTGATTTCTAGGTTATGTTTGAATGAACAGTGCATTCTTCATTTTACAAATTTCTTTTTGTTCTGCTGGGATATTTTTGTTCTTTTTGTTCAATTGAGTAGCATGCTGAGGTTGGTTGTGAACACACCAACGACAGCATGAAGACTGTTGCACCGCATTATTCTTGCATCCAGTATGAGCGTATGCTGTTTCAGCTGTTGGGAACAGCCGGTAATTCTAACGTACAAATATTACAGAGTTATCAGCTTAAAACCCTAAGACTAATCAAAAATGTTTCTTGGATTGCGAGGAGTTATTTCTTTTTATCTTGGTGCACATGTCCGCGGCATATCTTGACATTATCAGCCGTACTTGGCGATCTTTTGCTATCGAAAAAAGGGATCAAAAATTCAGTTTTAAATTTTGTGGGAAAAATGTACTTTGGGCAATGGAAACGTTTATAAGTGGTACAAGCTTTTCTCACCGAAAACTGAGAAGATGTTAATGACGAGGCTTGCCCTGAACGCACCACCACGCCAATAACCGACGAAAACATCCAAGCAGTGAAGACAATTCTTATGAAGAGAAGTTGCTGAAGATGTCGTCATATCTGTTGGCTTATGTAATTTTTTCGAATGTTTAGAGAACGCATGTTGCACCACGATAATGCGCCAACTCACACGTCAATGTTTGTTCATTGGTTTTTGTTCAAAAATAACATTGCAACCTTGCTTCCGCGGACTTGGGCCGCTACGATGAAGAACTTCGGGAATTGGAAAAAACCCTTGCACAACTCTTGCATTATAACGTATCTAAAGGCAATTATTGTGAAGGAAATATTTTAAGTATTGATAAATAAATAAATATTTTTCGAGAAAAACAAAAAGTAACTTATTTTTTTAACGCACCTCGTATATGCTCTGTTAAATTCACTGGACAATAGTTAGTTAGTTGATATCAAGAGAGTAAATCACTGTAGACTAACAGTAAACAGTAAACAGTTCCAGGTGAAGCTGATTCTGATAGCTCCTGTTTAGCCGCTTTATCTAATGCTCTCGCTATAACGTCTTGGCGTTCAGCGCTTCACTAAGCTACGTGGCTTATTTAGTTCAAATGATTGCGGCAGTAACAAATCGTCCTTTAAGGTACAGTGTGTTCAGCAAAAGAAAAGAAAATTATTTTATGTAATTTATGTAAATATCGCAATTACGGAAATCCCATCATCCATGAACGCTCACACACTCGTATTCTGAATATTGTTAAAGAAATGCCCCACTACTTGTTATATTAATTTTCCTTTTTTACTGTTAATTCATTTGTTAAACGTTTCATTGTAAATAGGTTGCCAGTAAAGACATTTCAAAAGTAAACGTACTTTAAAGACTTGTTTTAAACTTTTCCAATACTCAATTCAAGTAAATAGTTACTTTTGATGATGCGCCAAAATCTTATCAGATAGACAGACTATAAATATTAGCAAGCGATTTTTTCAATCGAAATACGTATTCATTTTTACATTAATTTCCTTAGCGTAACCTTTTCATATAATGGTTAGTTATATCAGTTTTGATTTCAATGCTTTTATTTCTCGAATGATAAGATAAAGCAAACTAGCGGTCCGTTTCTACACGATAGCTATTTGCGACCTAAGGGACCTAAGGAACATAACGCAATAGCAGATATTTTGAATAACACGCAGTTAACGCATAGAAAGAACCTTCTTGCCTGTCTTGCCATATCAGCAAATGAAAACAAAAACAAATAAATCGAAAGATGTAAAGGACGCAACATATGTTTTGAAAAAGAGAAACTACAAAATCAAAACAAAAGCACGCAAGCAATTTATAAAAGGTTACATGAAGAATACGTAACGTAGAAACAAGTGAAAACCTTATAATCGGGGAAACCCTATTATTCGATACCCTATACGAGTTTGACTAATTATCATGTGCTTTCGTGACAGAATATTAAACATATTATCTGGCGTTCCTTTCATTGCATATTTTTTGCAGAAGGCCTTGTACGGAAGCGATCAAAGATCCTATTATTCCTCTTCTATTTCTGTCACAAAGTGGTCAAAATTAGATTTGGTACCCATATATAGGATTCTATTCATGCAAAACTTTTCAAAGATGCGCAACATCTGAAGGGCGCGTAGACAGACAAACAAACTTAAGTCACTTCGGAAAAGCAGTGCAGTAAAAGATATCCCATCTTAAGTCTCTCTTGATGTTACTTATGTAATAAAATAGGATTTCAGAAATGTAATACAAATCTCCCTTACGGACACTCAAGAAGCTTTCATCGGTCGTCGTTTTTGTTCTTTTGCAGCAACGTGTTTGATGGTTTATGGAAAAACATACTGATTTTCAGCACGAAATCGAGACACCCATCTTAGATCGTGTCCGTCAGAAGGCAAGCAAACGTTGCCGAACTCTGCAATTGACTGAACTCTGTTTGCACTTGTTTGATTACTATGGCGACTCTGAATGTGGTCACATCGGAGAGTAAAAATAACAATTAAGTGAGCGATTTGCACTTGAACAATTATTTATTTATTTATTCCTTTATTCACAGTGCAATGTAAAATTCACAAGTTTTCAAAGGGTATTGTAATGAAGAGTAGAAAAAGCTACAGCTTTGATGAGTACCTAAAGGCTAATTCAGACTCGCTCATTTAATTGTTTTTTTTACTCTTAGGTGTGACGAAATTTTGTATAGAAATTCAAGCACCTTTTAAGCGTGTCGTTTTCACGAGCGTTAGGTCTCCCATCGCATATATTTTATCGAACGGCACGGTTCCTTCGGAAATCATGTCTTTGGGTACGCAACGTTTACATAACTATGTCTTTAAATAGGTTAAAGGAGAAATTCACTTAGCTTTTGCCTTGATCGAAATATCACCTGGTACTAATGCAAAGGGTCTGCGTACTCAGGCCACATACAACAAAGAAAGTAGAGAGTTCGTTTGGCGCACTCCTGACTTCTTCTCCTGACTATAATTTTTAATACCACTTAATAGATTATGAAGCAATATGAGAAATGAAGTCGGTCTGTCTGGTGCAATTAGGATTAAATTCCTAATACCATGTACAATGCTTTTGCAAGCAATTTTCACATACTCTGCAGTTGCACAATAAACTATTTGCCCATCATGTTTGGAAGAAGGGTTATATGGAATTTACATAATCAGTTTCTACATTTCCTCTTATTGTCTTCTACTAATTATCAATTTCCATTTCTTCACTTTTAGGTTTATCAACATTTACAGCATACTATTATCCCAACACCAGGAGTATTTGAACGGCCGGACTGGCGGCGTGAAGACACAGTTGACAACAGTCAAAAAAAAGCGAAACTATAAAAAAAGTAAAAAAGGATAAAATAAGCGTAAAACTCTCAGCAGATTTTTGCATTTAAAAAATATCTTTTGTTTTAGGTATTGCCTTCTGATGCTAGTAAGTTTTGGTTAAATTTTTTTATTGAAGTGCCTCTTTTGTTTTCCTTTTATTAAAATTGTTGGAATAAAATGATAATGCTTGTCGTTGGTTATAGTTGTCAATCTTTCTATCCTTTTACACTATTGCCTTTTTATGTCTGCGGAATTTGATTAGTTACAAATAAGTGACAAAATCATATTATCCTCAGTCGAATTTCTAACACGGACTAACCTCAAATCAATAAATTCTAGCCTTTCCTTTAATCCTTTATAGACTCTTTGTAACATTTTCTTATATTCTCGCTATATGCATAAGCGGACCGCGTCTACAATTCACAGAAGTTTTTTAGTATTTCGGAATAACAAATAACAAGTCCATTGATCGTGGAGGGAAGACATGCCATCTTACCATCGAAATCGATTACGAAAAGTTATTTGTTCTCTGTAAGAGAGTTTCGTCCAGAGTGGAATTCACAACAAATACGAGAAACAACTGCAGAAACTCAGGAAACGGGAGGTCAATGATTGGTTTATGTGAAATGCGAGGTATTAAGGACCCCAAAAGCAATACATCTGAACGTATTTCGTGGAAAACAAAAGATTAAGTGAAAGGTAAAATAAAATAAAATGCGAAACATAGGAAAGGGAAAATTCAACAAATGTGGTGAGTTTGAAACTGTCAAATACATATAAATATGAAAATTGAATGAAAATTAAAAAATTATTTAAAATTAAACAGAAGTTAAGGAGAAAGCTTTTCTTATATCTCTTGTAAAATAAACTGTTAAAAAAGTGTAAGAAGTGAAAATACATGAAGAGAGAAAGTGTTAAAAGCTTTCCTTCATTTGTCATGGTGCGGGGCGGCACGCAAATAGTAAGTGAAGCAAGAATTCATACGAATAGTTACGGCTAATATTCGAAATTAGTAGCATTTATGGAGCCTTTGTGAAAAAAAAGAGGACACACACCACCAATTATTGAACATTAAATCACGTGTATTTTGTGTTGGCTTAAAAAGGCTTTTGCCATTAAATGGTTAACAAAGTCAACTGTTTAAATAATTAAATGCGTAGAGAAAGAAGAGAACAAAGAAAAAGTTGTCCCTTAGAATAAGTTTAGAAAGTTAATTTTTCCATAAATTTCATTTCACATTAATTTTAATCAATAACCAAAAAAATAAAAAAAATAAAAAAAAGTAGAAAGCAAGAAACTTTAATGGAAGCTACAATAAAACTATAGTTCACGGTTCACTTGAAATAATTACTCATGAATTAAAATCTGTTACACACGCATACACGCGTAAATTGGTGTCGTCTAACGGTCGCCACGCCTTGCCGCCTTCAAAATTCTAAAGGTGAGTGAATTTTGGCGAGCGTATGGGTGATCAATTACATTAAGTAAGTCAAACATAACGTTCACTGGTTTCAAGCAGAAATTCTTCTTTTTACGGTTTTCACGATTTTAAATTGCGATTGTGTTTGTGTGGTGCTTTGTGGATTTTAATAACTTTAAAGCAACAATAAATACTTAACGTCATATATGATTACACTGAATTGTTTGGGAATGAAAGGGAGTTTTCTTGCTTAACTGAACTATGGTAAAGAGGTTATCGGCATATATGCAACAACAAGAAAATATTCAAATTAATTTGTTTAACAATCATTATTTGCCAATAATAAGTAATTTTCTTAGGTTATATATAAATTATTACGATGACGACAAGCTAATATCATCATAACCTCCATTGGTATCAGAAATATTTATTTCTATTAAGGGAGTTTTGCAAGTGTTTTCCAAGCAATTTTTTCCCTTTTTTCAGTTTTCGATGTCGTCAAGAAATGTCTTCTTACTCATTGCCGGTAATAATGCGAACCCCTCGTAAAACACACTCTGTGTGTATATAGCCGTCCTATAGAGGAGTTAAGTTTAAGGTCTAACAATTCTTATACCTAATGTGAAGTGTTTACGTTTTTTTTGCAAACTTGTAATTGAATGTTCGATTTGCTTGTTTATGTGTATGTTATGCATTCGTACAGAAAGTGGTTTTCAACAATAAGGTTTGTTGTCGTAGGCTTAATTCTATATATATGTATATATATATATATATGTATATATATATATATATGTATATATATATATATATGTATATATATATATATANTATATGTATATATATATATATACATATATATATATATATACATATATATATATATATATGTATATATATATATATATGTATATACATATAGGAAAATATACGTGTTAAGGCTAAATATTACCAAAGCGACTATTACGCTTATGAGCGATTGGTAAAACTAGTCAGCTTAAAAGTGTGTGAACAAACAAGTGCCGCAAATACAATTATACTTACATATACAAAACGTATATGTGTATGTTTCACATACGAGTCGTGTGAAGTAAAATTTTAACAAATGCTTAACAATTCATGATGCACGCGCTTGCTATAGAGTATGATATATATGTATGCGCGTGCACTTTATTTTTCGAAAAGTAAATATGTACAAAACTTACATTTGAAATGTTTTCCTTTGAAAACTTGTACAATTTTACACCATATCCTTGTATTTTATTAATATAGAAATGCGACGATCGCTCTTAACTAAATACATGTAAAGTAAGAGTAGTTATTATAACTGACGCACAAAATTAGGCAACTTTTTAACTATTATTCATTCTACAAAAAGGGTATCACGAGTCAAGTTTGCCATATTTGCAATCTACATTGCCTTATAAAACTTAGATGATTTATACATCGCAAACATTAAAACGTAATAAGTCCCCCCTCCAAGCCATTCCTCACCTCGCATATTCTATTTGCTACGATTTATTTATTTTGCCTACAAAAAAATATATTGTAGATGCCAATATTTGTAAAGTATGGAAATATGCAGCGGAAATCTTCTGAACTAGTCTCTCAATGCGTCGTCGTCCATCTATATAAACCACAATTGCAATCTCAAAATTTCATCTAGGAGAACAAGAAGAAGAAGAAGAAGGAAGTACCAAGATTTTTCGTATCGCTTTGTCTACATTAACTTTGAAACTTTGGGCGAGGATCTGTTTTTTGGCGCATAAAATTCAGTGCCTTATCGGCGCGTAAAATCTAAATCTGGTATGTTTACGCGAATACTATTTAGTCCTAGTTTTAGAAATTAGTAGACAATAATTAAAGTTTCCGGTGTGACTACGCACATCGAGTAAATCGATCTCTGTCTTATAAACATATGCTGTACACGCCTGGTAGTTAGGTATTCCAAGGTTAGATGAAAGCGACGATATCTCGTTTTCTTCTCTAAGATATGGTGTGTGATAATAATATTTATAAATACCTTTCAAATTATGCACAAGAGTAATTACAATAATTATAAAAAGTTTTATAATTTATGCATAAGAGTAATTAACATTATAATTATTATGCAGTCTAAAAAACAAGTAAAAAAATTATCGGTCGGTAAGACTGGCTACCAAATGCCTTAGTCTAGTACACTTTCTTTTTTATTTTTATGCCAAAAGGTCAAAAATTACACTTAGTGCCCAGGTACCGGAATACCTGTCATAAGAGCCTTCTTGTAAAAGGGGAACCAACACGCGAGTCGACTCGACCTAAGTGCAGGAAAGTGAATTCTCTTGTCAAAAGCCTTCCAATAGTTCATCAATTTTCTTTAAAATCCCAAAATTTAGATATGGCTGAGATATAAGGGCTTACCATTCATTAGAACCCATTCTTAATGTGGGCTTCAAAAAAATGGATATAAGCAGCCCAATTTTGAAAAATGACTAGTACGCATCACTTTTAATTATAAAACATTGAAAATTATACTTCTTTGCTTATTTGTACAAATAATTATGTGGTAACAGATTCGAAAGATTGAACGATCGATTCAGAATACTTTTCCAGCTTTTTTCTACTCCTTCCGGTGTTTTTTATTTTCAAGCAACGGGCCGCAATTTTTGAGATACTTTGATAAATTCGGAAAAATGAATTGGCCTAAGGATGCCCGTTATTTAAAACACTTATTTTGAAAAAGTCGTTATGTAAAAAAAAATACAAATTTTTAAAGTTTCTCGACAAGAATCGTTGTCTTATAGTATCTTGGCATACTAATTTAGTGTGAAAAAGTGTGATCGAATTGATTCTTTTGAACTCTTCTTCAAGCCTTTATAAGGTCTAATTTTTAATATATTAAGGTAAGCACACTGGTTCATGATAATCATTTGGCATAGAAATGAACCGTACTAAATTTGGACTTAGACCACAAGATTTAGATTCCAGCCCATACAGGTGCTTTCATGGGATACAAGTGTTTAGACAATTGGAAATTGTGCTTAATAGTAATTTGATATAAGAATTTATTTTACTGCATATATAATTCTCACGTGCAGTAGGTTTTCCCATGACGGCTTCCAAGAAAAGTAGGCAAAATGTACCATTTGGGATTTTATCACAAAAAAAATAGAAAAGTTCGATGCATGATATGGTCAGCTTGCTTCTTTCTGAGGATAGATATAAATAGTAGAAAATATTTATAATTTATGTTTAAAAAAGGGTGAAGATTTGCCGTAAATATTGTCAGGAAAGTGTCAGCTCCAATATATTCAAGCGAGTTTCATTTTGAGTTAATTTCGTATTTTATACTAGCTATTAGAACTGTCTGGCCGCATGCATGTCTTAGCAAATTTGAACAGAGGAGTAAAGTAAACGGCGTCAGAAACTTTATCATTCAAATATTTGACATTCGATGTTGTGAACAATTTGAAGTTTATTCATCTTTTGTGGCATGAAAATATTACTTATAATGTTTGCTTATTTATATTAGATGCCCTTGAAGAGTGATCGAGAAATTTTGGAAAATTCAATGCATGAAGATGATCCGAACTGTAATTCATCATTAGAACCGGGTTTTATAGAGAAAACGGGTCCCCGTTGGGGTCCTCAGAATAAAGGTGCTCAAGAACTGGCGAATCTTTATAGCCCCGGTACGTATTTATGTCAATATTTTTATTTATGTACTTATCTGTTTATTGTACTTATAGGAAAACGTGCTCAGGAATTAATATGTGTTTACACCTGCATTGCATTAATGATTATTGACTTTATTTTAATTTTGAAACATTTACGTTTCGATCGAATATGTGTCACTTTTGTGTCGGCATTTTTTGGTATCATAACGGCGGATTTTGGTTCCGGTCTTGTTCATTGGGCTGCTGATACATGGGGCTCAATAGATTTGCCCATATTAGGGAAGGTAAGCTACTTCAACAAAACGTTTTTTGCATCGTCTTTTGAGCTAAGTCGTAATCTGGACCACTTTTCATTTTAAGCATTTTTTACGCCCATTTCGTGAGCATCATTTGGATCCAACTTCAATAACGCGTCATGATTTCATTGAAACAAACGGTGATAATTTTATGGTCAGCATACCGATGTTAGGTTATCTGGCCTATAATTTTAATACAAAATCGTATAGCGACATACAACAAGACTTTGGATGGATTTCATATTTATTCTTACTCTCAATATTCGTTGCAATGACCAACCAGGTAAGTCGTTTTTTGTTATTCGGAAAAAATAAATATTGCGATTGATTTAATAATTTTTTTGTTACAGATTCATAAATGGTCTCACACTTATTGGGGTTTACCGAAATGGGTGCTTTTGCTGCAAAGCTATCATGTCATTTTGCCCCGCAAACATCATCGTATTCATCACGTTGCACCGCATGAAACATATTTTTGCATTACAACGGGTTGGTTGAATTGGCCATTGGAAAAATTCAGGTAAAACCCCTAAGGAAGATGCTTTAATTATCGACGAAATAATGATGTGAAAATGAATAATGAAATTAACATAAAAGCAGCTAAGCATTAAAACACTTAAGTAATTGAATGCATTTCTTTCGTTTCACATTTTACGAAGTACTTTCTTCACAATTCTAATCATTCCGTTAAAGCATAGCCATAATAGCTTATCATTTAATATAACACACTATTAGCACATTCGTTCGGATTTATGATGTTTACGCGAGCTCTTGCCACTCCTCGAGTGTTGACAATTGTTTATAGCGAATAAAGTTAGTTTGCAGTGAAAGTGGATTTTAAGCACAAATTCATTTGATTGAAGCTCAGATAAGCGGCATTCGCGTCAACATTAACAGCACAGTCGCAAATTCAAGTTTCCGAGCGTTAACTGATAGCATACTACGAGCCTTCGAAAATTTGTGAAGAAGTTCATGCCGAAATAAATAGATTCAATGATGAGCGCGTGTGCAGAGCCGCTAGCAGAAAAAATAGCTATTTCCCGAAGAGCAGTATTCACCTCAGATGCGGTACGCGCGAGTGATTATCACTTAATGCCTATATCAAATCAAAAAGCGGGCAAAATGGTTGCTCAAGTTGCTGTCTGACAGATGCCTCCGGAGGTTTATTGGACAATTCATTAGCTGCCGATGAAATTTACGAGCCGCCCGAAATTCAATCTGTAAAACACGATTCCCGCGTCAATTGCCGATTGAAGTCAAGCGTACCATAATGACCTTCCACAAGGATTGTTGTATTTTGGGATGAAGATGGAGCCGTGCATACTTACATTTCAAAGACACAATTGGCCAATGCAAACTTAGACAAGGGAAGCTGATACTAATTTTTATTAACAAACGCCTTTCAATATTTATTAACGCTATTGTCGAAATGACTTTCAATCTATTTAAAGAAAAAGTCCATATTCGAAAATTCTTAATTCTCTTAACCAGTCCGTAAAGAGATGAAAAATGTAGGAGGAGGCGTTGCAATATGTCGCTTATTACTTAAATATTTCCCATTATAGTTACCATCCATTTAATATCAATAATGTTTTGGTTCTCCAAACGTTTCACAAGTTCAGCAGGAGGGATATACCAATGACACTGTGAAGAGTTACAATGGATGATTCCTTAAATGCGAGATCGTTTGACAGAATATACCTTGTCAATTATGAAAAGAGGGATTTCATTAAAACCGAGTTGAATGTAGGAAATTATGTAGGAATATACCTCACATTACCTTACATTACATTATAGTTGCATCGTTTTATGAAAAGAAAAAGGAAAAATTGGTGACAACCGAAAACGCAATTTCTTAATATAGCGATTAATGAATTTTCTTTGTTTTCTTACAGATTTTGGTCAACGTTAGAGTGCCTTATTGAATATATGACAGGATTGAAACCACGAGATGATGACCTTAAGTGGGCTAAAAAAATTACATAGTTGTTTATACGTTAACACCTGGACCAATCTTCAATTTTTAACCATTAACACACTTGCTTGTACGTAAAACACACACACATAAAACAATTTTGACAGTAAACGAATTACACTTGTAAGGATTGCCCCTCAATAGCAAACAAATTAATATATTCTTTTAACATGTATGATTTGTTATCTACATCGCTGAATGTACAAAATAATAATGACAGTAAAGAGATGACTTACACAGTTCCGCTTACGGTTATTTATTAATATTGTTAATTCAATTTTGAAGAAAAGCAAATCAGAGAAAAATATTTTATAAAGTTTCGTTTTAAAGAAGGAACTTTTCTTTTTTTTAATTATTTTTAGACATATTTCACTTTTAGTTTGATACGTTGTGTTTCAAGTGCTTCAAGACATTTGATATTCATAATCACCATCAAGATGGTTTGCCTTTTCATTTTATTATATTTTGTGAAGCAGAAAAACTTTCTGTACCTTAACAAAATTTTTTATTATTAAAAAGTAACGTGTGTTAGTAAACCCGAAATGGAAGTTAACCGACACATAACAGATTCGAGTACTCTAGTTGATCTCTTCTCAATCAAATTAATAAGCTTAGAAACAAATTTTACTAAATAATTTAATTGCCTGCTTTTGATACTCTATACTTTTACGGTTTTCAGTTTTAGAAGCACAAATAAGATGTTTTGATATCAAATTGTACGATTCCAGGTAAATCCTCTCTGAGGAAGGGGTTGATTGTGGCATTGGGATGGTGTTGTATTGTTCACCAATAGCTTTTAAAAAAGACCATCAATTTTAAAAAATATTTTTCAATCACACTTTTTCACACAAATAAAGGTTGTGGAAACGTTGTCATTGGTTTTAGCATCGGTATCAACTAATTTAAAACGAAAAATTTGCCTTGAAATATCAAAACTACTAACATTTTCTTTTATACCATATAGCGATATTAAGAGAAATTACAAATAATAGCTTTAAAGTTTATACATAATTAATAAAAAAAAAAAAATAAAAAAAAAAATAATGCACTACTAACGTTTGTAAGTTGAAAGCAGAAGAGGGAAATGAAAATTACAGAAAATAAGCTTGTTCTTTTCTTTTTTTCTTGTTAAAAATTGTAAATTTTAAAAATTTATTTTTTACTATGAACTTAAAATATACAATTTATAGGCACATTGTTTTTACAATTATCATATCTCCACCTAAAAACGTACATAAACATATACACTGATTCACACACACACATACACACTTTATGAATTACAAAAATAAACGATTTGTACAATTTTTTTTTCCATTTCAAAATGTTTGAAAATATTTTAAAAACTAAGGGTAAGAAAAATAAGAAAGACGTAGAGAATCGTTATCATATTCGTAGACGGCAAACAAATTTTATAAGAATTTGAGCAAATATCTACGCATGCTCATATGCATGTACAGAGAGATGTCTTTTACACAAGCATTCATGTGCCGTGCAAATTTGGATGCTGACCTGTGGTGTTATTAACAGCTTTGGCAACTTCTTCTTGTAATGTAGATGGTGGATCAGACAGAATTTCGGTTTTCGTCATCAGATATTTTAGTTTATTGGAGATCGCTGTAAAATTCGCAAACAAAGGATATTAACATAACGGTGTTGTGTTATTTAATAGCGATTAATTGACATTCGGGGGTTTAGCTTTTCGAAAAAGCAAGCGATATATTTGAAATAGTTACAACAGTATTGAATATGGCTCTTAAATTTGGAGAACGGGGCTATCTTGGATATTAATAAACTAAACAATGAATTCTTCGTAACGTAACTTTTGAATAACAGTACAATTTTGGTGTGTGAAGACTTAAGTTGTTTCTAGACAGCTCACGCAGCACGCGTTACCATCTCTTTTGAAATATATTTGATGTTCCACTATTTGAAATATAAATGCGTCATTTACAGCAGAAAAATGTGCTTTCAAAATAAATCGGGAGTTAAGACAATCGAGTTCAAGAATAATTGTTATTAACAACATTCAACCCTCGTTGACGCAAGTGTCTTTACATCAACTGAAATGAAATATGCCTTAAGAACGACAGGATATTTAGTGATTATTCTGTCAGTTAAATGAAAAAGTTTCTTTTAGACTGGGCTGCTGGCTTGTTTTGGACTTTTGTGATCAATAAATTATAAAGTATTATTTTTTTTACATTTACCTGGCCTTAAATCAATTAGCGAACAATGCTGATCCACCCAGAGGAAAGCCGTTCGCCTTAGTTCATCCAAGCTGGCACTCGACACAGTCGTCGTATAAGATGATAAAAGAGGTTCCACAATAAGACCAAGCTGTGGTTTAATGCGAAAAACAAAATGCAACAATTTATATGATAAACAATTCAAAAAGTTGAATACTAATGCGGTAGAGTTTTCCAAAATTGCGATCAAAGCAATTCTTTAACACCCTCATATAAATAATGAATTTGAGATTTCCGGATTTATAAATTTAAATATATGTTTGCCTAGATGATGGCGTTAAGACAATTTGTAATTTAAGGCACGTAAGACTTACAATCCAAAATTTCCAGTTTTCCATTGTGCGATACCGTACATATTGCTCGTACAATTGTCGTACACGTTCAGTGCCTTGACGGGTAACTGGAGCTCCATTTGCGGGTAAAATTGAGTGGAGATGTCTGAAAATTAAACGTAAATGAAAAATGTTTCCACAAATAGGAAATTTGAAAGACAAATTAACGCGACAAAGAAATTGTATTCTACCTACGTTAATGAATTATTGAGAGCATCTCTTTCCATACGCAAAGCCTCCATTCGATCTTTAAGCGCATCACGTTCGTTACGTAAATGTTTGATGTGCTCTGCACCCTTTTGCAACATTGCGGCTTTGCTTAACTGCGTAACATGAAATCGTGAATTATCTACAAATTCAAAAAGCATTTAAAATCAAAGTTTGTAAAAACCTTTGTATTATTTTGTTGTAGTTGTGGTATCAAATCATGCAATTGATCAAAGCTGTATTTAATGTTGTAACGTCGCTTTTGTTCGGCATGTATGTGCCCCGCACGTCGTTGACTATCGCGTGGATATTTAACAATATGTGTTGGAGAAAGTTGAGACTCTGTTTCATGATAAGATTCGGGTGACAAACTTTGATGATGTTGCGGACCGCCACTCAGGGGATAGCTTAACATCTGCAGAAAAGTAATTATTGTAAATAGTTAATAACTAAACTAACTAACGTTTACTTTAGGAGCAGATGGATTATTTACTAATGACGCCGTAATTTGTGCGGGCAATGAGCTGGACTTCTTTGGTGATTTATGGAGAGGTTGCTGTTGTTGAGTTTGCCCGCAATGCTTAAGACTTTGACGTGACGGTAGATCTCTATCCATTGACGCCGCGTTAATGTCTCCTATTAAAGCAGAAGAAGGTGGGGACGAAGTGACGCGTTGCGCAGCAGCCATATACATGTTGGTTACTGCAGAACCATTCATTGATGATGATTTGCTCTGCGTGCTATGCAACGTAGACAAAGGAGTATTTGCCAAAGAATTGGTACTTATGGAGGCATTTTGTTGTCTGCCCGAACATGGCATTTGAGAATCTTTAAGAAAAACGTGTAATAAAATACATCTGCAAAATGCCAAATCTTTCTTATCTTACTTGCAGTTAAGAGCTGAGCTAAGGTACTATTCAGCATGGGATCACTGCTGGCGGTGTGTAATTGCGTGTTAACGTTCAAGTTGCCTGTATCACCATTCATGCTGTCTGCCGCCAATAGATTTGTGTTGCTCGGCGTTTGACTTAAGTGATGATGATTATGGATGGAGTTACTACGCATACGAGATTTAACGCTTTTTGGTGCTGCTTGGTACTTGGGAACCACAAAATGTTCGTTTGACGTTTGACGCGCTTCCAATTTTTGCATAGAGCTGTTTAAGGGCAAACTATTCGAACGGTACATCTCTTTGGGCACCGTGTTGCTAATTATTGCTTGGCCAATTTGCTGCGTCTGCAAATGAATTTGTTGTACAGGCACGACTGGTGTATTATTAATTTGCGGTGATTGCGAAGACATATTCAATTTCAAAGATAAAGTTCGCTGACTAGAAGAAATGCTTGCAGGTGATACGTGCGATAACGGTCGCGGCTGAATAGCACTCGCCAGACCGGCCAAATGTGTGCCAATTTGCGGGGGTAGTGATTGTGGCGCAGTAGACATTTGTCCTGTTTGTTCTACTTGAATTGCCCCATCTTGCTGAAAGTACATTTGCTGCAGGCCGCTATTGTTAGCACATACGTTAATGTAAGCGCCAGTTGAGGCAGATTTTTTAAAAGTACCCAAGTTCGTGTTGGACGGTTTATATGAATTAACATCAGCGTTCGAATTGGTACTGTAGCCGTCGCCTGTGCTAAGATTAAACATCGAAAGCACTTCAGATGAAGGTATTTCTGTTCTTACATTAAATGTATCAGCAGTTGCATTATTGCTCATTGCCGATGACGTACCACCACCGTTACCACCGTTAGTGACTGGCGGCATTATGCCCGCAAAATCTCTTGTAACATTCGTATTGTTTACAATTCTTAACATGTTCTCGGAAACATTGCCACCGAATTGATGGGTCGAACTATTGTTTAGTATTGATGCATTGCTAACGAACGGTAATTGGCCAGAAAAATGTTGTTGTTGTTGAGGTGTGGTCGGAAAAACATTACTTGGATGTTGTAAAGTAGCCACCGCTGCATTTGAGGATTGCAACTGTTGTTGTCGCTGAAGTTGTTGCTGATGTTGCACTTGCTGCGCTTTTTGCTGCTCAGCCAACATTTGCTGATATATTGTAGTCTGATGTAAAGTCGGCTGTGCTTTATCGTAATTGTGCGGTTCTCGTCTCAGAATTATAAAAAAGAAAAAAAGTAATTGCTTTAAATATAGTTCAACGATCTTCCCATTGCTTGGTAAATATTTACCTAAATGGCCTTTGCGAGCTCTTAGATATTCGTCCTTTTTTTACTGGAAAGTCATTTCCACTTTGACGTACCACTGCATTACTGTTTGCGCTGTTACTACTATTATGATTTTCAAGCGCACCAACATAAAGTTTAGTCAAATTTCGATTTGTGGACACCGGGTTTGTATGGGACAGCATTATCACATTAGTAGAATTTTGTAACGTTGGCTCTTCCATAATAGCATCCTCAGCGATTATATTTGAGTGCGTGTTTGGATGGTTAGCTTCATTCAATATTTCAGTAAATTGCAGTGTACTTAAAGGAGTGTTAAGTTCTAGCATATTAGCATCTTCAGCAGCACTTGGCAGCGACGTAACAACATTTGGCGTCGAAACATCCATTAGAGTGTTGGAACCTATTTGTTCAGAATCTGGAAAAGGAATGCTATTATTAGCACTTTTAATCACCTACCGCCGGGAACGATGGGTGACATTTACCGATTCAAACTAGCGAATGCTCTGCTTTCCCAAACTACTTACCCATAATATCGGAGAATCCATAATCTACATTTTTCAGCATTTCTTCGGAGCCTTCTTCCGGAACTGGGGCCAAACGAGAATTTTGTAACAGTTCTATAAAAATTGTTCCGCATAGTGCGAGGACATATAAGAGAAAAGCTTCTTTTTTCTTTTTAAAACCAACTTCACAGCTTACCAACAACCGTTATATCTTCTATATCATCTAAATTTGGTTGTAGTGGTCCGAGACTGGGTTGTATAAAGTCGGCAATTCCAGCACCCCGTGCTGTCGATAAAATAATGTTTATAAATCAGTAAAAGAAATAATAATTAATAGACGCTATTACCAATTTCCCTGGAATCAGGAAAGGGGAATGGAACATTAATTGCTGAAAACAATGTATCAGAAGTCCAGTCCTCAGATATCATTAAATTTTTATCATTTAAAGGAGACCATTCCAAAAAATCAAGTTCGCTTTTCTAAAATAGAAAAGAAAAACCTCGAATAAAGCGAAAAGAAATCGCGTTTTGCGTTAAATTTTTCTTTTTTTACCGTGTCATATTTTAAAGATCCAGTGACTTTTGATTTAAAATTTCTTCTCCATTTTCGATATTCGGCCTTTATCACAACCATTTGGCGTTTCCAATATTTCCCCTCGAGCACAACACTCTAAAGTTAAGAATGCATGACGAAATGGTATAAATTACGTAATATTAGATGCAACATTTACTAATGTAAGGAGAACAAAAGCCCCGCAAAAAATGTGGTGTTCGCCAACGATAATATAATTCTAGGAGGCATTTTGGGGGTCTTTGTATTTCAAGATAAGTTCTGAGCACCAAACGAAAGTTGTTTTTGCATTTGGCATTTGCAATATGCATCACAAATTATATAAATATATATTAAATAGTATTGTCCTTCCTGCCCGATGTAATGCTCGTCGCACCGTCGCTAAATGAGCAATGGGGATGATTGTTAGAAACGATTGTATGTAATGAAGAGGTTTGTAATTTTGATCAGCGATTCTGGATCGATTTAAGAGTGTCGATTTTTAAGTCGATCGTTAGTGGGACGCTAAGTGCACGTTGAAATAAAAAGCGAAAACCAGGTCCCCATATTTTCACTTATCGACTACCACGGGTCGAATTTAAAAATAGGCGTAACGTTCTCAAAAAGTGCAAAATATTGTGAAAGATCTTCTCGATCATTTAATTAACATGTCCACGTTTAATAAAATATTTTAGAATAATGACCCACAAGTATGAAAATAACCGTCATATACAAATAGTTGCAAGTTCGCAGATGCACTCTTTACTAGGTTTCCTTCAAATTTGTTCGCGAATTGATGGAAAGTTGGGAGAAACCAGTTTTGCAGAAATTGCTAAACTTCTTCGAAATTGCTAAGACATCTTTTCTATATGGAAGGCTACTTTGACACGCAGCAAATGACTTATGTTACCAAGCAATCCTTCTTCTTCCCCTGCCTAAAAGGAATCTAATAATAAAGCTAATAATGGTAGTATAATAATCCCTAAAATATTTTTTTTTGGTAACTCGTAAACTAGAGTCGATTTAGAATAATAACAAAAAATCCCGGTTTTGTAAACAATTCTCCTTTGGGTGTTGATAATCATACAACTCTTATGTCCATGCGTACACATAAGAAAACTTTTGAATTTCAAAATAAAGTACGTAATTGGAGTATTGGAATTTTGAGGTTGTGTTAACCACAAAAAGAAAATTAAGGCGGCTATTTTCCCATTGGATCACCAACGCATATTGAACATTTGCATTGAATTTGCAAATACAACCACAGCGTTATTCAAGCGTTTGTGGAAAAAATGCCTTGGTTGATCGTACAGAATATAATTTACTGAAGACACGTTTGGAAGAACGTACCCGGGATAGTCGTGGTGGACGTATCTATGGAATCGATCTGGGAGTTTTGCAATTTAAAACATAACGAAGCATTTTAAATGAAAAGCGACACTCAGTACTATTTTAGACGAATACGAGTTTTTGCTCTTTATATTGCAATCATCGGTTAACACCTTAAACACTGACACTTTTAACATTCGGCATCGGTTTTAACATTCCATTCGTTGTCCCCAGCTAACAATTTTCTAACCTTTTTCCAAATGGACAACAAATAATTTCAAAAACGTTGTCCAGAGTAAATACGGCTTGCGTGACGCCGAAACAGACAAATCTCTTTAAGAAATAAATATCCTCTTTTTCGAGTTCTCTACTAATGTTCTAAACCTGTTAACCTTCTTGTGGTTTTTTTTCCTTTTCGTCGTCTTTTTTCACTAGTCAATGGAAGTGAAAAAGCAGTTGAAAAAATAATTAAAATAAAATGCCGGCAAATACATTGCAAGTCTTCACCTTATTATTAAGGATATTTTGTTAACATAATAAGTGGTGAACGGCACGTTGGTGGATTGACGGAATGCAAAAATCAGAAAGAGATTTAAAAAAGAGGAAATAGTAAAAGTAAATGTAGAGGAATAGTAAAGATAAAATTATAAAAATAAATACATAAAAGGAGAATGCTAAAAATAATCTTCGTTTGTTATTTAACATTTGCTTATTCCTTCACTTTGCTGGGGGGCTTTTCTAACTTTAGCGTAGTTAGTTAGCGTAACTTGACTGCCTTTTGATATCATTACCTGCGGATTGCTGTGAATATCCACATCTAGAGGCGAAGCGAATTGACAGACTGGCGTTCTACGTCTAAGAATAACTGTAAATGTTAAAAGACACATACAATAATGAATAAATCAATTTTTTTGTTATTTTTACAGTTGATTCATACATGCATATAGAACAAGATTCAATAATGTTTAAATCAAATGTATACATTTATTAGATAACCTTAAAAGTTGCTGCTTTTTGAGCATTTGTAACGACATTGTCGAAGAATTCCAACAGAACATTCGTCGCAACATGTTTATTTGTTTTTTGATTATTTTGTTTTTGCTAACGATAAAACAACCTTACATTCACAGGCACACTCACTGCTAACAAAAACAGTAAGACAACTTACAGACACGGTTCTACCAATTTTAATTTCTTTTCCTCTTTTCTTTTTTTTGCATGTTGTATGTTTTTTTATTTTATTTGAAATTTAAGCCTAACAAAGCAGAAAGTTGAGATTTCGTGTAGTCTGGACTCTTCTCGTTTAATTGTTATTATTTTATTGTTTTCTTTTTCTATTTCAATTAACGGTTCCCGATTAATTTAAAAGAAAAAATGGTGATTATTATTAAAGAAATTTCGATTCACTGAAATAATAACAGCAACGAACCGTCCCAAGCAGGTAGGTAGCGAGCGTTAGCTCCCACATAATCCCACATTCCTAATTTAAGAATAAATGCAAGCACTGTAGATGAACCCACGGATTACTTTAAAAATATTCAAGCACCTAAGACGAGAACTAACAGTTTGTTGCAAAATCGCGTACTAAATTTAAGAATATGTCTAAAAGACCTAATGAAGAAATTGTAAACTAATCATATAAAAAAAAAAAAGAAGATAAGTGTAACTAACTGATAATTCACACATACATATTTGACATTTTAATCAATTTGCAAAAGTTTACAAATATATAAATTTAAATTAAATCGTTAAAAGCAACGGTAATTGCAATTAGAGGTGGGTGTGTTAGTGCCACGTCTCACCCTTCAATTCATAATTAGGATTTTACATGATTTAGAACCAAGTTAGATATGTAGTTTAGTTGAGTAATTGTCGAAATTTTATTTTACATACAGTTAACGGAAGATTAACTTTTAAATCTGCTGGATGACTTTTTGTTTATTCTATATCACTTGTGGTACTAGGACATTTTAAGTTAACGCGGATGTAGGGACTAGAAATAAGACTACCTTTTATAATACCGATCGATTCAGAATCGCTTTCTGAATCGCTTTCTGAATCGATCTAAGCTTCGGGCTGTCCGCCTGCCCGCCTAGTTTTCTTGTGTTCAAATCACAATTTTTGGCTCAAGGACGAACGCGCAACGAACGAAATCGTTTGGATCAGACCATTTTGTCGACTACTTTCCATACAACGCCTTATTATAAAAATTCTTCATATGAATTGTATTAAGCGCAGTGGTGTAGAGCATTTCATACTATAATGTTTTTACTAGCTTTTATTATACGTTCGGTCGAAGACTCTGATTGTCTTCTATACATATGCTTGCAAGAATATATCTAAGACGGTTTAAAAATTAACGATCAAGTTCTTAAATTATTTCATTCAATTCCGCACTAATCTACCAACTATCTAGCATTTCCGTTTGCTTCAAAGGAAATTTAATTGGCTGCAACACATGATTATTAGGAATTATTTCTTTCTCTGGCATTATGACTTTCAAACTTTTTCTAAAAAAATGAATTTCGCTTCACATTTAACAATTGCTAAGTTCAAATAACACGCAACTCGAGCTCCACTTATAATTAACTATTATTATTACTATTATAAATTTAGTCAGAGACTAAAAGAGACTAAGTCTTAAAGCACTAGCACCTAAAGATTTCGGCTTTATTAAAACCTCTACCGCACTTGAGATTTGAACCCACAACCGTTGAGAGTTGGAAGTCGAGACTTTTGTCTACTCGGCCACTCAGGCGGATATATAATTAACTAAAAGCATTAAATCATTAGAGATAGCTACACAAATTTCTTTTTATTGAAATCTCCAATCTGAACGATTCGCCCCCATCACCTTAAAGTTACTTTTTCTGCAGAAAAGTTGTTGTACAATTCTTAAAGGTCAGTGGGTCTGTATGTGGGTGTTATAAGTGCTACAATATCAATTAATTGTTATGTTACAATTAACGAAATTAATAACGTATTTTTATAAGGAAAATATTTGCCATTTTCAACCACTACATATAACGAGTTGTCATTCCGTTCTTACTTTGAGACAAGTTTCAGAATACATTCCGATTAAAGGACGGGAAGGCCTACAATTTTACAAAGGACTGCTTCAAGTGATAGTGAATTTTTTAGGATATCAAAATTAGGGCAGAAATAGTACAACTAGTTGTTTCCCAGATACAAACTTAAAGATTACGAACGAAAATAAAAAAAAAAATGAACCTTGAAAATTAGAAAATATTATCTTGTCTCGCCAATCTAAACGGTCATAAGTGATTTTTGTATGCTTATCTTATATGATAGGAAGCTAATATTTAGCCAAAAAGGCGAACACTTGCCTTCTTAGTTATTGTAAACTTACATTGCATGTGCCAGCACCTCCAGATAACGTTATTTAATCGGATTTTATCTTTCCAACGTAAACGTACCCCTTTGAAGTGATTCCATTTCGGAGATGTTAGTTTTTGACTAGAAGATAAAAAAAGAGATTAGCGCTTATGATAAGCAATCCGAAGTCGAAATTAACGTTTAAATTAAAGATGTCTCTCTATTTACAGAACAGATTGATTGATGAGTACGTAAGGAAATATTACTAATAATTAATATATACATTAGTAAACCTGCGTCTGATCTTGTGAAAGCAACTGGCTCTTCTTTGTCAGAATCACTTTCCTGCTATTTTTTTCGCCGAACATGGTAAACAAATAGTCCCTATCCAATTTCCTATTCACCAAGTACGCCTGCGTCCATAAAAATATGATCCTACTATTATTTCTATAGACCCACGAAATTTTCCTTTGCCTCTTCCAGCATGTTTTCATAGAATATATTTTACATATCAATCTACTCATATCGCCTCCCACGAAAACTTACGTCTGCAGAAGGGATCGTCACATTGGTTTACTTCCAATAGAAGATAGCTTTTTAATGCCGCAATTTTTGTACAAAAGAAAAGGTTTAACATATCAGCTACCCTTTGCAAAATCATTATTCGACTATCCAAAATAATTTTCGGGGTTTTCTTGATGGCTAAAGGCAAATTGTTGTTTTCGAACGAGAAGATTAGCATTTTTCGCATCAACGTACGAAATTTTGCCGTATGTCCGAAAATCCAAAAATAACAGTACTAAATCTCTGAAGGAACGCTACTTGTAATCCACAGAGAGAAATTATACGAAATTATGACAGGCGTTCTTTCAGGATTGGCATTATCCAAAACAAATACGTACTTTATGTTAGAGTCAATGTCTACGTCAGTACAATAGAGAATTATTGAAGATGTGTTAACATAGACGTAGACAAGTAAGAAAATTAAACTCGCTCGGAACCGAATCTTTTATACCAATCACCCTTATCCTAAAAAAGACAAAAGAAGAAAAAGAACAAAATTTTCATGCTCTAGAATAAAAAGTGTACGCAGCTGATTTTTTCTATTTTCAAAATAAAAGTAGGCGGGTGGGCCTTGTAGGCGTATCTTTTGAAAAGTATAGGCCAATTCCAAACGGGAGAATTTTTACCACAAGTACTACAAAGTTGCGCAAACACACGGACAGACGAGTAAACGGACATGTTTAGGTGCATTCCAAATTTTAAAAAGAATTTAATTTTAATACTTCATAATATTGGGTAGGCGTGGTCAATTTTTTTCATTTTTGCACACAAATGCTGCAGCATCACCCATAGAATATGCATTCAAATTTTTATACATTTATTTGCGAGCAAAAAACCCATTTTTCATTTCTTCTGGAAAATAGAGTGTACCTAGTTACGTAGGGCTTGTTCTGCATTGAAGAATTTCAACGTTTCTGCCAAGTTTCACTCTTACGGCCAGGAGAATGTTTACAACACACATTACTCACGGACGGACATGCTTAAATCGATTTAGAATTTAATGCTAATCAGGAATATATATATATATGTACTATGGAGGGTCTCTGATGCTTCCTTCTGGGCTTTGCAAACGTTTTGACAAAACGAATATACCCCTCATCCTTCGGCGATGGGTGTAAAAATGACTCTAACTCAATCCAAACTTTGTAACTATCCGCCCGATAGATTATACTTAAAAGTGTAGATAAAGTTGACATTTTTTAAGGCCAATGCATTAGGCAACAAGGTTTTAACCGCAATTTGTATCAATCGTTACGATAAGAATTTTGCAGCCTTGGAAAATTTAAATTTTTTTTCCCCGCTAATTCTTCCAATTCAAGAGGTTAGATGCCTGTTGCTTATCATAAATATTTAAAGTTGTACTGTAGGAAGTTTTTTAACTATATTAAAGAAGACCGAGAATTTTACCAACCGAAATAATAATGCGCTTTGTTTAATTAAAATTGAAACTTGTCAGATATTGAAAAGCTTACCTATAGGTTAAGTCCATGCATTTGAACAGCTTGGTTAGCGAAGTTTCAATTTCTAGATGGGAAGTAATCAAGCCTACTGAGTTACCATCTTGTTTATGCTGTTGGATGACCTTACGTGGTACATACAACTGTACTTCTAGACATGTATTGCTCTCATCAAGTTTGGAAAGACTTGGATCTTCTGGATCAAGCATTTTCACCTCTCCATCATCTAAATCATCTTGGGTTTCTTCGGCTTCAAAGGTTGAAACCATAAACTGACCCGAATGAATGGATTCACGTTCAGCTTTGGCTGACACTGAGGAGACGGATGAATTTGAATCTGTTGAAAAATTCGCGGGTACACTTTTGGCAGACATACTGCCATTCACTGCAGTGGCCGAAGACTGATATCCTTCAAATTTGTTCGACATTTTCACTCAAAAAGAAGAGAACTCGAAAATTTTTGCTGTTGTTAAGCTTACAGATTAATAGGTGTTGTATGGCATTCCCGCGCTCGTATGTTGATTAACATAAACAATATTTACAAAATAAACTTTGAAATGTTTATTAGATCCGCGAATCAAATCATTTTATTTTTATCTTTAATTTATAATTATTTTTTAACAGACACTATGTACACTTGTGGATTAAGCATTTACTGACCATTTTTGACGGTATCAAATAATAATAACACTCTATACTATCACAGTTGAAAATAATATGATTGATGCGATTAGCGGTTCTTATTGATGTTTTCGTTTCCATTTCAAACAGTACACTAAAACAATACAAATCGAATTTTAGATGATAAGTACCATTGATTATTTAGGTTTTGATAGTCGTTAAAGGAATGGAGAGCAACCAGCGCGCACTCTTTTCCTATTTTGGTTCTTATAATCTCTCCTTCATTTTAATTTTGTCGTGTTGGATTTTTTGCTCTATTTTTCTTTCGAAAATGTTCTTCTATGCGCGTTATCAGTTTATTATTGCTTTTGTAATTATGGTTGTAATTGTGTTATAATAAAATCATCTTTACAACAGCATAGTATACGTAATAAAAATGGGAAGAATGTGAAGAAAAATGCGAAGAAGAAGATCAATCCCAAGCTTTTAATCGATTTCGTTAGCGTTTGACGTTTATAGAATGCTGACAATTTCCCGATTTTCGCTGGATTTGTGCGTATGCTCTATCTTTGAACCCAACGAGAGTTTTTAAGTTACAACTGGTTTCCTAGCGTGTCCACTTACTACCTATTGATTCATCCATTAAGATCATTTGCTGAATATCAGCTTTCAAGCTCAATTCTCTCTTTACGAAGAACGGAGAAGTTGTATAGATGCTTAAACCATTTCTTAACTTTGCATTTTCGAATGATACAAAATGAGCGTTACATACCAATTCAGGTATTCTGGCCAAGGAAGGCTACTAATACAGCTTTCGTGCGTAATGACAACTTAAGCTACAACATTGTATTCGCCTACGACCGTGAGTTAACTTAGATTACATCAAAATCTAATTCCGAGATAGTATTCCTTCTAGAAAGCAGCAAATCCTTATTAAGAACGAAAAAGTTAGTTGCTGAAATTACCAGTTCTGTTGTTGACAGAAATATCGTAAAGGTGGGGATAATCGTTTTAATATCCAGCAAAGTCTGTTTTTAAATAGCTCGGAGAAGAATGTGCTTATTTTCGTCCAAATTGAAAACAAACTTGGGGTCTGACAGCAAGAAAGTATATAACCACACGAATATATATAATTAAGATTATTTGAATTTTCCAGGATTCTGTGCAAAGGGTCTTCTCTGCATATAATTCTTTTTCAAGTATTTGCAACCTTAAAACAATCGGTGCATTTTCATACGAAAATGCAAATCATAATCACATCTTATTATTCGATTTCTCGCCTTTTTCCCTTTTTCTATAAAACACAAGTATTTTAAATTATTATCGCTCAGTATTGTTCCACAAATTTGTCGCGATGTTGTTTTACACAAAGAGGAGATACGAATGTATGTGTAGATCGCAATCAAATAGTCCATAAAGTTTGAGTTGTTGTAGATAATTCCTTAATGCTGTAATACTGTAACGAGTTATATCAATAACCAAATTTAAGTGGAATTTTTTATAATCTTTAATTTTCATAACCTTTTACAAAAAAACTGATACTTTCGCTTTTATATTGTTAAAATTAAGCATAGGTTAGTTTGACGTTGACACTTAATTGCTTCACATTTTGATAACAACGTAATTCCGATGTTTTTAATGTTGATGCAACACCCGCTGTTTACTTCTTTTGTTATTAATTTGCATAATTCTCTTATCTAAGATTGGCTTTCATTTCTCAAATTATATTTAGTGAATATTTTCGTAACAAAAAATTCCTTTACCGTGAAGCTGGTCTAATGTTTTCTTCAATTTCTTTAATAGTGTAAACATAGCGCTTTCTGAGCTAAATGCAGCGTTTTTGTGTTGTTGAATATTTTGAATTGTTGAATATTTGGAATTTTGTTCCATTTTATTTGAAATTTTAATGACTGCAAGATCTATACTATCAATTATTGTTAATATGACAAACATTCTGCTTTCAATGTCGATTTTTCATTATAGAATTTAAAGCAATTAACTTGATTTTATCAACAAACGTTTGCTTCGAAATTGTGACATATTTTGAGTTTTGATATCATTGTTTATAGTGAATTGTTTTTGTGTTAGGGGGTGACACAAAATGAATTTTTCTTGTTTCCGTGTGGGATTTCAACTATACCGACTTTTTACTCTACTTTCTGGGAATTGGCAAATCATATGTATGTGTACAAACAAAAAAGACGATAACAAATAAACAAAGAATAAGAAATAAAGACAACTTAGGATTTAAGACAAAGTTTGAGTTATTAAATTATTTATCTAATTTATGTTTATTTTACATTAATTTAAGGTTTCTTTTTAATATGACTTCAGAAAAGACTTCATTAAGACTTTAATAAGAAGCTGGATGTAAGATGTAAAATATGAATAAGGCTGATTCTTGGTGTATTAGTTTTTTTTTATGTTAAATATGAATGAGGCTGGCTTTTGGTGTATTTGTTTTTTTTTGTATGTAAAATATGAATGAGGCTGTGGAGGCTATAAGTACTTTTTAACAAAGTTGTGGAGTCGTTTTTATTGCACTGCATTGCATATTTTAAGAACTCTGTTTTTAGCATCTAAGTCTATCGGCTTTATGGAAAACTCAATTGAACTTGAGATTTGAACCCATCACTAATGAGTTGTTGAAGAAAGAAGAAGAAGAAAAAAGTTGTTGGTTGAGAGTCCACACTTTCCATTCACTGTTCACATCCACACCTTCCACTCTTTGCACACTCGGCCACTCAGTGGGATTCACTTAAATAAAAAGCAATTTTCATTTTTATAATTTCAGTTCTGTTAACGTTATTGCGAGGGTTTGAATCTATTCTACATTCGCTACTATTTTGTTCAGAGTATAATACATGAACCAATGCAGATCAACTTGTCATACTCATCTTACTTATAGCTTTGGTCATTAAATTCATATTTTTCGAGAATCGTGAAGATCTCCACGATCAAATACGTCAGACAACTGTGTCAATTGCTGCCAAATCTTCGCAAACGCAATCACTTGAAACAGAAACTGGCTGTTTAATAAAACGTGCCAGACACATAAGCAACGCCAGCGTTAATACAAGATCACATAATGCAGTTCTTCAAGATTGGCGCTAAAGCGATATGCATTAACAATTCGTACAACTTTTTCAAAGTTATAGCATACCGCCAATATTTTGAATTGTTGGCCGGTTGGAATGATTCAAACACTGTCGTCTCGAAACATTGAAAAGCCTAATTAATTAGAATTGGTCTTCTTGGGAGTTATTCTTTATGGGCTGCTCATTTCATTCGAAACGCTCCGCGATCACCAAAACAACGGGTGTGTCCTTTCTTTCCTTTTTAGCAATCGTCAAAACTTACGGTTGTGCAGTGCAAACTGACCTTACTTTGGCCCCCCGATATTGGTAATGAAATTGCTGAGATATTTCCGCAAAGCACTTCCGATCACTAGTCACTAGTTGTCACTAGTTGTTGGTTTAGTGTTTTTGTTACTTTTAGTTAGATCGGTCGCACATCGCTTTTGCTTCTTCCAGAGCACTAAGTTTCCCTCTATGCATGCCCTATTTCTTTATTATTTTCAATGTTTGTGGTGGGGTTTTCAAATTCTTCAACTCGGACGTTTTTTCGGGTGATAAGCAAACAAGTGTAATTTTATTTTTATTTATTTTTCTTTGGATGTTGAGTTAAGATGGATCAAGCCAATAGATTTGTGGCTTATATGTCCCAGTAATAAACAGTAGTAATTGTTAGCCAGAAATGTATATAAAACACAAAAAACAAACTGTGGCCATGATAGCTAAAGCCGATATGTTAAGTGTTGTAGATGTAGATTATTGAGTTGTTCAAAGTGAAGAAGAGTTTGTAAAAATCTATGTCCTGCTTCCTACAGTCGGGACATGACCATCGTAGACCTTTTGAGGGCTCAACGACCGCATTAGCAACACGGCCGATAATACCGGCATGGCAAAAACGATCACAAAGCCAACATGAGATCAATCGTTCAGATTCTGCGCCTGTTTTCGCATGACATGGTTTATATAACCAATCCATGCCCATCTAAAACGACAGAAGTGGATTATGAAGAAAAAAACAAATGCAAAAAATCCGCAACGCAAAAATTGTCAACAAATTTAAGGAAATTTTTCCTTTACTTAGACACAAGAGAGCGCAAGCAAAACAAAACTGCAAACACCAAAAAGAGAGAGGAAAAAGCAAAGCAAGAGAAAAAAAAAGAGAGACTTATATGGGAGCTCAATTTTTGATTGCAAACTTCGTTTACTTTAAAGTCACTCACTTTATTCTTAAAGTTTTTTATAAATTTTTTATAAATTTATTGAAGAAACAATGTCTTATTGTGCTAATACTCGCTACGATACGCCTCGTAGCACGATTGATTCATTCTCGTTTTTACAATATAATATTCAAACTGTTCGGCGTAACTTATCATTTTTGGATTTTTAGTTGAACTCGAATAATATTGATTTCTGCATCTTAAGTGAAGTTTTTCTGAGGGATGACATTGTTTTTGAAGTTAAAGTTTCCTATTACACTTCAGCAACCAGATGTTGAGATGATGCTTATGGTGGTGTTAGTATACTAGTAAAAAAGGCATCAATTTCAGATGTATCCCCTACAATTCTGCTGGTGATATTGTCATTATCAACACCATGAATCTTACGCCCAATCTTTTCATAGCGTTATGCTACTTTCCACCCACGCTTGATGTACAAAGTTTTCGTGATAAGGTTCAGCGATTATGTGACTTTCATTATGGTGAACAAAATGTGATTCTAGCTGCAGATTTCAATGATAGACATTGCTTTTATGAAGATCAATTCTCGACCAAAAATGGTAAGGTCGTTGTAAATGTATTTATATTTCTTTATTTATTTCATTCTTTAAATACAGGAACTCAACTAAAAACAAATGACAGTCGAGTTCAATGCCTCTTAAAGTAAATCTTAAATTAATTAATATTAAAACTAATATAAGGATAATAAGACAAATTAGAAGGAAAAAAGAAAAAAAAGATACATAAGCTTGGCAACCAAAATAGATAACAACCATTCATTTTCGAATCAGAAAGACTTTTTAGGGATAAAGCTGGTTTAAATACGACATAGGCAGATCACGTGTGTTAAGCAATGTGGCTTTAATGGACTTTAGAGAGTCCGATAATGAAAATAAAGATAGACGTCATTTAGGTTCTTGCAAACAACTCTGAACGGGTTAAACAGCTCATAATTATATTTACATTGGCTGAGCCTAACCAAGGCAAAGTGCCTAGAGATGCGGTTAGGACCATTGAAACTTATTTCGCCAGGTAATGACGGCGAGTCAATCAGAAGAACAAATCTACGTTTCTCAAGAGACGGTAAGGATAACGGAAGCAACCTATTTTTATAGGGGGGAAGAGAGGCAATCAGATCCCAACCCAAATTCCTCAGGGCAAACAGAAAGAATTGCTTTTGAAAAAATTCAATTTAATCTACATAGCACCTATATGAAGGAGACCACACAACAGAAGCATACTCAAGTATAGGTCTAACCAAACACGTGTACAGCCTTTTAGTAATATAAGGATCATCAAGCTCTTTGGACCACCGCTTTATGAAACCAAGCGCGAGCCCAGCTTTGCTTAAGGAGAACTCGACATGCAAGTTAAAACGTAACCTATGGTGAAAGAGAACACCTAAATCTGTGAACGACTCGACATCCTCCAACTTGTGTGAATCTATGAAATAGTGGGTAATGAATGACGTCCGTCTTGAGAAAGAAAGCTTCTTACATTTATTTAGGTTTAGCGTCATATGATTCGACGAGCACCATGCCACCAAATTATTCAGTTTGAAGCTGAAGTGATTGCAATTCTAAGGAAAATGCCATCAATCCCAGCAGTTGCAATGTCTTAAATAATGGTAATACTACCTTTCACTGTAACCAGAGTGGTAGCACTGCGACCAGTGTCTTAGATCTAACTTTTTCTAATTCAACTATTTTATCGTTCAACTGGAACACGACTAACGTCTCCATTGGCAAAAGTCAGCACTCTCCCATTTTATTTCACAGTTGCTACAATTCCCTTAAAAAAATAGAAAATTTCATTTCACGCAACTCCCTTATGGACAGTCTGTCTAAAGTTGATCTTTCTTCCAACTTATCATCAATTCAAAGTCCAGCTTTTCTGGTATTGAATCCTTCTCACCTAAACCTTGGTGGAACTCTTCCCTGTCAACACTTTTTCGCAAATACCAAGCCGCAAGGACAAAAATGAATAAATATGCCAATCCAGCCACCTTCATTGAATATATGAAAACACTGAAGGAATGGAGGTCTGCAGTTACAAAGGCGAAAAGGACGCATAGATCTATCACCATTAAAGAGTTATGTGGGAATGGCAACTCGCGTTTTTTCTGGAATTGCATCAATGATCATCGACATTTCAGTCGAATATTAAACGGTTGTGCTGTGTGGAATGAGCATGATATAAAAGATACTTGGATATGCTCAAGAGCTATATTCCTAGCGGCAATCTGATTACAATACCTTCGATTCCTTTAATAGTCTCAACAATACGCCCTTTTCATTGTGTGAATAAATGTATGTCTTACATTCCAGAAAGAGGGCTACTGCTGCAGGTTGTGATGGAATTAAGTGTGATATGATCAAACGACTGTCTGGAGGAAGCTTAACTATCCTCTTGCATGCAATTAATAACTGGTGGTCTATTAACTTTATACTCTTAGATTTGCGATGTATCAAAGCAGTTCCCATTCCTAAGGCAGATAAAGACTTAAATGATTTAAGTAACTTCACACCAATTTCGCTAATATCTGAATTCATAAATATTACCAACCTCATGGTTAAGGACAGACTAATGGATTTATTAAAAACTGGGTACATCATTCCAGCTCGTTCTTATGCCTATCAAAAATGTAAATCTACGAATATGTGCGTTAATGAACTATCTATTCTCATAGCTAGTTTGAAAAAAGTGGTAAAATGGTTGTTATACTGGTTGCTAGACGCCAGCAAAGCTTATGGTTGTGTCAACTTGGTTGAAGTTGGTAGAATTCTCTTGAACTTTTTTTTAAACTTTTTGATCCAAGCGTGTGTTGGTAATGGGCACAGACAAAGTTGAAGTATATACGGTGGTATTCCACAAGGCAGTTGGTTCAGCATATTCTTCAAACTATATGCAGCTACTTTGCATGATCTTCAAGATGACAAATCTCACATTTTTCAGTAAGTAAATACTATTTACTTTGCCAAAGCTTCTAACGTGAAATTAGTCTCTTTATCAAAGGAACTAAAGTTAATCAGCTGAAATCTCTCCGATGTCTTGGTAGAATTTTAAATGACTGCCCAACTGTTCGTGGTTTAGTCAAGTCCAAGATTGGATTTGCACATTCTCTATTTTGTAAGTTTTCAAAATATGTTGAGAAATGTAAACAAACATTCGAAAACAGAATGTTGAAAAGTTGTACCGGACTGACCCACTCAACTCCCCAACATATTCTCAAAGTTATTTCTGGTGAATGGCCCGTCTCCGAAAGAGCTCTTTTTTGTACTGCAATGGAGTTAATTAAGGTCAAGATAGTGAATACTTCCTTTTTTCAGAACGTTATATTTCTCAGTGGTACTGTCTCTCGCAACTACATATTTCTCTCACTCGACTATACATTTCTTCACTCTCAAGAATTTTGTTACCAATAAATGCAGTGTCTTCACGTACATCTTTAACCGATCTCTACTGCCAAGCCGTTTGTCAAAATATCTTTTATGAAGAGCTTATGTCAAGAAAAACTACTTCCTTATTCCAACAACGACTACGATACATATGCCACTGACGGTTTTGTCGGATATAATGTATGTAGGTTCTCGGTAGTGAAGCATCTGTCTAAAACAGTGCATAAAATCAGGGTCATGGACTAACTTTCCTCCACTTTTATTGAGTTGCTTGCCATCAGACATCTAAATTTCATTACGAAAATCTTCTTCCAATGGGGCAAAACAATTCATCTTCATTACCTATTAGCTATTAAGGTATGTATCTACTGTGGCTAATCAATATGCGTTTGATGTACAGAGGATGTTGTGTGAATTTCAAGTGGATGACTTTCACCTAGTTTGGCTATCCGATCACTTTTTAAATAAAAAAAAACCGCAGTGATTTCATGCAAAAAGGCCTCAAGTAAATATACTCCCAATGAAGCAATATGGACAATTCGTAACCACATCTTTCAACAGCTAAATGATGAATTTAGAGATTGGGCGTGTTAAATCCAATCGCCTTTTCTGTAAAATAAATCCCGCTTTTAAATTTACTTACACTTATGATAAAGTATTATATATTTAAAAACGATTCATGCTACACCATCTGATATTGATGTGGTTTGTAATATTAGCGAGTTTGTTGAGACTTTTCAAATTATATGGTGGCCCCCTCGATCTCTTTGCAGCAAAAAATGTGCGTCATCGCAAGGAACTAACTTTCTTTATTAGAATGGCGAATTTATCTTTTTAATTCACGATAATATTTCTCTAAAACATTTTTTTTTTTTCAGCCAAATTTTGCAACGCTATTCTTATATCAGTTTGAACAACTCAATAATCTACAATCTACGATTACACTTAACACATTCGTCTTAGATGGTCGCAGTCTTTTTGTTTATTTTAAATGTTTCTGGCATACAATTATTATCGTTTATTATCTAAACATATAAGCCAAAAGTCTTTTTAGCTTAGCCCATCCTAAGTCAACATCTAAACAAAAAAATGGCAGACATCTATTCCTTTCATATACAAAACGTGACGTCTGCACCGCTTCCTGGCCGTCGACCGATCACTGGTTTCAAATGCGTCTATAGATTCAAGCGCGTCAGATGGAATCTGATATTGAAAAAATATATCAAACCTTTTGCTTTGAATTGTTCGGTCATGTTACGCAATTATTACATTCAATACAATAATACATTCTGTTAAATGGGAATAAGTGGTGGAAAAAAATCGTAGCAGCTGGACATGGTTCTGCTACAGCTGTTGTCTTAAGTTTGGCGTAAACGGCTTTACTTGTCTTTTTATCTAAAATTAAATACAAATAAGGATAAAATGGAGATAAACACAAATAGGATAATGGAGGAGATGGAATTATTTTCATGATGCGGAGGCGGGGACCGGAGAGCTGGATTTGGTTTTTAAGAATTGTTTTGCAATCTAAAAATGGAACAAAAACAAATGAATACATATTAGATTTTAAAATATATCTTCATATCTCAATATATTTACCTTAGAAGGACGTTAAGTTGATGTTCCTGCGTTCCCTGAAGTTTTTTTTCAGACAGCAGCATAAACAGTACGAATCCCAGAAAATTAATTCGGTGCATGAAGCCGCTACTGCAGGATCCTGCTGTTTGGAAGAAGGCAAGCCGTGCGACTACAGTCGCCTGCACGCGCTTGTCGATGTCCCGCTCCACCATATTGCCTCATAGATGCGTAGAATATATCGTATATACGGAACGCATCGCGGACCTCTGGTGCTGGAAAGTCCGGTTTCAGGTGTTTGGAGGGGAGGGTCAAGTTGTCTCTCTTGTCCCTCGCAACCTTTTGACCGCTCTTCTCTTTGCAGAAGTCTTCCTCCTCCAGCGTGAGATCCTTCAAACACGCTTCGCTTCTCAGCTGCTCACTGATGTAACGCGCTGTTGCGTATCCTGGGAGCAGCCGCAGGTATTCTTCTTCGTTGTAGGTCAGCTTATTGAGGATGAGGTCGCTGAAATTCTCCACGCAATATTTTTGTTTTGTTTATGTGCTATGGCACGTGTTTCATCCTGTATGGAATCTTTTAGTAAAAACTCAGATATATGAATGGATGCATATCTATTCATTTACGTTCCATTTTTTACAAAAATCTGCCAGAAATTCCAGTTCATTGCGTTTAAATACTTTTCCAATGGGATTATGAGGAGTATTCAAAATAATCATTTTAGTTTTTTTATTAAACAACTAAGAAGAGAATTTGTCGATTTTTTCACCTGTTTTAAGGGTTAAAACGGGGTTTGTCGCCTGCCATTTTAAGCATTGGTTCATAGCAGTCAAAAAATGGCTTTATAATAATAACTTCATCGACATGACCCATTATCAAAGAGTACAAGGGCTCATAGTCACCGGATGTAATCAAGATGTCCGTTAAAGGATTCAACTCGCGATGCAGGGTGTGTTTGCGCACTAAAAATATGATATCCTCTACTTGAACACGACCCGTCCGCCAATCTACATAGCTTTATGGGTCATCCCTGTTATAAACTCGGTAACTAAATCTTCCAGCAGATCAACGCTTTCCATATAAGGATTTTCGATTCCCAGCCTTAAACTAAGAAACTCAATATATCAGAACAGTCATACTAAGACAGTGTTCCATGATAGCGACAACTAAAAAAAAAGAACTAACCACGTTGTCACTCGAATGTTCCACATTGCCCAACCAAATAGACGAACTTTAATGAGCGCAGTGAGATGCCTAGTTCCGCTCACAGGTCATCTCATGATCTTTCCGACAACAAGTTTAGTGAGAGCTAGACGATAAGTGAATATCCTACTACCGTGGCAGGCTATTCCAGCAAAGCTCACAAAAAAGGCGCCCTGGAAATAACTGCATCTAATTAAAAGTATGATAATGTGCCGATCTCTAGTAGAGCTCGTATGTAAAAAGGTAGAATATAAATTTAGAAGCAGACCGTACTTAACAAGCTCATAAAAGTGCAATAAGCTACGTAGCATTTACTTGTATTAAGACATTTTTTTCAATCCTAGCTTCGCTGCGTAATTGAATACCTTAGCCAAGCTCTTTACCATATGTTGAGAATGAAGAGCACAGACTTGCTTTCAATAAATTCGAATAAGTTCGATTCTGTTAAAGTGAGCGAGAAAGTAAATATTCCGTTATTGTGAGAAATTAAAGTCAATATTCATTTAGTGTGAACAATTTGCATTATCAGCGGTTTCTTGACTGTGCCTTTGAACATTAAAATTGTTTTATGTGCCTATTGCGGTATTTGTCTTACGGTAAAAACTAATGAAACTTCAAACGGCGATTGCAAGCTGTAGATTAAAATTTAGTTTTAGTTGTAGAATATTTTAGATCATTTTTCTAATTTAGAATATTTTATTTAATTTCAATTGTAATATAGACAACAACGAACTCAAAATTTAATCTATGTAATTGTCAAGCCACAGCACAAACAAACTGCTGCACTCGATAGGACAGCATGAAAAAGTGTAACGCACGCTTAAGGAAAATGAACCCATCCAGGCGGCTTAGTCGTTCCAACGCTTTAAAACTCACAGTGCTACGTTCCGGAACATTTATTGTAGTACGAAAAGAAACTTTTGAAAGAAAGAAACAGAAATAAGTTTTTTTTATTTATTTACTTTATGTGAATAAAGGCAGATCGAGTCAAAAAGTTGGACAAAAACGCAGGTCAATTCGCATTTGTGACTTTGCTTTGCAAAGAAGCTAAGAAAACTTGGCTTAAAGTTTGCTGAAAGGAAAGGATATTGTAAATTTATAAATTTATTTGTAATAAGGAAAAAGAAGAAAGGTATGATTGCTTCAACATATATGTTTGTATTGATACATATGATGCTGCGTTCGGTCGGTTCTTTTAGGGATTATACGATGCACTGCAACCATTTAAAGACAAATTACTTTTGTAAAAAAATGGTATTTACCTTTAAAGTGCAATAATAAAAATTGGACATGATCACGGGAAGAATAACCGCTCCCAAAGCTTTAATTAAAATTTTGTTGTTAGTTTTGTTAAAGATATCTGAACAGTATTTTAAACAGCTACATTGCTAGTAGTGATCTTTGTTCGACAGTCTTCAATGAACTCTCCACAATGTAAATATGGAACTCAAAAGTTTAAATCATTAAAGTTTTTTGGTGTAGGATTTTGGGTTTTTTTGGTGCAGGTTTTCTTCTTCTTTTTTAGTTCTTTTGGTGTAGGTTAATTTAGGGTATGTTGCACGATTTGTGGCTATACTTATTTCAGAGTTGGAAAAGCATTTTATTTTCAAAACGTTATAATAGTTATTGCACTTTTAGACACATATATGACTTGATTAGAAAGTGGTAAAAAGGAGAAAAACGAGTGAAATAATATTTTATGTAGATATATGTAATGTTATATTTATAGTAATAATTCGAATTTATTAGCGCATGTTTAGAAAATGTATATTTCAATGGACACAGCATCTCAATCGTACAAGGATATGACATTCTAGCAGTCAATCAAAGTCTAGACAAAAATTTAGGTGTATTAGGAAAAATGTTGTAGCAGTTCGCAAAGTCGTGAAAATGACAGCAAATAGCAAAGTTAACACGGTCTAGGGACGGGGTTGTGCGACACAGTTACAAATGACCAAAAGTACAACTCAAGAACCGCTTAACATGCTCGAACATATGTGCCCAATCATGAATATTATAGACGTAACGTACAATGGAATTCGAAATACGCCTAAGCTTAGAGAATACATAATCTTTGTTACCAGCTACCACTTTCAGGCCATAAGGGATTTGTGGCGTCAAAAGAGCGTGTACTTGACTAATTGCGGCAGACGAGTATTATTGGAGTAAATTGAGCGCAAACTACCCATCACTTTTCCATGGACGAACTCAATATGTTTCTCAAAGGTGGGATGCCGATATGAATATTTATGTATGTCAATAAACTCTATGTTGACCTCATCAATGAAGATATTTAATTAGGGCGCAAACTGATTCATATTATCAAAAAGCATGGATTTCGGCGGGTTTATCAGTAAAGCGTTAAACTGAGACCATTCAAGAAGTTGTCCAAGGCTATAATTGATATTCCTCTCAAGAATTTCCAACTCGCTACAATCTGTACTATGCATCAGAAATATATCATCCGTGAATAGATAAGGCTGGCAGATAATGGTTCCTATAAGTTCAGGCAAATAATTAATATATATCGTGAACAGAAGAGAACCGAATATGGAGCCTTGAGGCACCTCAGAGAATACTAGGCGAATACCCGAAACTCTACTATTAATGTTAACGAACTGAGATCTCCCGGTTAAATATGAATAAATAAGCTCACAAGCCGATTTCGAAAATCAAAAAGACCTCGCCATCTTTTTGATCAGTTCCCTGTGGCTAACGAACTTAAAAGCTTCTGATAAATCTGGAGCTACTAGATACGTCAGGAGGGCACATTTGATATCTTGTCTGATGGTATCCGTTACGCTTAAAGGTATTGTGTTCAACTCGGAAAGCATATTGAGCTGGTGAAATGGGACTTAGGATATGTTCAAAAATTTTAGAGACAGGCAGAATAATAGAAATAGATCTGAAATCCTCCAATGTAAGGATATTTCTTACCTTAGAGATAGGCATAATGCGCGCAGTATTTCTGGCGGAAGTGTTGACTTGGACAGGAACAATTAAGAATCGAGCAATGCACGGAAAAATCAACTTAATCAAAAAAAAACCGAATTGCATCATTTCCAGTGGATTTCGATTTAATTTTCTGCAATGCTGCTAATAACCCCTCACCGGATAGGCAGGAGAATAAGAGACATTCGTAAGAGGTTAAAGATGTCCACGGATTACAATTATCAGACATACCAAGGCTTACTGCACCTGCAAATGATCATTCAAGTCATCGACATTGAAGCTATATAGAGAGCCATTCAGCTTACAATATCCATAGTTCTTCAAAACTTTCCTCATTGTAAAGGCGTTCATTCCTGAAAACAAGGTAAAAAAGTATCTCTTTTTTTCTTCACGCATAATCTCTCAAAGTCATTGCCATTCTGATATTCGTTGGTTTCGTCCATTTATCTTTTTGTGACTTTTTCTGACAACCGGCACAAAGCTGTATAACGATTTAAATAAGGAACCTAAGAGCTCCGACTCAATACTCGCGGTTCTAAAGAGGGTAACCCCAATCAAAATTTTTAAGTCTCTATATTGAAAATACGGAGTGGCATTTTCGCATTTGATACTAAAGCTAGCAAAGATTAAGGCGCGATGTGAAATAAAAAGGCATAGTACCTGATTAGAATAGTTGGGCAAGGTACAGTCACTCACCAGTCAGAAATCAAGCGAAGATGTTGTTCGATGCGCTACATCCCAATGAGTAGGTTTAAAGTTGTGAGACATGGATAAATCAGAGTGATCTCATGAGGTTTATCTTAGCTGGATCAAAAAAGTTAAAATTGAAGTCTCCAACAATAATTAGTTTAGAGTACCTAGACAATACCCTACAATGAATAGGTTCAAAGGCACCAATGTTCCCATTGGACAAGCAGACGACAGTAAAAAGGGTTCTAGTATCCCTTCCTCCCACCTCAATAATTAATGATTTGCATTCGCCCAGGTCGGAACCCCGGATATATAGACACCCACTAATTGTAAATTGCGAATTGCAATCTTTAAAGTGAAGGGTGAAAATAGGAAATTAAATATATAAATTGCTTTGTGTGACTTTAACTTTAAGTTGTATAGCAGGATTGCCTTCTGCATTTCTTCCGTATAATTTTAACTAAATAAATAATATTGTGTAGATAATATTTATAGATATTTACAAACGAAATTTATATCCCATTTTATGAAAAATTTACAATTTAAACTTCTTCCACAGCCCTGGGAGTATACCTGAATTTGTTTATTCTTTCTATGATATGCTAAGGAAGCCAAGTGCGGCTCTTAATGTGTCAACTACTTGCCTAGCTAATTTATGGGAATATAAGCCAAGCTTTGATGGTATTTATAGCCTGTGATTTGCCAACTTCTACATAACTCCGTAAAAGTTGAAGAATTTTCCGGAATGGACCGCTTGATTGTGCTCGCTTGAATTGCTTTCCATATGCTTAGCTTTTATTCCCAGGCTCAAATAAGTTTTATGTGGCAGTTATCATTGTGTCATCCCCTTACACTTTAAAGTGCTGCCAAATTAAGCCACGCAAATCCCTATTCTGATATACGATTGAATTTTGTAAGAGAAGCAACCCACTTGAAAGGTAATTCAGTAAAAAAACTTTTAAAATGTTTAGTATCATCCCAATGAAACGTAAAAAGAGCAAATTATTATACGGTGTGTTTTATGCATTTATATTAAGGTGAAAATGGATATATAGTATAATTTGCACAATAGCAAACAACAGCGCAAAGCGCGTATGCATAAAAAATTTTTAACAAAAGTGAAAATAACAAATAAAACGTGAGTAAAACTTATCAATTATAAAAACTTGTACATATATTGACTTTTTTTTTTTGTAAAATTCCTTCAAAGAAACGGGCTACTGTGGCGAAATTCGTATAGTATGCTTTTTTAGGGATAAGCACGTGTTGGTACGCTATAGAAACCGTATAACTTGTTAAATTTAATAAATTGTAAACAATAGATTTTTAATATATCTAAAGCAAACTTCGGAGAAAAAGCTGACGCAACACGAAACCATGCAACTAGTAATTTTAAAACTGTAATATAATTTTCGAATGTGCGTTCGACCTGTACTAACACATTTGTGAAATTCATTTTAGCCATATTCGGTTTCTAGTTTGCCAACAGAGCAATTTTGAGCATACATCATTTTTGCATATGTATGGAAAATTGTTGATTGCATTTTTTCCAATTGGAAATTATTCGAGCGATGGTTCGAAAATCACTGACATACTTGTAAAAGAACGCTGGTTGTTACAACAACTCACAATGCGAACTAACGAATATCCACAAAGTAAAAACAGGTTGTTGATGTTCTGGCATAATTTTCTATTGTTAAATAGTAGAAGCTCTTTATAAACCAACTCTCAAGCGTTGGTTGAATTGATAGAAAAAGATATTTAAAATTGCACAACGCACTAGTACACTAATTCTGTTAACTAGAGAGCTTGGAAATTGTGGGTTAAGACAAGCGATAGTGTTGGGTTAAAAGTTGTTTTATGGCCCTCATAAGATGGCGCGAAAAGTAATTGTCTAAAAGTAACATGCAAGAATATAAATTTTTCTTTTATTGTGAACCCGGAGCGAACGGAGAATGATGCCAATTTGCAGTGGTGGCTACTATTTTAAAGATTTTGGGCATAAAAATATCAAGTAGTAAACAAATTTTTTTTAAACAAGTTCTGGGAAGAGTATATTTTTACTTCATCGCCATGCACCTGATTTTAAATGGTTCCACCGTTTTCGGGACCGCCGTTGCAGGCAACAATTTCTGATTTTATTTCAAGGCAGAATAAACGAATACCTATATATAAAGAAGAGTCTCCTCTCATAGTCTCGAATAGATTCTTTTAAGCTATCTACGGCTTGGTAGTTACCTGTACAACCTCAACTGGTGGCTATCGTGAGTGCCAACTTAGACGCGCTCATTTAATTGTTATTTACGATAATGTTTTGCTCGCGAGTTCTTTATCAACTACGTCATTGCAAATGAGTTCATCATCTCGTATCAATAAAATTTGTATTCATATTTTGAAAGAATTTTTCGTCTTTTATCTTCTCTTTTTAATTTCTATTGTGTTTTATTGTTATTTTCTCTTTGCGGTTGCAAGTTAAATTTATTATCTGCTTTTAAATAATTATTTCATTAATTGAAGTTCAAATTTTTCTCTCAAAGTTATGGTTTTCTGTATCTGCCCCTCCCTGCAGGTGGCAATTTTTCATATGTTTTGATGAGATTTGACACATCGATGTGTTTTGGGCAAGGGCGGTGCGGATGGTGCGGATCGGGCCACTTTTTCGACAACTTTCCCTATAGCGTCCTATTTTGAAAAACCGTTAAATGAATGAGTGTATCAGGCGAAGTGTTAGATAGCCTGTGGCTCCTACAATGTTTTCGCTTGTTATAATTGAAATTGCATTTATTAATTTCGCTTATTTAATGCACGTTTATATGTATATTGAAATAAGTTCTGGGTACTTTTTGATAAAATTCGTTTGTCTCTTATCGGGCACATTAGCAATATTGTCGTAGTGGACACTTCGTGGTTCGGACACGAAGTGGTTACTGACTCGACTCATCTTTATATTTATGTGAACGGCTGATCTGCCAAATATGACTGCATTAATATGAACAAATGGCAATCAGAAAGAACCATAGGCCATAAACCACAATCGGGAGAAGTTGCCAGCCCGAGTTGTCATCAAGCGAAACCACTTTTCTTATTTCTTTGCCACAATTTTATGTCCGCTTTAGAAGTTCGTAGTAGATAATTGCTTTCCAATGCCACCAAATGGAGCCCCATATCGTTTATCGTTTCCAAGCCAACTTTCTTAATTAGTTGCTTCCGTAGCTTAATGGTGCTTTTTTCCATTATAAAACAAAATAACATGCAGCGCCGTAAATTTTGCTTATTAACATCTATCTTTTTATGCTTTGGTATACATTGAACAAAGTTTGTTAACAAATAAAACTTATACCATATAAGCACGAATGTCAATGTCAACGTTATCTATTCCTAAACTTATTTTACACCTCTATTATAAGGCTCAAAATTAAAAACGAGATCATTCCTTGCCTCCCTCGTATATATTTTTGCCAACATTGTTTCTCAAAGGATCGCCAATTGTATTCATTTCCCTGCTTAAATAAAGCGCCGAAGCGCAGTGAATATATTTTGTATTTCATATTTCATTTATCATGAAAACTACTATTAATAATTTTTAAAAAAGTCACGGGCTCTAAAAGAATGCAAAAAGGTATCTAAGAACTCCGGTTTACCTTTATCTACTTTTACTTAAAATGTGATGTTGTTCCTAGAAGAGCGGATTCGATTGATTTAATTTATGTACGTATTTTTTGTAGGCGATAAGGTATCTGCGATAAAATTTTTGAGCTTTCAGTACTTATAGAGCGCTTCGCCCCTTTACCTATTGGTGCTTTTCTATGAACGGATCCTAGTCACACAAAGGTTTTTTGAAACAGCTTAATCCTCTACAGCAATTTTTTCAAACTTTCAGAGTCGCATGGAAATGGCAACGCACTGACTTTGGCAGCTAAGATATCATGCTCTTTAAGAATATATAGACGTGATAGAAGTGCCCTGATTTTATATAAAATTAGCTAAGTAAACTATTACACTGCCATATCCCATGCCCATAAAATAATATTATTTTATTTTTGTATGTGTTTACACATTCTAATCAGCACCATCAATCTGCTACACACTAACTAATGTATAGTTATTAAAAAATATTGTGCCTGATTGTTGTTATTTATTCTTCAAGCTTGCCATTAGGTCACGTGTGAATAAAAAAGTATGTTGTGTTTCTTTAGTAAAATACTTAGTCACGTGCTGTACACGATTACTTTTTGGTTGGTATTACTAAATGAGCTGACATGTTCACTTGTTAATAATTTTTTTTCTATTTTATAAAATATTTTCAATAATATATATTTTTGCTTTATTTGAAACGTCCATGCAATGTTATTGCTACACATGTGCACATGTATTTGATAGCGTATTGCAAACAAAACGTTATTGCGGCAAAATTTTGTCAATTCCTACTTTATCCTTTTGTTCCAGTTGTTGTGTTCTCTTAATGTTCTGTTGTTAGTAAACTTAGCGCAATAATAATCTTAATAATTATCGATGGTCCGCTCCTTGGGATAGATGGACGTCAAAATTTATTAATCTTCAAGGCAATGGACGCTGACCGTAAAAACAAGGGATAAGCATTAGATACACAACGCGGACGCAGACGCATGTGCTTAGATCGATGCAGAAAATTATTTAAAATCGACTAACATAATAAAAAGTGGATGTCGTCATATAAAAACCGCAATAACTTAGTATATGACTACAACGAAGAAGATCAAAATGCATTGGAAGTGCCATTTTTGCATGAACATCAACGTCGGAAACGATGTAGTGTTTGAAATTAGAGAAAATTTGCTTCACAATGTCTAAAATTTTAAAGCGAAGGGTTTCAAGAAAAACGTGAATAGTAATACTGGGAAGGCCTGATGTAGGTATCTATTCAGCTGTCTCTGCAGAATAGCTATTTTGGTAATTGAGCAAAAGTAGCTTTGACCTTGAACTTATTTCAATTTTTAGATGAAACATGGAGCGTACTCCTGTTTCTAAACAGTGTTTTATATCCATTAAAGTAATTAATTCTATTCCAGCACCATGTCACGTCGTAAGATTATATTTAAATCGTTTTTGCACGTCTCTTTTTTTGTATTTATTTCTTTTGTAACGAATCTAAAATTGAAGCGCACTTTTGGCTATGAAAACGCTGCATACACTTGTTTGAATGAGTTTAGCCTTGAACTTGCACTGAGACGAGGCAAAAAGTGATGTAAACTTAAAGATTTTTAACGACAAGCATAGCACAAGGAATGTAACAGAGAAGATGGATTTTCAGCTATGAACAAAGTACACAACGTTCTAACGTGCTGAAGCTGTTACTGACCCAACGCAATAATCGAAATACTATAACTGTGTAAACTTCAATAAAAGTATGAAATTTATTTTTGCCGTATATTTTGTAAAATGGTCAGGATTGGCAATGGAGATCTATACGCCAGAAGGCGGAATGTTGGTGGGGAGAGGCAAGCTCTGCTCCTTCGATGACAAACGTTGTTAACTGAGTTAACATTCATTTGGCTTGTGCCTGTTAATCAAGTTTAATAAGGTATGCGAAATATCCTTATCACTTGGACCTGTTCACGAGCGAATTCGCCCATACTCTTACACTATTCAGATTTGAAGTAAGAATGTCAAGGGTAAAAATATAGAAATTACTTTTTTTTTCCTAATCTTCTTGTGTTTTAAAGAGAACGTCTACCATTTCTGAAATATTCGTTAGTTTTTGATCAGGCGAATAAATAATTAAGAGGTGCTTTGACTTTTTAAATTTTTTAATTTTCAGAGTCTAACGTGTGTCTGCAAGATTTAAATTATTATCTTTTTTTTCTTTTACAGAGCCACCATGGCTCCTCCAACTTTAGAAAACGTTTTCTTAGGACAAGACTCCTTATATTTTCAATCAAGTTTAACACTAACAACATTCGCTATAACATCTTCAAGTAATAAAAATGAAATTCAATTCGGTCACGACAACGGCAGCCTTAACTATTTACAATATAAACAATTTGCCAACAATGGAGTCTCTAGCCTTGCCACGGGACTTGTATTGGGACGGCAAGTTCGAGCCGATATCACCGCCGTCTAGTCAGCTATTCTCCATTTATGATGAGTTAAATGGAAGCTGGATTAGCGGCGAAAACTTTGCAAATGGTAATTAAAAATGAACAAAGCAACTTATTCAACTACCTTGAAGTGATTTGTTAACTACTTTGCATTTTGATTCTTTAAGATATTACAATAATTTCTAATGATGACATCGAGTTAAAACATGATATGGATCTAGCAGAAGAAGTGCTGGGAAATGACGAAGAATTGGTAGTTCAGTTTTATGACATGCATGAAGGTAATTATCCTACTTTTAAAAAAAAAAAGTACATTAATCTTTCTTGAGCGCTTTAGGAATGAGAGGTATACTTTTAGGCTTTGTTAATACACAACTTTAAAAACCCTTTTTTTTTGTTATATTTGTTCTTGTGTTGTGATTCTAACGATTTTACCCCTAACACAAATAAAAAATTGTGTGCTTAACTGTTTGAGTACAAAGCAGCGCGATCGCGCTGTTCAGATTTCATGTCGAGAAAACCCAGACAGTTTTGAAAAAAAACTGTTGAAGAATCCCAAGCAGCGCGATCGCGCTGCTGCACTTCGACAGTGTTTTTTCAAAACCGTCTGGGACCCAAAAGGTTAACGTCGATTTTATATTTTGAACTCCAAATGTAAGCTTATTTTTTGGCACAAAAGCTTTGGTTATTTCTGTCCATCAAAGGGAATGTATTAGATTTAAAAAATATTTATGAAACATGAAAAGTATTCATTCTGTGCATGTTCTTAGGCAACATAAACGAATATATCCGTCCGCTATCATTCCCTGCTGCTTACATCACTATGACCTTAAAAACGGACTTCAGAACTTTGCTTAAACTCGATTCTTAATGTTCTCTTTCGATTAAAAACCCATAAGTATGCCTTTCACAACGTCAATCTTTTGTCGGTTTGCCTTTTGGTTATTTACACAATCTTGCAACAAATTTACTCCCAAATTCTTTTTTTTATCAATACTGAATATTTCCTTTTTATCTCTAAATTACCTTTTCATTGTTGTGCATACAGTTTACAATTTTAATATGGTCTATGGGGTAACCTTCCCTTAAACACGAAAAATTTCCGCGCCAAGATTGAAAATTAGCTAATGGCAACTAAACGCTTAAATAAAAATCTAGTTTGAAATACATAAAGATTTGATTGACACGGTAAACAATCGATTGATGAAGAAACATTCAGATTTGCACAGATAAACTGTGTAGATGGTAATAACGCTTCACCTAAGTTCTTCAGTCTATATTTTGCGTAATAACAATAACAATCTATATAAAGCGATTAATGAATTCTCTTCGTTAGAAAAGCATTTGAAAGTGAATAAAATTATTAGAATATTAAAATGACATAAACTTCCGGTATAATGTACTTTTATAAAAAGAAAGTCTGCCTTTTTCGTGTGACTTCATTATAATTAAATTTGAACTTTAGGAAGTTATTAATGTGACAAGTGAAATATTTGTAGATTTTCATTTCTTGGATGCCCGCCCCCAAAATGAATACCATCTGTTTACAATGCCACTTACAAAGCAGTCATTATTACACTAACATACAGGCGCAACAATTTAAAATGTGCGGGTCTTCAGTTCATTGTTTATTTTTTCATTTAATGGAAAGAAGGAGAAGATTTTGTAGTATTTGTTATTGTTTTTGTTTAATCACTGTATAAAGTGACGACAGTGTTATTGTTCCGATTACATATCCCCGGCATGTTCCAAATTATCCTTCGCTTTTTATAGAGCATTTTTGCCACACACACGAATTGAAATGAAAAATCCGCTCAGCATCTTTTTTTTATTTTACACATTTATTTATTTTACATTTGTTTATTTGGCAGGACTTCAATATTTACCACTCTTAGTTTTTAAGTAAAAATTGCTAAGTGAGCAAGAATTGAGCAGACCCAACTCTATTTTGTCGTAGATAATAATAATAATAATAATAGTTGTTATAGATAAAAACCTACTTGTAAGTTTTGATTTGTTTTACATTTATTTACTTAATCATCAATATAAGGAACAATTGTAAAATTAAAGCAACACGTACGTTTCGGTGTCAATTTTTGACGTCATTATAATTTTAATAGCAGGGAGCGATGGGAAGGACAGGCGGGGATTTAATTAAATTGACGCTAATGAATATTTAGATATCATAGGACGCTGCAATCTAGACGACAAGTCTGGTAAACTTCATATTTTTTTCTTCGTTACGGTCAAAACATTAGGGAATTAATTAATTAATTCCTAATGTCCAAGAACTTGTCAATGTTGGCAAAACTAAACTTTCGTCGTTTGTCGATCGAACTGCTGAAAGGCTCAAAGGCGTTCGGCACGAACACCTTCAATGTCAATGTACGAACTAAGAAGATGAGTGACACAAAGCACTTAATTAATAAAGCTTAGTTTCACCTTAAGAATAATGTAATTTTATTACCATGCATTCGTACATATATTACATTACATTCGTTATAAATTTATAGATTTGTCGTCAATTCATTTACTGCATAAAATGAAAGTTGATAACCTTATCATATAAAGGCGGACAGAAATGTACGGTACGGACATTGATAGAAACCGTTGCAAAAAATCTACTGAGTTAACAGACACATTTAAATGAAAGAGAAAAATGAGAATGGTGTCATGTTTTATATATAAATTTAATTGAGTTCGTCTACATCTGATCTCTCTGGCAAGTGCTTCATTTTTTGAAACCTATCCCCGAGGGATTTAGGTCTAATAAATATATCCTGTCGTTTGTTACGTTCAGAAGTATTCATCAAAGATATCGTAAATATATTGTTTATTAATTGCTTTTTGTTTTCAATAAGATGTTGACTTTGAAAGATTCGCTCTAAGGCGAGCGTAACTTTTCTATTAATTTCTAGATCCTTTTTTAATATGTTTTAGATTGGATCATACTATTTAAGATTTGATTTTTGGTTTTATGAGTCAACAAATAAGGTTAACGTGTACAAGCGCAAATTTATTACATCTAAATTCATTGGCGTACGAATAAAGCTTGTAGTTAGTCAAGCGAAAGAACTAATACATAGAAAAATGTTTGAAGTATTCTTGCATTTAATTGCTTTTCGTAATAATCCGTAGAACAAAAAATTGTTTCAAAAAGTTACACAAAACATTCAAGCTTGAAATGAGTCTTATGAAGCTCGGTGGTCTTCAAATTCCATTGACCTTGAAATGTATACATAGGAAGCTAGTCAAGAGATATTTTCGCTTTCTTGAACGTTACCACTTGTTGTCAAAACAATTTTTCAAATTTATGCCGTTTTATTTTTCATGCTATTGTACAGATGTGATAACTGCTCCTTGTCAGGGGCATTTAAAATGGGCATCAGTTTATTAAACAATTTTGAAAGCGTGCGCGCTCGGCTCGGTTCTTGCTTAAGAAAATTGACGATTGAATGGCCTTAGGAGAAGATATTTATTTGTCTTTAAAAAATTTATTAAATTTAATAGATAAGATACTTTGGAAAATTGATCTCTTCCGTGGATACCTACAATCTCAATAACAACTAAGATGAATGAATCATGCTTGGAAAAATCTATCTTGGGAAAATGTTTTATATTAACGTCAATTGCGGATCTTTTCACACTAAGAAATTTTCGTTTGTTCTTAAGACCAGTGGAATACAAGTAAGACAAGTAAGAACATTATATTCGGTGGTGGCCGAATCTCGCATACCTACCGCTATGCTTTTCGCATTCTACTCTCCAAGCTCATTTATTTGACACCCATATCGCTGATATTATTAAGAAAAAATTAAGCGCGTTATCTACCATATTCATTTTAAAATTAACCCCTTTTCAGGCAGATAATACACACATACACACAGACGGACAGATATTGCTAAATCAACTCAGAATTTCTCGCTGATCAAGGATATATATACTTTATAGAGTCTCTGAAGCTTCCTTCTGTGCGTTACAGACATTATGGAAATAAACAAAATGAGTGCACCCCCATGTTACAGTGTTGGGTATAATGAAGAAAATTATTTTTCCTTTAGAACTAAATAATTAGATTGCAATTAAAAATAACAATTAAGTCAATGAAGTAAGTTCAAGAATAATCAGGCCATTCCTCTATAAGAAAGCATAGCATTCATTTTGAATGTTAAGAAAAATGGATTTTTTTCTTTTTTTTTTTGGATTCGAAATTGAATTCGCAGTCCTTGCCGCTAGTTTACTCGATTAACGCGAGAAACAACAAATTTCGAAAAAAAACTTTTTATGGGCACTACACACATAAGAGAGAGATAGAGAGTGACAATAATCGACAGCTTTTGACATATGGTAACAGTATCTTTAGCATCCAAAACTATAAACGGGTTATAAACCGATTAAATACACTCAACAATACGTCAGAGATCGATTTACGGTTCACGTTATCGAGCAAACTCGATATCGAATTTTCAGTTTCGGTTGATATAGCATTCGTGCTGAATGAGTTTTTGCTTGAAAACCGTAAATTAATAGAGATAAGAACATCACACTTTTGCCTTGTACACGATGCCTTTAATTGTAAAAGAGATGAATATGGCTTTAGATATACATCATACATCTCTTGATAAATGGCTAGCATGTTAGTCATTGGTATGCGATTTTACGTGGCTCAGGTTCGTACGTCAGTCTTAAAAAATATATATATTATAGTACCTATCATTCTTAAATATTACTAAAATGTAAAATCCGTGGCACAGCGTTTCTCTTATCCCATAACCGGCTATAAATTGTTGGCGATTTTTCATTGCACAAGGACTGTAATAACCGATGTCTCGTTTTATTTCTCAAAAACACATGCAGATATTGTGAAACTGTTTTAAAAATTTTCGACTCAAAGCAAACTTAGGGGGACCACCTGATTACTGGACCAGATGGCTACATTACATTCACTCTATAATATTGTTATGGACTTCACGAATGTTAGTGAGTCTATTCGGTCATCTTTCCATAGATCATCTTTGTGCTTCGAAATTGTGGACAATTGCCAATTCGGATCGTAGATAAAAATTTCAGATATGCGTACGTTTTCGAATTTTCCTTTTAATTTTCAAATTGTTTCTTATAATTTGCACCGCTTTTGGTACAAGGAATATTGAGTCAGCGCGGGTGTGTGCAAGCCGAGACGGCTGGAGACAGGCTCACCTTTTACTAATCGATATGCAGTTGTTTGGAAATGTTCAACAAATATTTCTGTATAATATGTGCACTCTATATAACTGTTTTCGCTAGTGTTCACAAACTCAATAGAAACTAAATCACACTGATGCGCAGGCAGTGTAACCTTTTTCCAGAAATTGCTGGTTTTAATATATATATGCAAGTTTTTTGTTTTCCTTTACAAAGAAAGTATGCGGTTTGTTTTTGTTATTTATCATCCCGATAGGTTTTTTCAAAAAGGTTAGCTTAGAATCGTTATCGCCTGATTTTTTTCGCCAGTAAAGAAATAAATGGAAGATTCATCTTCAAGCAACGTGCCAAAGAAGCGGCGTTGGATGATTAAGATTCATGCGTTATCAAATTAGGCACTGCAGGAAATCATGCAGATTTTTGTGTTTAAAAAGCTATCATTCCTTAAGTGAGAAGTAAACGATCGGCGGGCAATTATCAGTGTTATCTTTGATGAAAATTTGAATATTTTACGCCTTATAAACGTTTCCGATATTTCAGTTGCACGAAGATATTTTGCTAATATTGTTGTTTGCTTTCACTCGCTCTCTTCCAATCGTTCTCTGGCGTGCACGCTTCGGATGTCATTGACTGACGATTGGGTGAGTGAGCGAGCAAGAAGAGCGAACACAGGCATCAATATAAGTTGTCTTTGCATTTGAAATCAAAGAACAACTTATTGAAACCAGCTGAGTTTAGTTCAATTTCAAGTTTCCAATCGTTCGTACCATTTTAATTTAATCAAACGCTCGTTGTCAAGTATACTTTCTGCTTTTTACTAAACTCTCAATGTCGGAATATTTGCATATATAGTTGTGTGATTGATTACTTTTTTGTTGTTGTTTTTTGTAAATTTTATTTTATATTACAATAGTTGTTAATGTGTTTACCAACATACAAGCTATTACTTACACACCTATACAGTTATCATTTGCATGCGGTGATTGAATATGTGACTTTCTGTGAATTGTTAGTCTATTGATTAAGACAATTTCCATGATGTGGAAAAAGCATAACATAAAATAGGTGATGGAAAATTGGCGTGCGATCGTCATCATCGTCAGTTCATTAAATACGTGAATGAGGAATCAAGACAAATAATCGACTCAAGAATCGAAAAGAATCGCGCTGATAACATTTTCCATTTGATAACTGTAGTGTTCAACGGTATTTAAATAAATGTGACTGAAGTTCGGTTCCGGTTTAAACACATAAAGTTGTTGGAAATTTTCATTCCTGTGCCAATTGTAAATATCAGCTACGAAAACGACGCCGATACAGTGTTTGTTGTTGCCAGAGTCGCCGTGAGCATGATACCTCACTGTGGATATCGTTATACTTGGAACCGCGAAATAGTGTTTAACTCGCAAAAGCTGGTGAAGCGACGTCGTTAGAATTTGCAGCAGCAGTAGCCCAGCAGCAGCATTAGTAGTATCAGCCATCTCTCACATAAAAATAAAAAAAAAATAAAATCCGGTAACGGTCACGGTAACTGGTATTTCATGCAATACGTTCTCCGTTCCCTTTCTCATTTTCGCTACTTTTGCTCTTCAGTGCTTTATTTTTGATGAAAAGACAATCTTTCACTTTTGTTTTTTAATAGGAGAGAAAAACAAAAAACAAAAATCTCTTGCAAAGTAATTAAAACCGTTAATAACTCGGTATTTAAATACGAAATACGTTATCATTCTTAAGTTCTATATGTAGTTAAAAAAATATATTAAAGTAACTAATAGCTGAACAACATTTTTTCTGTGATTATTCCTTTCTTCTCTTAAAGGAAAATCTCTTTGAGACACATTCTTTCTTAAATCCCATTTTCAGTTTGAAATTTGTAAATATTTTCAAAATTTTAGTACTTGTCTCTAACCTGCGTGTATAACCTTACATTTAAGTCAATTTTTTTTTCCTTTTTGTAATTTAAAACATTTCTTTGACGTCAACGTATTATTCACGTTCGTTTTCCTAAACTCTTTTTTTTATATCTCTCCATAACTGCTGCTGCAAATATGAACACCACTTATATGGCGCCTTATGCTTACGGTTTGTATTTCCATGTTGCCTCACTCTTATCTTTCTGTTAAGTGTATATTGATTTGTTCTGAACGTAGTGTAGAATTTATGACGATAAAAATTGTTTACCATTTGCCTAAATGCCATTTCAACCCAAAATTTGTGATTATCTGAACACATTGATTTGTGAAGATTGAGGTTAAGAACGATGTTGTTACTCGATAATTGCCGTTATTTTTAGTGTGCGCTAGAAAGGCTGAAAAGCTCGATTTGATAGAAATGATTGGTATAATTAATGGACCAAAGCGTTGCAAGGAACTTCTTAAAAAAGAAAATCTCCGTAGCGAAAATTTGAAAAAATCTTCTAACGAAGCAAATTTTACACTCAAAGCTGCTTATTCATCTTATTGACATTAAGTCCATTTTATGCATTTGACAGAAAAACGTTGATCGGGAGGAGTTCTGTGATGATGAATTAATGTTATTGACATTGGTTGGTTGAATCGAGCGAGGTGAACATTCGATATATGGTAAAATGTTGCAAGCGAATATGTCTTAAACTTCCTTATATAATAACGCTGTAGAGGAAAATAGACGATGCGACTTCTCCTTTTTGTCGTATTTATTTTAATTATAAATATTTTATTTGCCTGAATGTGTCTTGCAATCAAGTGTAAAAACAAAAAACAAGTAAGGACGTTATAGTCGCGCAAGGCCGGCCATTAAATACCCTACACCACACTGTCCAACGCAATTCTTATTTTTTTCTAGAACATAAGAAGAATATCTTATTTCTATATAAAGGCAAATTTTTCAAGTGCGTATTTATGAGGAAGCGGGTCCAAAACGCAACCTAATGTAATGTTAATCCTCGCATAGGACAATTCAAAATAGGCGTAGATGATCCAAATTTTGTAGTGTTCATTTTTATATGAATTTACTATAATATTATGAGACAATTTCCATCACCACTTGTTAAAACTTAGACTTTTCTGCTCTACTTGGGGTAGGATCTAAAAAATAGCTCGAGAAGGTCCAAATTTGGTACATTTAATTTTTTTGTGTTAAATTACTATTATGATATAATTTTGTTCATGAAGCATTGAAAATTATACCTTTTTGTCGTGTGAACTTCAATTATCGTTATATGAGGGGGTTCAAAAATTGCCCCAGTCGGTCCAAAGTTTCCATACCTCAAATACTACTTAGCCACTTTCGCTGAGAAATTTTGGAAATTAAAATTTTTTCCATATAACGACTTTTCAGAATTAGGCGTTATATAGGGAGTGGCCGAAAAGGTGGACCGATTCGAACCATTTTCAATAGCGTTCGTTCTTGGGCCAAAGCACGTCACTGCACCAAATTTCATCGCAATATCTCAGAAATTGCGACTTGTAGCGTGTACACAAATTTACATGCACCCTTATCTGACGGACAGACAGGTTCAATTCAGATAATGATTCTGAATAATAAAAGGTGAATGCATTTTAAGCCCTTCTGCGTGGTACATACGACCGCGCTAAGTTAATATGCCCTGTACCACAAGTGGTCTAGGGTATAAAAATTGAATTAACATCTGCTTGATAAACACGTTGTTAGCGGTTAATCCGGTTTTCTCAACAAAAACGTTACATATGAATGTATTTTTGCAGAGAATATTTTTTTTTACAAAACTAATAACACAAGTGAGCAAGAGCAACTCTTGGATACACTACTTCATTGACATGCGATTAAATAAGGCGGTTTCATGGCAGATCCCCCGTTAAATTATACCCATTTCATTCCACTAATTGAATGCAGGGCCTCGTCATTCTCCCTGCTGAAATTGAATCTACTTTATATACCCGAGCTCTAGTACTGCTGCATTTGAGATTTATTTAAGAGACCCTTTTGTGCCTTCCTGTTCACTCATTTTGACTATTGCGGGCCAACTGTATAAAATGTCTAAAGTCCGATTTCTTAATATCGTTCAACGATTTTGAAGTATGAAAGTCTGATTAAGTCTGACTGCTGCTCAATTCGACCAACAATATTTTCTTCGGTCGGGCCGAAGTGTCAACAGCATTGGGTCTTTGCGTTACGGTTGAATGCTACAAGATAGAGTTAGTCGTGCGCTCTCTTTATCCCAATTAAGGAAATAGGCAATAATTTTTAGACGTCCGCGTGCGAATTTGGCATGTCAATGTATCGTTTAGAGTAAGTAGTGGCCTAGGGTATAATAATCAAAATCACGCTCGACCGCGTTCAGCGAAAGATTCATGAGTGAAGAAATTGCATCAAGCATTCTGTGTACACTCTTAACCATTAGCGTGTTGTGAATAGCGCCGTGGTTATGTATAGGCGGTTCCAGGACAGGTGTTTTGGGGACTGCCCAGTTTTTTCCTAGGAGTACTCCCTTTTACGATTGCCCTTGCCTCTTTGTCTGATCTACTTGTCGATTGCTTACTTATTTGTAGAGATCTTTTTCGTTCGTTTGCATAGTTCCTACGCTTAAATCGAACGTATACCTCCTTCTATTTCCCCCTTGCTTTGCGTATAATCGTTTCTGAGCGTGATGATATATAAACGTATAACGGACATATATGAACGCTGTTTGGTAATTTAAGAAATATCATACCATCATGAGCTTTGACACGAGTTACGAGTTACTGCACGTAACCGTACAGTGAAATCAACGTAACTAATTTGTGAGCTATCAAATAGGCGTTTACTTAAATTGTGTTCTGAAAGGTGCACGAAATGATGCAGGCTCGCGAGATTTTACGCACTTGTTGTTTAGGAATTTGCAAATAATTTGCAAGCAATGTGATAAAAAAAGAAAACTGGATTTAAATGTGAACGAATATAAAATGGAAAGCAAGCAAATAATTATATTCTTAAGCGATGGGTGTGAAATGAGCTATATTTGTATCTTTGCTTAAGTATATGTTTTTTATCAGTAAAGGAAAAATTTTCATTTTTTTATAAATAATGCAAATTTAATTTTAGAAAGGCAGACATATATTAAGATCATTGTGTGGATCTCTCTATACTTTGCATTATTTGGTATTTAGGCAGCACTTGACTTCTCTTCACCATGCTCCGATAAGCATTCTTGAACTGTGCTTGATGCGTGCACATTGCATCGATCTTTCTACTTTTCACTTTTGTAGTGTTATGGACCCATCTAACAATTGTCAGTTACCATCAGATGATACGCCTGGAATCCAACAATCCAATTAGTGGCCGATCCTATAGGTTTCGAAGACATCCGCTAATGAGATACTGGCGTACTTAAGAGAATAGGGGAACATAGCCATTCGCCACAGTTTATGAAGGCAAAATCGTTCCTCTAGATATTCTTGGATCCCAAGGTATCCTTGGATCGCAAGTGATTGCGTTTGTTGTCAACAACAACAATTCAAGTTCATTCATGTCGATCTTCTTAAATAAACGTTCGACAGGAATCATTATCTTTGGGTTTATTTTCCAGGAACTCCGACCTATTTTTCCCTTAGTGCTATTGGCTAACGACGTTTACGTGATAGCAAAACTCATTTTCTCCTCCACCGATGTTTTGTATGCTCTCACTCGTACTCTTTCAATAAAAGACAAGTACCAGAATATAAAATAAACGTTGTATTATGAATGATGCACTGAATACATTAAATCTACATCTAAGTGCGAACACATTAAGCAGAAAATGCTTTCATTATCAAAGAGCAAAAATTAAGGCTCGATATCGGCACATTTGATTTGAAATACTCCCATTTAATCATATTGATTGCACCGCGTCAGAATTGTTCATTTGGTAAAGCAGGTTTGAGTGAAAGAATATTGAATAAGAATCGAATCATTATATTGCCTGTAGCAAAATCTTTTTTACGGAAACAACGGCAACGACATAACAACATTCACACTTCGTTTGTGTTCCCGCTCGTTCATTTAGTTGGCACAAATTAGTGCAATTGCGCATAATGAAGGAATTCTTGTAGAGACCATGGATGTTAATCTATTGGACCAATCTTGAATAAAATCTGATTTTGAATAAAATTTTTTCTTACAAACTATTCTTATGTCAATTATAGAATACATTAAGAGAGAGAGAGAGGGGTTTTATTTATTTTACTGCAGTCTGGACCAGAATTTCGTTCATTCTCTTGATTTATTTAAACCAGTTTCTTTTTAGATTTAATATCTGTAAGTGTGCGTGTTAATTAATTAACTTGCGATAGCGTGCGGTTGGTTGTGATTATGTTGAAACAACAAAACAAAGTTGTTGAAGGCTATCGTGGTAGTATAATTATTGTAAAACAATTACGGATTGACACCATTATTGGGCGGGCGAGACTGTGAATGGTCTGCAATTAGAACAAGCGATAATTCTGAAATTGTGTGCGGACTGGCGGCTGCTGCGTTATTGTAGAAGTCAAACTTGTTTCTTTCATATCTTTCATAGGCAAATGCCTAAATTCTATGAAATGAAAAAGCACGTAGAACTACTTTTACATCTTATTGCACTTTCTTTGTAAAAGAGAAAAAGTCGGGTTTGACGCATTAGAACAATTTTAAACTATAGCAGACATGTAAAAATCGACCTCTTACGTGGTTTAAAATGCCTTTTGTCGACGTAGCTTAAGTTAAATACACTTTCTAAACCAAATTTTTTATATATTGTATTACTTATGTATGTATATCAATGAAGGCATTTTGCTTTTTGTGCTTTATCTATCCGTCTCTCTCTCTAACTCTTTTTCTATATATGTGGGTTCTCTTTGATATGAATATACGCACTTTATTTTCTAACTAGGCCATTACATGTCTGATAACCTTTTGATCCCATTTCGTTTCATCTCGTGTTGATTTTATTGAATTTTATTTTATTAATTCTTTTTCAATTTTCCTTGTATATCGCCTTAGCTTTTAACAAGCATGACCGAATCTTTTATACCCATCATTTTATATATATAATTTTGGATGGGCGTGGCCGATTATTACCATTTTTGTACTGCTTGCCAATTGTAGTTTAAGATTGATCAGCAAAAAACCCAGGGGAGCAGAAGTGCTGTCAGTTTGTGTTGCACTCTAGACGTGTCCTTTGGTCAATTTTGCCCCTTTTTAATACAATTTCAAATGTTTCTGCCAAATTTGAAGGTGATATCTCCGTCTTTGCGAAACAGAGAAGTTTTATCACGGATATAGCACAGGTGGACAGACAGACAAATAGATATGCCAGTTCTTTCCGAAGCTTCTTCTGGGCATTACGAGAATTTTGAGTATAAAATGAAGCTTCGATATACCACAATATAAGGTGGGCGTGGACGATCTTGTTCATTTTACACAGGTTCGTCCGCACAATATAAAAAATTTTATAATTATAGTGCGCCAGTACTGCAGAGAGCAACAAACCCGTTTTTATACGGACCACCAAGAGCTGGTGATATATTTACTTTTTCAAAACGTTTGCAACATCCACAAGACACGTTTAAAGATCCCACAAAGTACATACCCTCCTGAACAGCATCAAATTCCGAATCGATTTGAGCATATTCGTCTTTCTGTGCTAAATGCTTGCCTGGCCGCAAAAGTGAAGTCAAAAAAAGATGATTTTTTGCTTGTTATCCACAAGCTACAACAGCTAAAATTGTACACATTTCTCTGTTTGGATGATCCTATAGCATTGGCATAAAAGCGTTTTCGCTTTCGGCTCGGCCACTTCTTCCCAATACTTCAGATTATCAAATTGATATGTTTTGTGAATATTTTTAAGATAAATATGGTTCGGCCATAGCTGAATATAAACTTCCTTCTTTTTTTGCTATTTCTCATTTTCGCGTCTTTCATTACTGCACGCATTCATGCTGACCGCCTAAACAATGATAGAAATATTTTATTTGCTGTGGTTGTGCTGTGTGTATAAATTAAACGATTCTATGACATCGACAGATCAACAACAAGGCCACTTTGTGTGTTCCTATAATTCAACTATAAGTCTTTTCTTTCCTTTAATCCAATAGACTTTGACCCGCCTTGTAATTTATAAATAATTATGGTTTCATATTTCGTAGTATTTTTAAAAATGGTATAATAAAATAAACAATTGCAAGCGATAAGAATCATCTAATTATGCACTCTTCTCTTCACACATCTAGAGCTAATGTGAATGTGAAATATAGGTAAAATGATATGAATGAAATTTCAGCAGATCTAATGATTTTATCCGTGGGTCAGTTAAAAAAGAAATAAAGATTGCTGGCAAGAAAATTCATTAAGGAACGAAACCGACCGAAATTTAATGAATTCATATATTTTTATGCGTGGACAACGTTTGGGCATGCAGGAGTTATGTTGAAGTTATTGTTCCTTTGTGTAATCTGACTGTACTTCTCCTTTAGAGACGAACTTTATTGCAGACGTACAATGAGAATCTCTTAGAGGGACGTTTCTATGGATAAATTCAGGGTTTCAGGGGCATTTTCGCGGACGCTTTAGTAAATTCGCAACATGCAACAATCCTGCAAATAATCCTAAAAGACCTGCGGGGGGTTCTCCCAATCTCTTCTTCTGGGCAAACAACGCATTATAGAAACTTCACTGTATTTTATATTAACAGAAGCTCAGAGCGAGTCTTCGTCACTAATGTTGCATGGATATGGCTAGGTAGTAAATACTACGGACCACCTTATTTTAAGTAGGAATCAAGGTGAATCTCTGCTCCCCATTACATTAAGTTCATGTTAAACTAACCGCAGTCTTCTCCTATGAACACATGTAGTTAGAGAGTATTTTATATCAAAAGAGCTTGAGGGTGAAATTTTGTTATGCACTAAATCAACCCAACAAAAACCAACAAGTTTTGTATTAAAACTGTTTCAGGGAGAATGCTTGCTCTACCCATTACATTAACTCTGTAAAGGCATAAGATGGTCAATCCAGACCACTTCCATACTTAACTAAACAAAGAATGATATTTAAAGCAAGCAAATGATTTGTCATTTCTGGCCTGAATAATGCCGCTGCCCATTTGAGAGCCGTGGGTTGTTATGGCAGAAGGTATCCACGGAATTAGAAGTTATGCAGTATTCCCCTTCCGAATATAAAGTTTTCTGTCTTTAAGTGGTCAGTTGGCCGGTATAAAAAAATGTGATCGCGTGGAATGATTTCAGGTCCTTTAGCTCCCTTTTGTGATATCCGTCCATATATTTTCTGTACATGCCTTCGCAACTTGTGCCTTCTCTACTCTTTTTTCTGTTATTATTATTAATTAATATTAATAGTTCTTTTTTTCGCTCACAGAAAATTTTTATACTCCTTTCCAATCATTGGACAATTCGTTAGAAGATGTAGTTGGAATTTCAACGCACGTAGCTAAACTTCAAGCACCGGTTAATGCTACCAACTTTAGCTTACCTAACAGCACGCCTGAAGTCTCTATTTTAACACAACTGACTCCACCGAGCTCACCACCACAAAGCTTTGCTTCACCAGTCCAGCATCATTCGCCAGCATCAGCAGCACCAGTTCCAAGTGCATCAACAGACGAAAATAACTTACCTTTAAATGTAAGTCGTGAATAAACGGGAATAATGTTAACAATGGTAATTATTTTTACAACTTTTACAATAGTTTAGCGATGTTTTCCATCATGTGTCTGAATCGACGAGCCTTACGACGAGCGCTACGGAAGCAAATCAGTCGGAGTTTGTATTCGGCACGAACTGGAATAATAATAGTCAATCTTCCTTACCTGCCGCCTCCCCCTTAAGTGAGGATGAGTTGGCCCGTGAAATGCAGATTGTTGATGACATTTTAAAATCGGCTGCTGAGGAATTATTCGATGAAACTGAATCGCAATCATCAGTTTCCCTGGCACCTTCGCAAACAGACGATATCACCACTGACGATGAATGGTTGCCGTCCTCGGGCGGATCTTCGCCAATGCAAACATCAACTATAGATTCGCTTTCGAGCTCAAATAAGGTGAACAAAAAACGTACACGCCCTTACGGGCGGGCCCCGGAAGATCGCAAAATTCGTAAAAAAGAACAGAATAAGAACGCTGCAACCCGTTATCGTCAGAAGAAAAAATTAGAAATGGAAAATGTCCTCGTTGAAGAACAAGACCTTGTTCAACGTAACGACGAACTCAACCGCCAGTTAACCGAACACAAGCGCGAAGCCAAGTATTTGAAAAAGCTTATACGTGAATTCTACAAAGACAAGTTTTCGAATTAAAATCCCAGTTGGCAATTATTGATAATTTTTTTTTTTTACTTTAGTGCATTAACAAAGCAAAATTATATTCTTATGTTTTAGTATAAATGCTGGATTTCTATAATATTTTAACTCGTCGTATTTTTAAGTTTAGAAATTATTGTATTCTCTGTGCAAAGTTTACTTTTTTCGATGCAAGTTTTTCCCGTGTCTGTTCTTAGAAAACAATCATAATTTCTATCTAAGATTATTTTAACAATTAATTTGAATATATGATAACGAAAATGTCTGACATTTGAAATGTATTCATTGGTTCATTTAATTTGGCACTTATGACATGATCATTTAACGATTATGGAACCTATTTTGTTGGTTAAATGGACTGAATGCCTTTCATGGTAACCGCGGACGATTAATGTTAACTGAATTTTTTTTTAATAATTAATCCACTGCGAAATCGCTAGGTTTATTTCTTGTTCAGATAAGTTTTTATTATCAATTCTTTAAATATAATATTTTTACACACATTCAAAATAAAGGGTTTTTACATTCAACACACCCAAGTATTTGTTTCCCTTTAAATTCAAAGATATAAGAAGTCTACCTTATGAATAAAAAAGCAGAGATTTAATCTTTTGGTCGTCTCTTAATTTTAACTACGCTTAACACTGAAGCTATCACTCTAATGTTATATGTAGTTGCGTGTCAAATCTGCTAATTTTCGATGTTTTGAAGCCGGCCTAATGTTAAACGCAACATTTAAACGCAAACATTTGCCAGTTACTCGCAAAACGATGCGTTCTATAAAGTGTTTTGATCGGCGTGGTGGCTGGTGGCTGGTACGTTCTCAATTCACGTTTTAATGAATTATAGAAGGTAAGGCTGTCTTCTTGGAGCCGTTTAAACACTTGCAATATATTCTGAGTTGAATAGGACTATTCTTAACAAACTGCATGAAGTGATTGCCGAATTTCGTGAATTTCTTCGTAGATGGCTTTAGGGTCGTGTAGCTTAGGCAGTGCCAGTCCATGCTATATAAATCACACTAAGGTACGTTTGAAAGGCGACCCCATAAAAAAAATTGCGAAATTTGTTCAGACGAGAGTAATTGCGTCTCGGCAATGAGCTTAAATTGTGAAAAAATCCCCATCTAAGATGGTCCAAGATGCACAAAGATAGACAAAAGGAGACAAAACTGTGATTGACGTAGAGTCACACTTCACATATTCATTTCCTATATCGATATTTTAGACTGACCTAAGCAATATATAGACAAAGTTTTAGATCAATATCAATGACTGTAGCGGGTAAACTATTGCGAGCTTGGGTGTGAACAATTGTTTTTAACTTTGATTTGTGGAAGAGAAGTTGAAGTATACATTATATAATATATTATACCCCATAGATTTTATATATTCCATATATTATATATATTATATTATTACGGTGATATTGACATGGACAGATGGGCGTGCAGATGTTCACCTAAATTGACTCGAAATCTCATACCAATCAATTATTTGTATTCGTTATATTATACCATGCTCCACTCACGCTTTGAAAGTTCATGGGAGTTTTAAAATATTAGCACGTTTATCCAAAACATTAATTGAAGCCAAGTTAATGTTCGGCTTAAAAATGAAGAATATCAAAAATCGTTGCTTAGTAAAAAACCGTCAGCTTCGATTTTACCTAACGGTTCGATGAACCAAAATGGTGGCAGTAATTCGTCTGTTCTAAGTCAGTCGAGTAGTTCCTTGAATGGCAACATTAAAGGAGGCAGCAAAAATGTTACAGGCGAAAAAAATAAAGTGAAATTTTCCGACAAGTGAAGTACAAGCGGCTACCTGGTATCAGTAAGTTTACTGTATTTTGAGCACGTTAACAATACAAGGGATCTGCTAAATATTTTTTTGTTCGGCCAGAAGTACGCGCCAGAAATATCGTTTGGTTTCTCGATTTATGCTACTTTCCAAAAAGATCGAATATACGTCCGTGCATCTTTTGCGTGTGGCAACAGAATATACTTTTTGTTAGTTGAGTCTTACATTACAATTAAATGTTGGAAAATAGACGTGAGTGTTAAGGATATTCAAAGTTTTGAAAAAATTGAATTAAAGCAAAAAATCCAAACATTGGCAGATATTTGTCTAGCATTTGGCTCCAAAAAAGTACAAAGTTTTGTAAAAAGTATCATGTGAGAAATTGGTTAAATTGACTCACTCACAAGGGAAAGATCCCTAAGTTGTTAGTGATTTACTATTTCTTTAGCATACATCGTATCAGTTTTTGAACAGAAATTGCTCTATGAAATTGAATCCATTGTTTTATCTTACGAGAAGTATTCACTTTCAATTACTATCAGTTTAAAGACGTCTGTCCCTTTGCAGGAAATATCCCGCAAAGAGAAAACATTGATAATGAAACGGAATGCTTATGCTAGACCGCCCCCGACTCCATCCCGCAATTACACTAATCCCAACAGAGAGTTGGCCGACAGTTTACCCACCCCACACTGTGGACGTTGATCAAGTGCAACAGTTTTTGGAGGAATCAATGTATCTAAGCTTTGAATGAATAAATAAATGTGTTAATTAATACAACTCAAGGGTTGCGTGGAAATCTCCTCGTACCATATCTCCAGTAAAAGCATTCTGACATAGCCATTACATCGTCGCCAGCACCTTCAGTTTCATCTACCCCATTGTCATCAAAACCCCCAAAACGACAAAAAAAAGCTTAACGGGTTACATTTTATATTCTACTGAAGTACGAAAGGGTGAGTTTATAATTTTTGTCAATACTACAAAGCAACTAATGGAGAATATTCCTTAAAGGTATATGCACTGCTAATCTGGACGCTTCTTTCGGAGATATATCACGTACGGCGGGTAATGAATGGAAGAACTTACCGGCTAAAGTGAAACAAAATTGAGAAGACCGAGCTTATGAGAATTATTTGCCCCGCAAAACTAAAGTGGGTGCAATAATTTCCCAACAGACAACCACCAATACTGGTATAAAGAGGTGTGGTTGGAGGCACGCAAAGAAAAGGTAATCAAATTCCGTATCAACAGCAAGTATTGGGACCAGCATTACAACCAATGTTTTTAACTGTTCCTCCCAGGCCTCAAAGAGTTTTGACTGCACAAATGCTATCGTATGGGGAAGTACCGGTCGTACTAGATTTGGGAGAAGCACAGATTGACACAGATTTGGGACAAGTATAGATTGACACAGATTTGGAAGAAGTACAGATGGATGCAGATTTGGGAGAAGTACAGATGGACACAGATTTTTTAGGGTTTGAGAAAACGGGCGTACAGGACACCAATTTGTTCCGGGAGTTAAAAGAACTGACGGAACAAAGAGAGAGAAAACAATCACAAACAGAGAGGAAAAAAGAGAGAGAAGTACATCGATGATATATATGACGAACGACCGACAACTTCGACCGATGCAGCACTGCGGTTGCAGGATTGACTCCTCGGAGAAGATGGCAGAGTGGTGCCGAAAAATGATGCACTGCGGGCGGTCGTGAGAAAGTTAAGTGCTTACGACAAAAGTCACTACACTACACTTCAATGAAGTGTACACCGACCAAAGAACTGTGTATTCCAGATCTGAAGATAGGCTGTATGGCTGTGGGTACAGAACAGAAAATTAAGGAAGACGGAGGAGTACCGGACGGTACTCGTCTTTGGAGTACGCAGCTTGTTGACGGCGTTCCACATGGTACTCAGCGTCTATCCTATCACCCGCTCCAGTGGGAATTCAGACCTCATCGAGGAAAATTTAAAATTCGCAGAGGTGATCGGTCTGGATGTAAGAGCGTTGGTCTGCGAGGGGCCCCCAACATCGCAAGGCACTGCAAAATTGCGCAAGCGGCGAATATACTTTCGAACGTGTGGATGGCAGCAAGCATACAGTCGTACAAATGTACGACTATATACACATCTTGGATGCATTCCGGCACAAAATGGATTTTTTAAACCGACTATACGACGCCGCACTCGTAACGAAAGTAGCTGCGAATAAGGAACCCATCTGGAAACATTGGAAGAGGAGAGGCGCCAGTTTGTTGGTCACCGCACCTAGAAGTGCAGCTGAAGTTGTTCAATTTTTCACTCCAGCAATGCCGGCAATGTTGGAAGTTGCAGTTGAACGCGAAATCATTGGTAGTGCCAAAGAAATTCGCACCTATGCACTCCCTGCCGCTGTGACGAAATTTAACACAATATTCCATAGCGGCAAAATCAGCAGCATCAAATGACAGGCCCAGAAAGCGGTGCTAGAAAAAGTCATAAACTATCTTAAAACCACCTTTCGAGCGAACCTGGTAGCGGACGAAACCATTCAGACAATTCAGCGATTCATGAAATTAATGGATGAGCTGCTGGAGGCTTACCCTGACATAACTGTCCAGACCTACAGGTATTATTACTTGTTATTATTACGATTTATTCATTTCTTTTCATTTACAGGGTAAGCCAAGACCTACTGGAACGACTTTTCTGCAGGATAACGCCAACCAAGAGAAAACGTACCAGACAGGCGACACATAACCGGAATTTTGGCGCAGCGGACATCCGCCAATGACTACCATCTAATCGATATTATGGATTGCACGATGGAAGACCCGGCTGAAGAAGAATTCCTGCCATATGGCCTGGATGGGGTGGCATTCGATGACGTAGTCACCGGACAAATAGCCAAAAATGAGGAGGACTGCGCTTGGCTGCTCACGGACTACGGAATAGCACAGTATATACGTGAGTAGCTAGGATGCCAAGCGTGCCTGAACCACCTAACGCTGAGAAAAGAGAATGCCAGTGACCCCAGACACGTTCCCATCGCAACCCACAAATATTGGGAACCAGACCAGAACCACAATTCGCAAAGCCTGAAGTGTATGACGCATTTTATGGCGCCTGCGACATTTACAAATGGGTTATGCAGAATCGTCTGGTCAAGGCAAACATCAGCGAGCGCCTGAAGGCAACAATATTAGCACGACTTGCCTTCTTCAGGGAAGCAGACTCCTTTCCCAACGGAAGAAGTCACCGAATAAATCGTGTAGGCTTCATGATCCATTTGTCGCTGTGTGGCAACAACTGGGTGCAAGAAGCTGTGATCAATGTGTCGTTATTTTGAAAAGTGCAGGTAAAAGCAATATTATGTAAATATATATATAAATCACTAATTTTTTTCTTCCATTTCAGAATAAATATCCTCCTACCATACTCTCCGCTCAATGGTGTAAGCCTACAGGAGAGTCGACCATTTAAAACAATTGGCAACGCGTCTATAACGGTACCTCAAGGGTGGCGTGAAAAACCGCAAATTCTTTATGTTTTCATTATAAGCTTTTAAGATTTATTTATCTTTAAGCTAAAATAAAACTTTATAAAGAATTTTGATATAATTTATTAATTAAATATTTCTATTTATACTTTAAATAAATTTATTAAATTTAAAACATAATTTCAAATATAAAATTATTTTTTATTTATTTATTTATCTTTATAATAAAACAACAAATAATAATAATTTAATTTCAATATATTTAATTATTTGATTAATAAATATTTATATAATAAATAAATTTATATTTTTATACCAAATCAAAATAAACATTTAATTGTTATTTTTACTCTCAGACGTGACCACATTCTGCACAGGAACCCAGACTCGCTTATTTAATTGTTATTTTTACTCTCAGATGTGACCAAATTCAGTATAGGAATTATAATGCAACAAATGCTAATTCAGACGCGCTCATTTAATTATCCTGATATATATAAATGTTAGATCACTTGGATTTGTAGGATTTTTGATTATCTTGTATTAACTCTTGTGTTTAAGCGTTTAAGGTTTACTAGGCGAATGTAATTAGCTTCTCCATTCAAGTCTAATCGTAATTTTCGAATATAGTTTAAATTTTTTCATTCGTTTTCTAAAGGTGGCATTAACCACTTCGGTGTTATCAGAAAGCCTTTTCTTGTGACATAAATTGTTTTTATTATATTGTTCTACGCTTGTTTAACCGCCACACTATCTATCTCATCACGACTATACACTTCCATTTTAGATTTCTTTTTCATTTATGGCTATAAGAAATTGCCGCATATAGGTTATATTTGTATAGTTGAGATCGTGCATTTTTTTTCTTAACTTTTGTGAAAAGCTCAAACTGTGATAAAAGATATAGAGAAAGATATGAAAAAATATTTAAAATAGACGTACAAAGTTCAATTTTATATTTTAGTGAGATCAGTCGCCATTTAAAGAAGAAAAATTTTTTAAGTAGTTTCGATGTCTCCTTCATTTTCATTTGTGTTCGGTCCATATGTTTTGTAACTTAAACGGCTGGGCGAATGCACGGCAATATTCACGTTAACATGTTCGGCTATGAATTTATTCACTTCAATCCCACTTCGCAAATTCAGTTCCAGTTCGACAAAATTTAAATGCGGGGACTGTATGTGGTGCAACGACTTGCATTCTAAATTATAATTTGCTATTAATTTCAATATTTGCAATTTTCCAGCGCGTTCCAATATTGGCAATAAAAGCTCATCGTTTAGCTGGCAAAAACTCAAATCCAAATACTTTATATTAGAGACAACGTTGAGAACGCATTCCAAATAGTCGTCGTTAAATTTCACATAATTTATGGTAAGTTCACGCAGGCGTGATTTTGAATCGGACGAACCCAGAAGAAGTTGCAGGTAATACAGAGACATTTGCGATGATAACGTGTAGCCGGCACTAATACAAACACTTTCTAAATTCTGCCCGATTATTTTGAACTGCCATCGTTTAAATGTGGGTGGTTCACGTAGCGAAAAACATAAACTCTTGAGATCAGCTATACGGGTAAGGGCGGCATCGTCGATCCTCGAGTCAAAACAGCCTAAAATATTGAAGGCGTCCTGTATAGATAGGTATTTGAATATATTTAGCAAGCAATCATCATTTAAGTCCAGGATAGTAGTTATTGGTGCAGTAGCTTTTAAACCAACTGAAGTTTTAGATGAAGACATCTACGAACTTGTACAAAAAATCAGGTTTTAATAATTGTAAATTTCATTAAAAACAAATACAATAGAAAAGAAAAATTTGATTGCTATTTTAAATTTAAATTTAATAAATTTCCATTAAACTGTGGATTTTGTTTTAATGTTGTTGTGTATGTTGTCTAGATACAAAAGAGTGTTCTAAAATGAAAACCAAGTTCTATGAAAAAAAAAGAGTGATAAAAATCAAAGATTCCGTCTCAAAAATTCCGGGAATAAATTACTAGGACTTCGAAATTATCATGGATGTCGAAAATCATGGTGAAAAATTCCTTCTATAAAAATCTTATTCTATAGCTTTTAAAACGCACTGGGAATCATCTGTAAATATTTGTGAGTATTCGCATAAATCGCATCACATTGTTTCAAAGCTTAATATAGCTTCTTTCAAACAAGTACCGGCATTAGTTCACAAAGATGTGTTAATAGCGCTAGGGTCAAAAAAGTGGCGGGACAAAGTTACAAACATTTCAAAATGGCCGAGTGCATCAATGTTTTGCCAACTTATTTAAAAATATTTTCTACTAACTGCTACGAGTTCGAATTATTCGTTCGAATTTATTACACTTCGTTTTGAACTATTGTAATATATCTTCTGTGCTTAAACGTATTATGTGAGCAAATGCGCGTGTGAAAAAAGCGTCGTAAATTATCAAATAATAGGTTACTTTTTCGATTTTTTATATGATTTCCTTGAAAGCCGATTCCGCTTGAATACACTAACAGCAGATGTAAATAATACATTTTTCCATTCTTTTGGGGAGAGAGAGAGAGGGAGAAAGAAAGATATAAAGGGTTCTCTTTCTACTAAATATTCTAGCAATATCGTCCGACCAAAACGCTCATTTTAATCTGCACTTTGAGTTATCTGTAAACAAAGCCAGGTGTGTGCTTGGCTTTATCAAACGGTGGGCTAAACAGCTTGACGAGCCACATGTTGCAAGAAGGTTATTCACTAGCTTGGTGAGATCAATACTTCAATATTCCGCAGTGGTATGGTCTCCTTTCTAGAGATGCCATGTTGCCTCAACTCGCTCAGTTCAAAAACATTTTCTTCTTTTTCCCGTGACGAATTTACGGTGCGTGCCCCCTTCTCTATTGCCTCATTATGAATACAGACTGCTTTTGCTGGCCTTACCCTTATTAGAGAAACGTACATTTTATCCTTCGTGTTTCCTTAGTAGTGAAGTGCTATTGACTCGCCGACACTATTACGTGAGATAAACTTCAGCGTTCCTAGTCGCTCTTCTAGAAAATTTATTTTCATAAACCTTAGTCAATGTAGATACAACCGTGAGCCTTGCAAGCCATTTAGTTGCCTTTGCGAACATCAAAACGCCTATTAAAGGAACTCTCTATACCACGCAAGCTTTAGCTATGCCGGATTTAAACTAACTGTCAATCGTTAAACTTCGTATGATTCGTAGATAGCGCTAAATACGTTCGTTATAATTGGTTGCAAAGTTTCCGTTTGTTTGCAGAACGCGCCCACAGCACTGCGTAAACTGAGAACGCCTCTGTTTTTTAAAAGGCACAGAAATTTTGCTCTTTTTGGTCATTACTCATAAACTGCGCAAGATAAATCTATAAAAATTTGAATACATATTCTATGGGTGATGCTACAATACAGGCATAAAAATGGAAAAAATTAACCACGCCTATCCAATATTGTAGAGTGTCGAAATTTAATTTTTCTTTCACTACCGTTATAACGCACACAAACAAATTTCAAAAACCCGATCAAGTGTATTAATTCGTTTCCAGTTTCAAATTCGAAATGGCCCTAAACATGTCCGTCTGCGAGGCTGTGTGAATTAAAAATATTGCCTACAAACTTGCAACAGACCTTAGAAGTAGCCTACAACGCCCATACGGCTGTCTGACAAAAACTTTTATTTTGAAAATAGAAAAAATCAGCCGCGCCCACTCCATTTCATAGAGCAAGGAAATTTAGTTCTTTTACTTTTTTTTGTCCCAACGGCGATGCGTGCGGAACATTCGAATATAAATTTCTCACTTGTTTTCTTTTTCTTCTGTTTATTTATACATGAATTTTGTTTTATTTTTCTGTACCTTTTTTTTTCTATTTTTTAAGACTTCATTCGTAACAAGCAGATAAGATTTGTTTTTAAGAATCGATCTAATTCGGCTGTAAGCTTATGTTAGTTGAATTTCATGTGTAATTAAATGAATAAATAAATAAATAAAAGAACCGCTAAAGCCTTGTTTGCACGTAGGAAAAAGGGGCTCAGCAAATAATTCCCCACATGGGTTTTCGTTAGACTATCACTATATAGTAAGATTTTATGAAAGCTTTTACGGACTTCGTTTACGAAATCAATTTCAAGCCTCTTCTTTTACGGCTGCGTCTAACAGCCGCAGTAAAAATACACTTTGTCACAGGCACTTGCAGCAATTAGCGGCCACTCGGCTCACCTACTGCTACCGAACTCATTTATTTCGAAAACAAATCCTCGTAACTTTTTTGAGTGTTGGTGATTTTTAGTAATTAAAGCTAATATTGTAAGATTTTAGTTAAACAAAATAAAATAATTATATATGTACGTATGTACGTATGCACGTATGTACGTATGTGCTATTCATATATTGCATATATATATTTATTATTTGGCTTTCTCTTGCTTAGATTCATATCCCAACTAAATCAGCTCAGTTGAAAGTTTGCCATCGCTGTCGTAAATTCTATCACTATTGGAGAATTTCACTATCTAACGTTATCACTAACATGCACATGTATGCACTTGAAGTCTGAGTTTGTATTAAATATTTATTCCCCGTATAAGAATGTGTTGACTTACGTGTTGTTGGCTGGTTGTGAACGAGATGTGAATTTCTTTTATTTTGCCAATAATAGGATTAGCTCCCTACTTAATGTTGAATTATCGTTGATTGTTCATTATTTTTCAATCACATCGAATAAAAGACATATATTATTCTATATGTATGAACGGGCATAGATAAGTGCGTATTAATGAAACAACAACATCCAAATAATGCATGTATGCGATAAAGTCAACTTTTATTGAACAATTTTATTCAATGGAAAATTAGTTGAAAGGATTAATACTCCAAGAATTTATATAAACATGAGACAGGGGTCGGGCGAGGGAATTTTGTGTTCTCAACGTACTATACGATATATTTGTATCGTTATATTTTGTTTACCGAGATAAGCAATGCGTTATATTAAGAGCGATGGAAAATCTTTTATTCGCGTACTCCGTGTACCATTTTCACGGTCCACTAAAAGCCGTCCATGTTGCAATGATAATAGACGTTAAATAGCGTTGTAAATGAAACTTTTTTCTATCATCTATTCGTCGTCTTCAGTTGCTTTGTTTGTACAGATGATCTTTCAATTCATCTGTAGAAAATACCATTCATATGACGTTACAGATGTATACTTGTAGCGCGATATCCCGATTTTACTGAATAGAAGCGTGCCATTTTTTTTGAATACGCGTGCCGTAACAACTCTAACGGGCAAAGTGTGTTTTGGTCATTTCATCAGGCAATGCCAACATGTCTTTCCGAAATTGCGATTGATCCAATTCTTCATCGCCGTGATCCATTTGTCCCACGTAAGCGACATTCGCTCCGTTTTCTAACCTCGGAGCCAAACAAATAAGAAAATTATATGCGGCTGAGATCGAATCTCGCATGCCCACCACCGTTAAAGTTTATTTCGGTCAATTTCACAATCGCTATACATAAAAGCTTGGGGCAATTCATTTATTTATTTATTTATTTATTTATTTTATTTTAATTCTACTCATTCACGAAACTCGACTAAACAAATAACAGTCGAGTTCAAATGACTCTTAAAGCAAAACTTAAATTAAATTAATATTAAAACTGAGTATAAGTAAAAACAAAACAAATAAGAAGGAGAAAAAGGAAAAAGCATGTGCGCAACTAGCATAGAGCCACACTTACAACTGGTACAGTACCAAATTGCTAAATGAACCCCTAAGCCATCGCAAACATGCATAAGCTTGGCAAGCGATAATAGTTAACATCAAATAATTTTTGAATCATAATGACTTTTTAGGGTTAAAGCCTAGTTTAAGTGCGACAATAAAATTATAATGCCTAAAAAATCGGGTTTCTCCAAACGCCCCATGATTTCAGTTATTAAACATTCTAATTAGTTTAGAATAAACACATTTATCTTGTCGCACACTACTCTCCAAGTCCTTTTATTTGACACATCCGCACATCCACGGTATTGCTAAGAAAAAATTAATCCACCCCGTCCTTGTGTCTACCATAGTCATTTTAAAATGCACGCATTTTTAGGCAGCCAGTAAATCTTCGTTTGAGGAATGTACCAAATAATTTTAAACATCATGTTTTGTTTACCTTAGGATTAATGGGCATAGAACATCAAACAAGTGAAAAAAAGAAAATTTGATCACTTATAGCTTTGTGTGGGCATGAGCGAATTATTCCATATTTACATAATTGGCAGAGTTTTCCATAAAGTGAATGTAGAAAATTACAGACTTTTATCTTTTATAATTTATGAATAGCGACCACAACTTTTTGATTAGAGAAACACGCCTATGCTCTCATCAATTTTGTCCATTTTTAATACCGGCCTGCGTGCAGAAACTTTTAATGTTGCTGCCGAATTTGAAGTCGACCAGGAGAGTCTCAACAACACACACCGCATAGGCACACAGACACACAGCTTAACATGGCTTAATCGATACGAAATTTCCCACTGATCAAGAATGTATACCTCTGAAGGTATATCTCTGAAGCTCGCGTTTGGATGTTGCAAACATTATAACAAAACGAGTATACTCCTAACTTTCGATCATGAGTATAAAAATTGTAATTCTCATTATTAATTTAGCCAGAGGAATAAGTTCTCAGACTAAAGTCTTAAAGCGCTAGCAGCAAAGGCTATCAGTTTCATCGAAAACTCTACCGCTCTTGAGATTTGAACCCAAGATCTTGCTTGCTCGGCCACTTAGGCGGATATAAAAATAAATCAAAAAAAACAATTTAATTATGCTCGTAATGTCTCTTTTCCGCGGACAGTGTACATTACTAACTATCTTCCTCTCTAAAAGTATTATTATCTCAAATTACTATTGGGAAGGACGGAATGGTTACAGAGTATCATCTTATTAAGGGGGGAGCACCTCAATTCCAATTGCCAGAGCAGCGAAACAAATGAAAATTTAACTGCATGGCAATGAAACGGCAGCTAAGGTCGCAAATGTCGCAATGACTGTGTGCTACCCATCAGTAAGTATTGTTTATGTCTTCGCCGTCTATTTGCTATTACTCATAAACCACAAAAGATAAATGGTAAAAATTTCCAGGTACATACTACCATACGTAACAAAAGCAACCACGCCCATCCGATATTGCAGAGCAAAGAAATTCAGTTTTCACTTTGCTTTGGGGGTCTCTTTTAGAATAAAAACTTTCGCTCACAAAGGAACGCAATTTGTACACCTATCACCGAAGAGTGCGGGATATATTCATTATTCATTATTCATTAAATTCTAAACGGGTGTAAGTATGTCCGTTGCCTGTCTGTTGTACTAACTTTACACAGAACCCCTCCATATTCGAGGAAGAAATCGGAAAAAATCTGTTTCACTCCCACAGAGTTATAAGTGATTCCACTTTCAGTAGCACTCATAAGGTAAACAAGGCAGATTGTCGAAAATTATTCTATACATTGGTCCCTTGGAGATATATTATCTGTCTAAAAATGTGTTAATTCTAAAATAAATACGATGGACCCCCTAGTGTGACGAATACGTTCTTTCTTAGTAGTCTGAAAGGAGTTGGAGAGTAGAAAGCGACAAGGTAAGTGTCTTATTTCCAACTTATACCCGCGGACGTCACATGGGGGACACATGGGGGATTATTTTTTCTTCATAGTCCTCATCAAATAAAAGAAGATTGGACAACTGTGATAGGTATAAGAGATTCGGGCAGAACCGAATAAAAACTTTTTTACTTTTTAAACCCGCAATCTTCGGTGAGGGGTATATTGTTTTTCTCAAAACGTTTGCAACGCCCAGAAAGAAGCTTAAGAGACCTTCATCATCCTCAAATTCTGAATCGATTTAAGCATGTCCATCTGTACGCCCGTATTATGTCTCTTGTAAGCATTGTCCTGGCCGCAAAAATGAAACTACTCTATAAGATTTCAAGTTTGGCAGAAATACCGGAAGTTCTCGCTTGCAGGTTTAAACACGCCTACAGTACTGCGTAAAATGAGAACAGCGCCTTTTATTCGAAAGGATTAAAAAATTGTTTTTTTGCTGGCCTACAAATTTGCAAAAAAGTTTGAAAATGTCGAAAACTTTTGACGCACGACGAAAATAGAAAAAATCAGGAGCGTCTACCTAATATTGTAGAAGCACGAAAATTTATTTTTTTCCTCTTATTTTGGGTCACGGTAATGGGTATAAAAAATTCGGTCACGACCGAATATAATTTCCCTACTTGTGTGAGTGAATTTTCGCAAACTTCTTACTTGCTATGTACAAGCCATTGGAATCTAGCGAACGACTGCCCTAGAGATCCAAGAGCTAAGAAAGACTAATGTGAGATATTTACGTTGAATAATTTTATTTAAATTGATTTATCTTTTTTTGGCTTCAGTTTCTTGGATACGCTTGAATTTTGACATGTACATACAAACTAATTACGACGGTTATCGATGTTGTAAGGCGACAAAGGAAATGAATTTTGTTTCGCATAAATTGAATTAATTACTAAAATGAATTTTTAAGGAAGAAAAGAAACAAATTCCCAAAAGGAATCAAATAGCTTACTTAGTGTTAGATCCAGATTAAGTGTTCATAAGTGTTATTCCACGGGTCACCTGCGTTCTTCATGATGTCTAATGTTCGATATGCATATTGTTTTGGCTTAAAGTCACTCGTATCGAGTTGAACGTCACTATTATCGTTATTGCAGCGCGAATATCATCATAAGCTGTAGCAATATGATGATGTAATGGAGAGTTTTGAGTGAATCGAATGAGTGGGCGAAAGACGTTGTGAGCGTTTTCACTACTAAACTAAATTTTCCACGTCGTTAATTTATATTAATATGATTTCTGTGTCACATCAACATTGCCTTCATGAACATTATCATTCGCTGTTCCTGTTGTTGTTGTTGTTGTTGTTGTTGTTGTTGTGGCTGTTGTTGTGGCTGTTATGCTATTTACAAACAAAATATCAATAGAACAGTGAAAAAGCAAGCAAGTGAATGGAGGCCAAATAACACACAACACAAATTCAGACCTTTTTCCCTCACACCATAAATCATCATCTCATAGTCGTCACTGTCGTTAACGACTGACTTACAATTTGAGCCGCTTTACCGCAGGGCTCATGACGTGCTTTCTTGCTTGCTTGCCCTCTATATTGAGAAGATGAAGTTGAACTTGTATATTAATGCACATAACATTGTTCCATAGACGACGGGCGGACGCTTTTGGGTTAGAAAACTGTGGCGCGACCTATGGCGACGCAATGTTTATCTAAATTGTTATTTTTCACACTCACGCAGTTCAATGAATTCGGAAAAATTACGTTTGGGACTTGGTGTGTTGTCGCAAACACGCACGAATATATACACAAACGTGTACTCGCCTATGTACAAACAAGAAAATCACTGTGGTGCGTATATTTATATATACTTTCATAATATATAAACATATGAATATACTACACTCGTGCTTGTTAACACAGCATAACATGAAGAAACGCAAACTCGAAGTAGAGAAATAAAATTTAAGATTAAATAAAATTCAATTTGTTTCAATCATTGTGTTGTTGTTCATTACTAAACAGTTATTAATGCAAATTTAAAATTAAATTGTCATACTTACAAAAGCTTAAAGCTAAGCTGGTCACTTTGACGGTTTTAGCTGAAGTGAATGCAGGCACTTTTTAGACATATTGCGAGTTTCTTAAACTTTTGTATTCACTACTACCCACTATTGGTAATTAATTATATTTTACATTTTAGTTAAATACAGGAAAGAATTAGTATTCCAAGTGCACGAAATGTACAATCAACTCCAACTACACGAAGATGGTTCACTTTAAAGTACAAACGGTTCTTCTGGTCGCGAACTTACAAATTGCGAGAAAGAATGGAAAAGTGTGAAGCGACAGTATCGCACTATTAATAAAATGTTGTTACCTAAAATTCTCTTTTATCTTACCAGTTAACCCCAAAAAATTAAAAATTTTTCACGTTTTTAAATACCTCGTCCATTTCGCCACACAACTCTTCACTTATTTTACTTTTGATGGGAAATTTAACATGAGGCGGTGTTCAAAAAATAGACATGCATGGTCCAAACTCAATGCAATTAATTGTCATATCAAGTTACTGTTATCGATCAATTTATAAATGTACGATATATAAATAAAAACGCTATGGTGGATCACGGCCCACTATTAACTACAACGACTTTTCAAAGGAACGCTTTATATGAGAAGTGGTCGAAAAAGTGGCCCGATCCAAACCATTTACTATAATCTTCATTCTTGTGATAATATACGCCAGCGCGCCAAATTTCATCAAAGTATTACAAAAGTTGCCGGTGGTAAGTTGCACACAAAAAACCAAATCGGACAGACGGACGGACAAGAAAGTGATTCCGAATGGAATAAAAGTTGGACTTGTGCCAAGCTGTTCTGGGTGTTGCATACATCCGCGCAATTTTAATATACCCTTGTTGCACAATTGGTGTAGGGTATAAGAATAGTCCTTTTTGTCAAACAAGGTTTTATTTTTCGTCGAAATGGTCATATGAAACGAGGTTCCAATAATTGTTAAATTTTTCACACTTATTTATTATGTTGAAATACTATAGATTAGCGATTTTTGTCGGGTGGCGTTAAAAATTCCAAATTTTCTTCAAAATATCTCAATAATTACAACGTTGGACACAAGAATATATAGACAGCAACCAAATAGAGAGGTTTAATCATTTCAGAAAATAATTCTGAATACTATTCCTTTTCCTAGACCTTGAAAATAATGCCAAAAATATATATTGTACAGTAGCGAATCCTAAGACGTCTTGCACACTCAAATTGTACGTTAAAAACATTTATTTCAAATAACAAGTAAGAAAATTAAATTCGGTCAGGACCGAATCTTTTATACCCATCACCGTTTACCCTAAAAAAGGACAAAAGAAGTAAAAGAATAAAATTTTCACGCTCTATAACCTGGAGCGGGCGCAGCTGTTGTTTTCTATTTTCAAAATTAAAGTGTGGGCGTTATAGGCCTTCGCTTTGAAAAGTTTAAATCAATTCCAAATTCTTTTGCAAATTTTTAGGCGATCGATATCTTCATTTGCGCTAACGGGAGAATGTTTACCACAAATACTACAAAATAACGCAAGCGGACAGATGGACAGACGAACTGGCAAACATGTTTAGTTACATTCAAGGGTTATAACTGGCCAAGAATTTGTTTAGTTTATGGGGTTTTTGAAGCTTGTTTCTGCGTGTTGTAAAGGCATTGAAGAAATAAGTAAATTTGGATACACTTTAATATTGAGTAAGCGTGGCCAATTTTTTCCATTTTGTGCACAGATACTACAGCATCACCCGTAGAATATGCGTTCAAATTGTTGTACATTTAGCTGCTACAGTTTATGAGTAAAAAGCAAAAACCAATTTTTCATTTCTTTTGGAAAAACAGAGGTATTCTGAGTTTACGTGGTGCTGTGGGCGTGGCGTTGGACCGACTTGGCCCATTTGCGATACGAACCTGCGCGCAAGAAGTTCCAATGTCGCTACCAAATTTGAAGTCGATAGTTTCATTTTTTCGGCCAGGAGAATGTTTACAAAAGACGTTACACAGGCAGACAAACGGTCAGACGGACAAGCTGTAATCGATTTAAAATTTGATGCTGGCGCACGAAATATATGCATTGTGATGGTTTGTGAATATGCATATACTTTGTGACGCTCTCTGATGCTTCCTTCTGCGCGTTGCAAACGTTTTGACAAACTGAAAATACCCGCCATCTTCGCTGATGCGTGTAAAAATTAAAAAGTGGAATTCTTGTACAAGATAGTGAACTAAATACCTGCAAGATAATTTGCGAGTTTCATCGATGAACGAGATAAATTCGCTTAATTGCCGTGATTATCGGCGTCAGTATAAGTCTCTCAGTCGAGGGAATCATCAGGCAAATCTTAAAGATCGCCCGAAGTTGCTACATTTAATCGTAGTCTTACCACCTGTTTTGCTGTCTAAATTCATTTGTATATCCAGACAATATGTAATACAAATATAAAGTATTATGCACGGGCCATGCGGGCCATCTTTTGAAAATGCATTATGAAATAACCAATAAATGAATATGTGTTCACAGTTCGAAAGTGTCTCGAAGTCATCGCGCAATTACGTTTATGCATGCAGCACCCATTCGAAACCAAGCCATTTATAGGCACATCAATGCACGCATACAAACTCTCTAATGCAGGGGAGTGTTATCCGAAAGCCAATTACTCCTCATTTTTCAAAGCTAAATAAATAGCTATGATATGATAACAATGAAACAATGATTAAATTAGATTATGACGCTTACGTAATAAACTTGCGTGGCTTTGAGATTGCGAATGCATTTATGTAGTTAATTATATTTGCAATAAGGAGTAGCATATATATATGTAATGATGTATTTTAGGTTTCTTTGAGTTCGGAATTGAAGTCACTGCAAAGTACTAAAACAAATATTAAACAAAAAATGAAATTTCGTTATATAAGAAAAGCAGAAAAGCCCTAAAAGTATAAAAGTAATTTCATTAGTACATCTCCTCATTATTGTCATTATATTATATGATATTGCTAATCTCTCCTTCTAATATCGTATTGCTCTTAGTTTAAACTTCAGATGTGCGAAGAAATCTGCGAAGAAGTCTATTATGCAGCATCGTAAGAGAAGTCATTAAAATATTATCACTTAAATGAGTAATTTTGTTAATAATAATAGCGCTGTTGCCGTTATCGCATGCTATTAAGCTTCAGGAAAGACAGACAGACAGAGGTGGTTTCTTGATCTTGAGTAAAGAATTTTGCGTCGAAGGATATATTTTATGCCGAGGAAGTGTGCATATTAGCAAGCAGAATTAAAGCGGTAAGCATGAGCCTAGAAAACGTTGACCTAACAAAACTTGAAAACTTCTTTTACTTATTTCCTAGCTTCAAATGATTGATTTGTACCTCAAAAATTGTGTCGCGCTTTTGTATAAATTTGTTTAATTACGTGCTTATAATGCATCTGCTCGGTGGAAGAAAATTTCGAATTCAACATTATGTGGGTTCTACACATGCCGTAAACAAGCACTTTAGGAGTGTAATATAAATAGAGTTTTATTTCGTTTATTTCGTTTTATTTATTTATTTATTTTTTTTTTTTGCGGTTGAAAGTGTTTACAGAAATCATTGGCACAGTTCATATCTAATCAACAAGTTGCTATCTATTCGACTACATGGAATACTTTATTTTTAACCCATTTTCACAACCGCCCTTAATGTGTAAATAAGAAATAATGCGTGCATGATGGCATATGGGGATATACGTATGTCGTTGGCTTTGCATACGTTCGGCTGGTTCATCACAACTTATACGACATATATTTTTGTTGAGGCGAGCTTATACCGCCTTCATCTTGGCTCCTGTTTTGCTGTTAATTTGATTTTGCTTTCAAACCAAATTTCTTCTTTTAAAGTAGGTCAAGTTAGAGGCAAGTTTTTTCTATTTACATTCCGTTTTCTCTGGCAAGTGTTTTGCAAAAATTATGAGATTAATCTTTTTTTGTCCCTGGCTTGTGTTACAAATGGCAACAGTACCATTGCAGTGACAGAATGTCAGCTATTCCTATACGTTGTTTGCAGGTTATATCCAACCGGGCACGTCTTCCGGCAGGAATTCTGAAAGATCCCATTTGTTTATTCGTTTCAATATTTGTCTCACTATTTACTTACATATTTGCTTATTTAATTATTTATTTATTATCCTACCGAGCTGTATAGTCTCGTGCCTTTTTCACCAAAATTCAAACATATTTTTTTCATACTTTAAGGGAAGTTTATTTAAACAAAACCTTGCCATTCTCATCCAGGCAGAAAACCCAAGCGATTTTCAAACGCGACTTGGACTTGGCAAAGCCCCGGCTATACGGCAAATGCATGAAGATTTCCCAGTCAAGCTTTCTCAACCTTTAAAGTGTTACTAGAATAAGACATAAGTAGTCTGACATTATCCTAATGAAGACGATGCCTTTTCTAATTATCAATTCTGTATGCTTTACCTTAATTGCCCAATTTAATCGCATTAGAAGTAGAGGAAAAATCTGCTCAATTTAGAGCAGTCGATGGTGCTCGATTCTCTTTCAATCTTACCAAATACGTATCATTGGCTTACGCCGTCACCTCCCTCCTATATTCTTAATGAGTCTGCGTTGGGCTTAGTATTTGACTATTCTTTTTTTCTAAACGCACCCGGTTACGTAATTGACTTCATGGAACGTAACGAATAAATTCCAGCCAGCTGCATAAAGCTACTTTATTTTATGACACCGGCAGGCAATTCTTAACAAGCCTGCATCGTGTTTAACCTTTGACAGTTTTTTGCCAAAGCCCCCCGTTTACGTAATTGCCGTCGGTATATGTTCTATTTTGACATTCGAAAAAAATGAAACGCAGTTAAGGTTGTAATTAAATACAACAATCAAACATTTTAAAAAGGAGGAAAACATTTCCCTTAGGTTTACTTGAGCACCTGAATGAAATGAAAATGAAGAAAGCAAACTGGAGCTTCAAATTGATGGTTTTATATTTTAGCAAAGTTGAGATATTGCTTAACGCATTCGTATAGTTCGAATCGGATAAATTCGCAGAGGTTCAAAATTTATTTGCTACATCAGGGTTTGCCAAAAATTGTTTCCATAATCATGAGCACTCTCAAACCACATGCTTGAACCGACTTCTAAACAGAAACATTTCGCCTCCTGTGAAATTCGTGAGTGACTCTTTCATCGGGACAGAGTGAAATAATACAAAACATTCCATTACATGAGCAATTGAATTGTTGCATTAAGTCCGAACAATGTTCATTGATGATATTTCACTCAGAAGTTAATGAATCTGGAATGCCAAAACGAATTTGTTCGATATTGCTGCAAAGTTTCTATTTAGATTAACGGGAAATGATCGATTATTGAACATGTGAGTATGGACGGACGGACAATGTGGATATCCGAATTTTCTTTTTTTAAATTAATATAGTTTTTTATCGAACTTACTGAACTCCCGACACTTTTTCACAGCCCAAGCCGAGCCAAAATTTTTTGTAAGGTTGGATTTGTTATAGTTTAACTTTTAGCCAAATCACCGGATTCTTCAAGCATTCATTTCAATCCATTACAAACTGCAATAAAGATTTTAGGAAATTTTTGCCCTTCACTGTATGTTTCTGTATGTCACTGTATGTTCACTGTATGTAGACCGTATAAATTTGAATTGAATTAAAGTACCACCATTCTTTATCTTATTTAGGTCTGCAACCCAAGGGAACATGAAATAATCTAGAGGTTTAAAGGAAAAGTAAATTTACAGGCACAAGCGAAACACAGAAATCTTAACATTTTTTTTCTGAAAGGAGCCTTCATTTTTTTTCAGTTACTTCAGCAGAATTCGAAGGAGGTGAAAAACGTCAGCTGCAAACTAAAGCCACAGATATCGCGGCATTCTCACAGAATCTATGCCGTAACGAGCAGCAGTATCTACCACATCTCGAACTGCGAGGGAAAAATGATTGAAGTCGGATACGTGATAGGCCCAAGAGTAACAATAAACTATTTGATATGATGATAATGCAGAAGTTTCTTAATAATAAAAATAATGGTGTTTGCCTCCGATCTCGATTATCCTGGAATTGGAATTATTTTGGTGATGCTTTGTGATATGGAACACTTCGAACGGACTAGAAATTGCGAACAATGGCAATGCAAGTACCTGTTCGCCAACATGCTTATTGTGATTCCTTTGGCACTTGCCTTTGTAGCCATTAATCCGATTTGATTGATTCGTGGGTATAAAGATTTTTTCGTTCCTACATCTAATTCTCTTTGCACACGATAGATACGTTCCATAAAATTCGTGCAAAAAAATTCGTGCAAAAAAGGTATCGGCTAAATGGTAAAACTGTGGATTGATTCCGGACCTAAAAAAGAAACTGAAAAATTAGTTATAAAAAATAAATCATATTTTGAAAGCCCAAAGTAAATTGTGAATAAAAACTTTACGTCTTCACTCTATGCATAATTCGGTGAATCCCACTGATATACGCATATAATCGACAAAAGTATAAATCGAAGTTGCAATGCAATACACATAGTATTACAGTACTTGTGAGGGGTTGGAATGAAAAAAATTCATGAAAACACCAAAAAAAAAGATTTCATGAGAAAAATTTATTAAAACAATTCATTAAAAAAATTCATAGAATATTGAAAATCGTGATAACACAATTCATAAAAAAATGGTGCGAAAAGAGAATTAGGTGCAAATATGGACACGTAAATAGCACATACTTTGCAATGAAAATGAGCAGAAGGATATCTGAGGAGAACGCACACAGAGGATACTTTAGGGATACAGCGAAATCGAACGATCCATCAACTAAAAAATATCAAAATAAACTAAAGAATTATTTAAAAATGTATTCTCTTTGTTTATTTTCACATAATGTTGGTTGCCGTGTCCTGTGCATACTACTGTGAACAAAACATAAGGTGAATTTAAGGTGAAACATCTTTATTTCTTCGTCCAAATCAATTTCATCGCCTTTGTAAGATTCAGATAGTCGGAGGAAACTGTCGGTATGGCTTAGATATTTGAGTAATCTTGGACTGATTCGTTCGGTCTTGATGCATCTTTTGCAGGATACTCGATTTACTCGATTAGTCGGATATTGCCAGGTCACATGCATAGGTGTAAGCTTGATCTCGTCTTGTTTTCCATAACGTGCTAGTAACCAGAGCGCATTGTTTCATTGTAGACATAGTAAAAGTTGGAAATTTAATTTTTTTATGTTTGTGAAAATATTGAAACATGTGTAAATGTCAAAGACGCAGTACTACCAGCCAACAAAAAAATTAGATTTCATTACTTGACAGTACTCGGGCAATTTAGTTGAAAGATTCACCACGATTTTGTATGTTACTTATATCCACCTAATTAGCTTTTCTGTCCGTATTTTCGAATCTCTCCTACATACATATACTTTGTGTGCACATCGCTAGTCATTTTAGACGTTACATGTGCTCATAAATCCACTCATTTTGGTTTTGTTGGGTTAAAAAGTTTTACTGCAATCCTACCTTAAATGGATGTAAACGTTATGCCGTGCATCCATGCAACCTGCAAATGCACCGCTTACTGCAATATAATGGCATTTGATAACAAATCCTTCAATTAGCGGTTTCGCTTGTGGCATCTCCTTTAATGCCTCGTTCTCCTGCATTTGGCGGTATGCCGTTATGAGTGGTACGTGACATTTATGAAATTCCTTTTTCATTTTTTTCCTCGCTTCTATTGTCAACGAGTCATTATTTTGATTTAACAATTACCGTTATTTAAAGCTAATTTTGATATTCGTAATATTCACGTTAGGGAGTGTTTATGAACAAACGCACTTACACTCGTACCTACGCACAATGAATTTGTAGTCAATTGCATTTGTAATCAGCAAGAGCTGCATTCCGCCATTTTGGTCTATTTAATAGGTCTTTCATAAGATTGAGTATAAGCCTTTTTTTGCTTTAGATAATTGTTTGTTTTGAATATACATAACAAAATGCTTAAGTACGAGCAGGATATGCAAAAAAATATGCGAAAAAGGGATGAAAGGACTTCTGTTTCATAGAAGCAAACAGAAAGAAAAAGAACAAAGTTAGAAAATAGGAAAGAGATGTATGACGAAAAAAAGGGGGAAGAAAAATGTGATAAAGAAGAAAGAAAGACGAGAGGTGGGGAATAGACAAAACATGCATGACGGGTCCAAATCTAAGATGCGTGGATGTCCTTGCCTGTCAAATTATCCAATAATTTGAAAACTGCTAAACTTTCAATATTCTTAGGAAGTTTCATTCATTCAATTCACTTAATCTACACCCATGTAGGGTGAAAACTTTTTTTTGTTTATTTTCAACTAATTCGATAACGCACCACTTACTGCCTACCTATTAGTTTCACGACTACACGAACATCTGTAGATATTCATTGAAGTTCCTGTAAAGTCTGAATTGCGGAGTAACGTCCCCCGTTTCAATTTGCTTGCTCGTTCAAAGAAGGGTAAAGGGAGGAAAGTTTTATGGAAATTTTAGCTCTCTACTGCCATCTGATTTAGATAAAGAAAAACACAAGCGGTTGACGTGGAATTCATTCATCCATCGACGATCGTGTACATTCAATCTGGAATTCTGGATGGCTCTAATAACCATGAACACGCGCTACAAGTTGAAAGCAGTCCGCATACACTTCCTTAAATTTTCTTTCTTTTTTTTTTAGGTTATTTTTCAAAGTTATGAGTGCATTTCTAAGCGGATTATATGCTTATTTTAAACGTTACCTACGGATCTGAAACGGAAACCGTCGCGTTTCAGGTCCCGAATCGAGTTTTTGCAAGTTGGCGGTATCTAACAACGGAAAGACGAAAGGGGTCGCTAAACTGCTAAATTATTGTTATCTTCTTTCAATAATTCAACGACGAAATATTTCACGTATTCCTTCCTCTCCTCGTCTTTACCTATTCCAAGTGAAGCTTATGGATTCTTCTTTAGAAAAAAGTATTTAACCCAACTTGCAAAGGTTCCCAAAAGTTTGTAATATTCTCTGCGATTAGATCTCAAAACAGTTTTCTTTTACAAAAAATTAATCATCAATTAAGGATTAATTGTTATGGAAGCCATTTTAAAAATGAACAAGCAAACGCACACATAGATCAAATGAATTTCCTATTACGTTGTTATTTTACTATACACGTAAAGACAAACATGTTTATATGTTTTTCATCATTCACTCAAGTCGCCAAATTGTTTAAACTGACTATTTGATCACAGGGTTAAATGTCATGTGAATAACTAGAAAATACGAATGAAAGAAAAAGTGTTAAATCGGTATTGGTATTTGTGTTTGTGTGTGTTGTCCCTTTGTTCTTCCCATTTAATGGAAATTCACTGCCGGCCAAGCGGCGTCATTTGATTTCATTCCGTTATCGAACTTTTTTTAAAGCTCCAGGTCTTAGCTGGTCGAGAACATGTTTGCGCTGTATGCGGTTGTGTGATAATAAAATGAAGAGAAATTAAACAGAAAATGTTGTTATTAAATGTTTTGTGAATACGGCGGCTTAATATGTATATATATACGACACAAATAAAACTTAGAGGGTTCATGGTGTTATTTTATATAGACAATTTTTATGACTAATAGTCTCACCCTTTCTTTTGTTATTATTACAATCGTTGTTGTTATGATTTATTTAAATTGTATAGTATTACCAGCGATACCTAAGCGACAAGATGGTCCAACGTTTACTGCAAAATTCAAACTAACTAAGAGCAGTAAAGCTGTTTAATTAGCAACCATTTGAGGGCCTGCTCTTTCATTCTCATTATTTGAGTGGGCAGAACTTCTGTTCTGTATTAATATTTGTGCAATTTTCCAGATCAGAGGTGACTTATGGTACACGGCACGTTAACTATTTACTTAGTAAGACTTGTTGTCTATCTTGTTGAATATCTTCATATTTCTTCATAGAATGTGGTAAACGTAAAGTCCAAAATTCTTCAATATCAAATAAACGCTGACAGGAGAACAAATCATATTTTCTAACTATCTACTGGCTGGGTTTTTTCGTACATACGCACTTATATGGATACCATACCGAATGTTCACTTGAAAGAAGAGAATACGACGTTATATGAAGAAGTTGTTAGCAGAATATTTGCCCATGGAAATAATGAGAATGACAAAGCAAACAGGCAAATTGCAGCTAATTAGCAGCATTACTGCTGTTATCGATAAGAGGAAGACAAAAAGTCCGTAATAATCTCCTAGTTTGAATTTTAAACCAAATGATGGACAATCCTGTCATTTAGTCGTCGTTGATATTACGTGTTACAATATTTATATGAATATCGCAGGGTCTTTCTCTCCCTCTCTCTCTCTCTCTCTCTCTCTCTCTCTTTCTCTCTTTCTCTCTTTCTCTTTCTCTTTGTCCAGAAGCCCCATAGAGCATTATGCACGCCAACGCATCCTTTAAGTTTTCAACTGCAACTGTATTGCACTCGTAGCACAAACTTGATCTTATTTATTTTCTACTATTGATGCCACTTATAAGCCACTACCACTGCTTATTACTGTAACTGTAACGCTTATTTCGTTCTTAGCACTAATGTTGTTACATTTCACTTATTACTGTGCTGATGCCGTTGCTTACTATTCTCTACTGCTGTTGTTATTTACTACTTAGTGTAGCTGTTGGTATTTGCTTATACCTCCTGTTATTGTTACCTACTATTTACTGCAGCTAATTTTGTTTGACATGTATGTCATCTGCTCGTCTGTGCTTGTTTCCCTAATTCCATAGCATAGATTGCCGTCTGATAAAATTGTAGTAAAGTGCTGTGGTCTAAATGAAATGGCTTTGAGAGACATGATAAGCAAATGTTAGCCAACAAATTTTATCTCTTAAGGCAGTCCAGAATTTATGGTAATGACACCGATCACATCGACTTATCTGGCCAGGCCTAACTTTGATAAAAGTTGTGAGGCTCACGAAGAAGCTCGAGTCGAAACATTGCAGATTCCTAGGCAAAGATTTTAAATACTTGTCTTCAACTGATACCAACTATTTTGGCATCAATCCTTAGTCTCCAGTAAGTGATTTTTTGCCATTAAAATCTAATTAAAAAATCAAGGGAATATATTGTAGCCATCCGACTACATCCGATCATTTGATTTTGTTGGTACATCCCGAGCACTTTTTCTTTTAAATTATTTATTAAGTTAATAGCCAAGTAAAGAAAAAAGGGTATTCCAGAATGACCTGGGACGACTACTTCAAACTTTTATAATTTTAACTAATGGAACGTGATTTCATTTAAGCTAACGAGTGTGAAAATTTTCATGATCGTACTATTGTGCATGTGAGTCTTGATCGGTAAATTTATGTGATTTTTGTGGTTCTCCTAAAGACCGTTCGCGTGGATGATGTTATGGATAAAGAATGCAATGCATGCATGAATCAAACAAAATTGGCGAGAAAAAAGGACTTAGAGCCACGTTATGTGCTTAAACCAAACCACTAAATTATTGTCGCTGTCCCTGTCGCTGTGGATGTGTTTAATTGTCAAAAGAGTACAGTGTACACAAAGTGCGTTGGGAAAATTTTCTTAGCAAAACCTCTACCCGACGTTTAAAAAGAGAACTCAATGCCAGGTCCATCATCCCAAGAATGAACCTTAGTCATGACTCATTGTCAAATTTAAAAAAGAAATATTTACAGGAAAGAGCTCACTCTAAATTTTAATATGTCTTAAAAATATTAGGTTAGAATGTCAGTGGTTTCCCTATAGGTGAACAGCCTCTTCACACTCTTCACATGCGCTGAGTACTAAATTAGAAACAAAAATTTCAGAAAATACTTTTGGTATTTCTTGAAGAACAGTGAAGACTAGCAGAAAAATATACCACTTTTTGGAATGCCAAGGGGCTGTTATCACCACAGCTTTCCATGTGCAACCTCTCCGTTATGTGTAGAAAACTAAATTAGTTAAAAAAATACGACAGAAAAAGGACAGTAAGGGTTACGTCAAGAAAACATAATTGCATTGGTGAGATGCCAGATCTCTGCCCTGTCAATAAAAGTGAGAGTGACTCGATAGCTTCGATCTCTCTTTAAGACCTATGCTCGGGAACGCGTTTCTCTCCTGATAATTTTTGCAACGTACCATCTACACTGGACGACATCATACACACAGCATCGCAATTAGTTATCATATTTTTATTGTTTGTTTTTGTAAACATAAGATGTGATCTGAGTCTGTCTGTTGTTCATACATTTCTATAAATATTTTTTTCAATTTAGATTTTTTGAATCATTTTGTCTGTTCTCCCATAACATACCTTAATAGCGACATAAGTCGAAAAGCACTAGTTGTCGAGATGGACAGGCAAAAGGCGTCTACACATTTGTATGGCAAATTTGACGTCACAAATAAATGGTGAAAAGACATTTTGTCACACCCCTTACGACAGCAAAACGAGTCAAAGAGACGCCGTAGCGCAATAGCGTAGAATGCATATTAAAAATGATTTAAAACTTTAGGTTATTTGATGCCTAATTAAATGTAACGAGTGCTGGGGACTTTCTAGATTAACTATCGGGGGACACTAGTAATACAAACACTTGCCTTTTATAGCAACTTTCAAGTTTGGACAGAACAAATAAGTCAATCTAAAGTGCCTCTAAGTAACATTGCTTGCTACGTTACACTCGAATCTCAACCAGAGAATAAAAAAAGAAAGAAAAAGAATTCAGCAAAAAACAAAAAAACAAAAAAATCAGCAACACATTTACATATGTTTCCTGTGATATAGTTCTTAAAAAATACCGCAATTGACACCATTTCTATTGATTTCAGCAGCTCAAGCAGGACGCGCGGGACGTATTCCTGCGCCAGCAACAGCTCCACAAAAAATTTGATCTCATCTGTGGTATATCATCAAATAAAGGGAAAACACTTCATTATCGGCGATGATTGAATAAATTGCCATGAAATTGAATGTTTGATTACATTCTCACTTCCAGATGAAGGTTTATTTAAGTCGCTTTAAATATAACACTTTGTAAATACTATGAACATTTACGTGCATATAATAACAGTTGAAAGTGAATGGAGAAGAAACAAACAATATGTGTTTGTTCTTAATCAGCAAACACCATATAATTTATATTTAAAATAGAATGCGCAAGCAAGTAAACAATGATCGGCTTGAGCCGAATCTTGAGTACCGCAATTCCAAAACGTTATCGATCAAATGTGGATATGTCAGTGAGCTACAAACATTTTCAACAATTGCACATAATTCCGTTTGTAGTATCGACATTATAAAGCCTTTGGTCCTAGCCGGTCCTCTCTTGCCCATTCGTCAGTTAAAGGAACTTCTAAGCAAGCTACCGCTAAGAATAATCGCATTGTATTCAAAAAGCGGAAAAGAACAAGATCCACATTGGGTCCTTTCTTCACGGGTGTCACAAAAAAATACAAAAAAACTCTTTTTTTTTTATCCGCTTTTGTGTCGAGTTTTCAGATGATGCTGATAAATACTCAAAAAATATTTTTGTTGCACTTTATTAATATTTCACACACCACCACGCCACCTATATCAGAGTTCCAAGCTATGCGAAAACATTGTGAAATTTTTGTTGCTAGATCGCGGGTCGAGCCAACGCGAGTAACGAGCCAATTTCTAAGAAAAAGTCTACATTCTTTTTGCTACTGGCTTAGATGATGCTCGGCTACCCTATCTTCCCAGTGGAGCCGACGTGCGATATCTACCTGTCGGAAGTACGTTATGAATTACCAAATCATTCATGCTTGAGCGTTCCGTTGTGCACCAAAACTTTCACGGAATTCTGGCTTTTGGGCTTCGTTGAGTTAAAACGTTTTATCTTTTCTGATTCGCTTAACGATCACTTTTTCCAAGCCAATACCTTTGCTGCTCGATAGAGCAAGTTGGCGATTAATCTTAATTTTTGTTGCTCTCAAGTTTTCTTCATTCTTTTGGACTTATAATTTATACCGATGTCAAATAATTAACCTTTTGATGCCTGGGTTGTATGTGACATGAAGGACCAGACGGAAACGATCCTTACCAATCAATTGCATAACTGTCCTTTCAAACGTTGCTATTGGCAACTAATTCCAAGTTATAGAACAGCTGGCTTCAAATTATACCGGCTCTACCTGCCTTAGTACGAAGCACGGAAACTATGTAATTGCAATCGCACGTCTGCCATTGCAGCTTCAAGAAGAAGAGCGAATGGACTAATGGACAAAAACTGACTCCGAATATTGCGGTGATAGAATTTATATTAAACTCTGAATGCGTCTGCGGCAGGGAGGAGGGATGGACAGACTGATTAATTTCACCTTAAGTAATGGGAAAAAATACAAAATGACAAAATGACAAGACTTTGTTTACGGCCGACAAAAGATATCCCTTAAGACATCCCGCTATTATCGAAAAGCACAGTTCAAAAATGATCACAATTGGCCGACTGATACGCTTAACGACTGATTAATAAAGTAATATAATATATAATATTTTGTGTTATGCAGTTACCCACGGGGAACTGTATCTTTCTTATTAGTTTTAAATTTCTCCAATTCAATGGTTTTTTTAAAGAATTTTTGCTCGAACCTAATTTGGAGCGTGAAGCGTGCCACTCTTCCAATTAGATTGAAATGAATCTGCTGTACATTTCTGGATTGGACGTAAATTTTTGGAAAGATGTCACAAGATCGATCAGATATATATTTTTATTATTATTGTTTTAATTATGGCTTCTTTCTACGTAAGAGTAGCAAATTGAATTAAATTGAATTAAATGAATCAACCATTTGGTCATAAAGTCTAGACCTCTAAACTCCATGTGTGCCCAAGCCTTCGGCCTTCCTTCACACTTACTGAAATGCATAAGCACTTATCTTCGTAACAAATTATTCAGAGCTCTTTTGAGCTCCATCATCTCTAATGAATTTCTCCTCGTGTCATGCATCCCCCAAGGCACCCGCTTAGCAACCTTTCTATTTATCCTATCTATCAACGATTTTCTCAAGCCTTATCGAAGTGTACGCTGGCGGTGTTAAACTGTTTTCTTCCTTTACTTTTTCTTCTTACTCTTGTCTCCAGACTATTCGATTACATAGCGCGCAATAAAAATGTTACTACATTTTACGAAATTGAGACTAAAAAAAATGCAAGAAGCTTTCATTCTCACGCTGAACTTCAGTTACTATGGAATATTTCCTCGATTCAAACAAGTTTGAAAATGTGAATTAATTTATCGATTTAGTATGTGTGTTAATCTGCTCATGGAGGTCTCTTTACATGAAGCCAGGTCAGCGCCACGTTTTATTCAAAGATGGTCCAGAGACCTCGATGTACGGGACTATGGGAAAAGGCTATGCATCAGCTTTGTGAGTCCAATGCTTGGAGACGTCTTCGTTGTGCAGTCCCCGTAGCGGAAAACAGAATCCGAAATACGTACGGAATTCAGGTTGGGGATCGCTCATCTCTTTGCTTTCGTATAAGAATGGATGCCTTTTGCTAGCCTTACCCTAACTTTAAAAAGGTAAATTTAACCTAAGAGATTGCTTCTTAGTTAAGTTAATGAGTGGCACCACTGACCCCCGAATAAGTTGTTGAGATAAACTTCAGTATTTCTAATCGTTTTCTAAGAAACCTTATTTTTAAAAACCTAAGGCAATCCTTGCGAAAATCTAAGTGTTATCTATAAATTTACTTCAACATCGAATCTCTCAAATCAACTCTTCTTAATACGCGCGCCTTGCCTATGTCTAATCTAAATTAACTTGTGATGTGTAAACCTTTGTATGATTCGCAACTTGAACTGAATGCGTTGACTATCATCGGGTGCCAAGTTTTTGCATATTCGCAAATGGTTTAGGATTTCATCCCCAACTCGGACCTATACCGCCTTTGCCTCTACACTAGACGTGCATAAGTTTTTTTTGTGTTTTTTGTTTACTTATACATGTGTGTGCTTTATTTTTCCCTTTTTTCTTTATCTGCCCTCATATAGTTTGTGGCAGATAGCTTAGTCGTAATACTTAGCATAAGATTTATTTCGAGGAGTCAATCGAATTTGGTTGTCAGTTTATTACCGCTAAATTTCATGTGTAAATAAATAAAAACATAATATATATAGAAAAGTTAAGGGCAGAAGCGTCTCTTCACCCGTGAACATGCGCCTCCCGAAAATATTTGTCCTCAAGAAAAACAAGATCCATAATTTTTGGTTTAATTGCTTACGTAAGATCCACAGGACACTCTGTCTCTCATTTCCCTCGAGAGGAGAACTTCGTTTTGTCGTTCAAACAATATGGTTACTGGGCCCACCATTAATATGTATTTCAGATGTGTACCGACAGCTGCTACCAGCGATATGAGGAAATTATTGTACTAATAAATTTTCTATAAGAAGACAAAAATAAAAAAAGTTCAAAATACCAACACAAAGAACAGTTTGTTGTATCCTTAAAACTCCTTGACATGCATATACACATATGAATATGAAGCGAAATGAACGCACATACATACGTACATGTATGTACGTATATTGCTGGAAAGCAAACGTATCATTGAGTCATGCATTCATTATAACAAACTTTTGAAGGGTTTCTGTTAAGGAAAAACTTGCTCTGTACTTAACCGCAAACATTTCGATGATAATTTCTTGTTGTCATTTGTGAAATTTCTGAATCCATAAAATAGCGACATAATTAAAATGTTTGCTTTTTTTGTGTGTTTATCATTACAATCATCTTTGCTAGCGAAAGGAAAACTGAAGCAACCTATAAATTACACGTCCCTCCTTCAGCATGCACAATACAGATCTCTTTAATCAAAAAAATTATCATGCTTATGTGTGCATGTGCGAAGATATTCTGTCCCAAGAATAATCCAAGTGGGAAACTTCTTTCAATGAATTGGAAAACATAGATACTTGGTAGTGTGAAATTCACGAAACGGACTTTTAAGGAAACTGAATATTTTTTAGATAGATCCGGTCGTTAGTCTTTGTTGAGTTAGCCTTTGAGCTAACCGACTATGAAATGTCGGACATCACTTCGCCGAATTCAATTTCTGACTTTTCTCTGCTATAAAACGCTTACTGCCTTATAAAAGCTTACCTTTTCTATAGAAAACCTCTATTGGACGAGGCTTGAAGAATATATCTATTCAGTCCAAACTTATCACAGCAAATTTATCTGTCAAATTACTATCCTATACCAATTTCTTAATGAAATACCAAAGATTAGTCTCATGATCTTATAGAGACTTACTTTTTGTGACAACATATTTATAATAAGAGGTTGAAAAACTTTTATTCTTTGTTAGTAAGGGAAAATACCACTTTTCACCGATTACTGTCCTTCTATTGGTCTATTGGAATTGGTCGTGAAAATTGCATGATCCAGTGCATTTTCATGTTAGTGTATCAGATTTCATCAAACTGCCTTGAAAACGGCGACTTGTAAGTTGATGACATAAATCGGATGGACAGGCTTGACTAGTGAGCAGATGACTCAATTGGTGCAACAGAAGATGAGTCACGCTGTGGTTGCCCCATTCCAAAAAAATTAATAAGCTCTTGTATCGAAAGTTGTAACTTAAAGTGGACCGTTTGCACTTTCAAAAATTAAACCTTTCTTTTCACTGCACATCGGTATTACAGATAGTGTTGACTCTCACATTTCTACTCTGAATTATAAGTTAACATATTTCTCAATGCAGTTTAGTTGACTGCACGCAAGACGCAATTAATTGTAATATCGATTATATGCCGAAATGAAGCGATTCAAACAATTTCCACGAGCCATCTTGTAATGCATTTAGCGCATTCACGCAAAATATGTACACTTTCTATAACGTCAGTTATGTGCTTAGCGATTTCTATTTAGCAGAATCGATGCATGCTTTATATACATCGCATATTCTTTAGTTGCGGAAAGCCGAGAAAGCAAAACTGTTTCAAAGAGATTGGATTTAACAATATATTGGATCGATATTCTGTTCTGCAGCTGGTTGAAGAATGCCTTTAGGATTAGTCGCTCCAAATGCAATACTTCTAGCCAAGGAAAAGTTAAGGTAGTCACAGAGAATGTGCCTTATAGTGAAAGTTTATCCACAATTGCAGATTGGGGAGGAAGACTTCTTTCTTTAATATCCTTTGGTGGGTTGCAATTGTATGGCGAAGGCGAAATCTCGAAAATGTTCGGATCTTGATTTTCTCAACATTTGCTTGATATAAAGGTGGAAACAGTTGGGGGTTAATAGAAGAGTAGTGTCTACGATGGTATTGTAGATTTCCTTCTGTGATTTTTTCTTTAGCTTTTCTTCCAATCTATCCTTGCAGATCCAACTTTTCCATCACATCATCCATAATTAGAGGTGCAAAAGCAGCGTACTTGGCCGTTCGATCAGCCTGCTCATTTCTCAATGAACCGATACGACTTGGTCCCCAAAGTCTTTGAATTTTTTCGCAGTGTGTTGTAATGACATTTCTTAACTTGTTGATGGATTCCGTACCGCTTTTAATACAGACAAACTGTCAGTAGCAATGACGGTTTTGAGTTTGTCTTTATGGGAAAGATTCGCAGCTTGAAGGATAGCTCTGGCTTGGGTTGTGAAAGTTGAAGCACTCTCGTGAAATATATGATTGAGAAGAATCTGGCCTGAAGCATCGACCACTCAATGAATGCTTGTTTTAAAATTCAAAAATTCTTGTTACTTTTTGATCGGATCGTGGGACACACTTCAACTCTTAATGTTCAGTTGAGTGAGACTTTCGTCTTCAGCCTCTCGATTATGTTTAAGGGACACGGATCAAGGCATTTATAATTGTCATTGCTTACGAAATTTTGATACCAAACTAAAAGCCCATCCTTCTGCATAAACAATATAATGACGTTGACGATTCTAAATTACGCACTCTTTTGCTTATTGTCTTTTTTGAAATTTTTCGATAATGTAAATAGCGGTGTTGACAAGAAAAAATATTGAAATTTATTCTCCTGAAGTAAATAGAAATAAATGTTTTCTGATTAAACGTTGGCGGCAGGTCATGATGGCGCCGAATACTTTATTTTTATTTTCGCAGTTAAAAATCACACTTCACTTAGAAAAACTCAGTATACTCAGTGATAAAATTTTGCTGCTTAAGTTTTATGGACTGTCGTTGTTAATTCCTGTAAAAACCTTTGTGCCGACACGATTACATGCGATATTTCAGAAAAGCAACTAGAATAAGAAACTTTTCGCGAGACAGTTGCTCAAGCTAAAGTTAGTTCTTTCATGAAAATTGTAATGTACTCGTTAAAAAATATAGTAAAGATATCGAAGAAATATTTTGGTCGTTGTTGTGTTGACAGCTTTTATATTGACGAGGGATAGCGAAGATGTTGTAACTGGTCGTAGAAGTAGTTCCGCAGTTCATAAATTATTGATGAAAAGTTTTCCAAACTTCCAGTTTTTCTAAATTGTTTGATACTTTTAAAGTGATTTGTCCTCGCATTCAGACCTTCGTCGTGATATTTAAGCCTGCCTGCCTTGGTTGTCTTCGTCCGCTCTAAGCCTATACATTTGTTATACATCCAGATGTTTCGGTGAAAACATTTCCTATTTTAAATATTCCTCGACAAAATTTATTGAAAAAAAGAGTATTTTTACATAAATGTGGAAAATCCGGATCCGACCACTCTTTGCGCGTGCACATAGCCGTATGTATGACTAAAATATTAGAGAAGAAATTACACTAAATTTGGAAAACATCGGCTCACGTTTTGATCAGCAGACTTTGCTCAACAGACTTTTGCAGAATGTCGTTCTCATCAACGATCATCGAAGACGTGTAGGTATTGCAGGCGTGTCCTGTAGACATTTTTAAATACTTTTACAAATTTGTAGGAGATATCTTCATTTTTGCAAACGTAGAAATTTTTGCCACAGATACTACGCTGTTGGTCAGACAGATAGATGGCCAGACAAAGGGATGGACGACTTTAGATGCATTCCAAAGCTGACATTGCTAAAAAGTATTTATAAATTGTGAGATTTTTGAAGCTTGTTCTGAAGCTTGTTCTAAGTTTTGATATACTGTAACATTGGATAGGCGGGATCAATTTTTCCGATTTCTTATAAATACTACAGTATCGCCCATAGAACATTCAAATTTTTGTAGATTTATCTCCTATTGAGCAAAAAACGAATTTTTTATTCCTTTTGACAAATAGAGGTGTTCTCAGTTGAGGTGGTACTGTAGGCATGTCCTCCGGCCAATTTAGTCCAATTTCAGTGCTAACCTGCGTACAAGAACTTCCAATGTTTGCGGCATATTTGACGTTGATACCTTAATTTTTGCGGCCTCAGAGATGTATACAACAGACATTACACTGACGGGCGGGCGGACATGCTTAGATCGATTTAGAATTTTGTGCTGATCAAGAATATGGATACTTTGTGGAGCCTTTGATGGCTTCTTCCTGGGCATTGCAAACGGGAAGATAAATGTACCAGTCGCCCTTCGGCGATGGGTAAAAAGAATCAGACGCGCAGCTATAAAGAAGTTTTTTAAATCTTTTTTCCGAGAATAACAGTGATGGGTATAAAAGATTCCGCCACGACGCAATATAATTTTCTTGCTTGTTTTATTTGTTATAACCGTTGTTATGAGCGAAAGATGATGTCTCCTCATATCGTGTCCTTATTATTGGAGAGTAAAACGCGGCAAGCTAAGTGTGTTAAGCCTAAATTAAATATCGCGAGCGCTACGACGTTTAGAGAGTAGATATATACATAGGATAACGGTGATGGGTACGGTACAAAAGATTTGGTTACAACCGAACATAATTTTCTTATTGGTTAACTTACATTTACTGTTAGAAACGGAAAGCAATGGATGAAGTGGTACGGGCTTCCACTTGCTTTGCGAATTCTTTGGTGAATATCTTTATCTGTTTTCCCTCATTTTTCTATATTTTTCATACATTTTATCAGCAGCTTAAAGACAATTGCAGAATCCAATGTTTTTTATGATCGACATTTCGGGCGGTTGTTGCTTCTTCGCCATTTTTTGGCACTACTTAGATGTTCCAAATAAAATTTTCAGGTCACAAATAAGACCGAAGGAATTCAAATAGTTACATAAATAGACTTTATGCTCTCATAATTCGCGATTATAGTGCGTATAAAGGTATTTTCAAATTTTCTGTCTCTTTTTTTCAGACTTATTATGGGTGGGTTAAGATGAGAGATTCGCGATTATAGTGCGTATAGAGGTATTTTCAAATTCTTCCTTTTTTCAGACTTATTATGGGTGGGTTAAGATGAGAGATTCGCGATTATAGTGCGTATAAAGGTATTTTCAAATTTTCTGTCTCTTTTTTTCAGACTTATTATGGGAAGCAAATAATATCTAGTTTTTAGCTAAACAAATAGGTGGTAAGCCTCTTTATCGGCACGTTGAGTTTTCGTCATTGAGAAGTCGTATTCCGTGGAACTTGTGAAATGAGCTCCTAACTCGTTATTTGACGAATTCAATAATTATCGAATTTCCATTTTTGAATGCTTGACTTAAATGGTTGACATGGAAGGGTTGTTCTTAAAATTGAACCATTGTTTCATATCAAAAATTCGGTTCAACTTGTACATAATGTTTTCTCTTCTTTTGCTTTTTATTACATAGAGAAAATTTTATGTTCACATTCACTTTCGTCTGCGTAAGCATACAGGCATCCAGGTGCAAGTCAAACTAGACAATAAATATATTAAATAACCTTTAAAGGCTTAATATTTACATCCGTTTGCTATTTAAAGTTCGCATTCGCAAAACTTGAATAGGAATGACATTTAGGAAACGTTGTGGTTATTATTGGACGTTAAATTAAAATCCCGCGCGTTTTGTATATAAAATCTCTTTAGTAAAAAGAAAGTCAACTTTAGGCTTTTATTGACATTTTGTTTATTATTCTGGCGACATCCTATTCCGCTGTTTGATGCTTTTTGATATGGTAATTAACGGTTGATTTCACAATTCATTGAGTATTCATTACTATCCGCTTTTCTTTTTCCTTACCTGTGAAAAGAAATTATAAATTTGCTTTCAACTGAAAGCGCACGTATACTAAGACTGTCATCCCATTTGCATTCGGGTATTCGGTCACATTGGAAATTTTACATGTTCGAGTTTCTTTAACGTTTGCGGTATGCAACTGTGGGCCGCCATGTTCAAATATGGCCCTATGGCCCTATAATCCATTCTTTCTTTTCCTTTTAAGGACCAGCTTCATTTCGGCAATCGGTGTTGATGGCGCGATAGCACAAATACTACGCAAATACTACGCAACCATGCTTATTCAGTCTTACTGCCGACGCTAGTGGTTTTTGCATGGCGCATCACTGTCGCTTGTAAATTTTTCATCACTCGGCACGATTTAGCAACGCCTCTCTTTGAGAGAGGAAAAGTGGCGGTTTTCGCGAATGCTTATTTAAAAAAATTCTTCCGTGGTACTGGTTAAATGACAAGTGCTCGTTCAATGATCAACCGGGTTTCTTATCTTGTTTTTTTGTTTTACTTTAATTTTATAGCTTGCACTGTTTGTGGTGCAAGGCCATTTTAAGTTTCTGCGGATGTATACAACAGTCAGAAGAATCTGAGATCTATGCGCCTTTTATTATATTGATCGATCCAGAAAGTGATATTCAATCATTTCCGATCTAACTTTGTCTGCCCATCTGCCCATCTGTTTCCTGCCCATGTATTCTTCTGATCAACCTACAGGTCGCAATTTTTTGAGATATTTTAATGAAAGTCGGTACATTGACTTATTTTAGGCCCAAGGATGGCTCACTTTTTCGATCACTTTCCATACAACGTCTTACTTTATAGCCCCTATAATGTTTTTACTTGTTTTTTTTTAAATGAATAACACATTTCCTATTTTAAAATTGCGTGAGTCAATTGTGTCTTCAATATGTAAATAGACACGATCCCATCTTCGTTACTGTACTGCACTGTAATATTTAATTTAAACATATCCCAATGGGATTGCTGCTAAGCGCTTGCCATTCAACTTATATTTTGGCGCAAACAAAGACCGCCTTTCCTTTACCTTTGTGGAGGAGCAGGGATTGTGTCTGTCTACGAAAGAATTTACCATTCAAGTGTCGAAGAAGTGAAGCGATTGCGCCGGAGACAATGTCCTTGCCTAAAAGGACAAATGTTTGGATAGTACAAGGAGGAGGGAAGTTTGCCGTTCTTCTAATGATAATTGCTTTAAGTTGGCCAAGTTGGTTAATTGGACACCCCAAGTATAGAGGCATAGGATATTTGGCTTTACCAGCGATCCGAGCTGATCAGCTGACTTAAATCGTGGTTGCTTAAACTTTGGAAATTAGATCATCGAATTCGTCGACTGTCGCGATCCACAAGAATTAAGTGGAACAAATAGATCACTCAAAACGTACCGTGTCCTTTCCCATAAAGAATCTCAGTATTATCTAGGTCCCGGACAACAGCATTAGTAACGTTCTCTCTTAAAATACTTCAAAAGTATTTTAAGGTCATCATAAATAATATATAAGCACGGACAGGAGCTTGTGCTTACCAGTTTTTCTAGAAGACGGCGTTACTTTGAATCGAAGAATAATGTTCCTGTGTGGCGACGTGTGATGAACAATGGATGGATTACGATGATTACAATGTCAATAACCGTGATGCAGAGTAGGCGAAACAATAAAAACCATAAAGACGAATATGCATTTCGCCCCCATTTGGAGAGCACGCCGCATGTAGTAGTAGTCTTGCTTCAACCAACCGAAACGCTGTCAACACCTATTGTTGAGCCAAGGGCAACTCGGCATTATAACGTTCGACTTCATATGGCAGAATGGATCTAAAACATCGGTAACGTCGAATTTTCTACATTCTGCCCTCTCCGCTGTATTCGTTCCATACTATTTCTTCTTATCAACAATGGCTTCTATCGATAATTTACTGCTTGCGTGAGCAGCGCTTCCATTTTTATGACGATCCTCAGAATTGGACAGCTTTAACAGACCATACCTCCGTTCATTATATCATTCATATTTTGTCAGGCAGAGGAGAAAAGTTTACATCTAGTCAGCGAATAAAATATTTCTTGCCATTTCTTTGGAGTAAGTGCTCTGTTAGAAGGCGACAAGTACGAAATTTGCGTACGAATCTTTGTTCTAAATCCTTGTATGGGTATTTGGCAGACCTGTTCGATCTTATCTTGTCAATATAATTGTACTTCAATCGTTGGTTTTGGCTATTGAAAGGTCGGTTCTTATTATCTACAATTTTTTCTTTTCTTTTTTAGTTTAACGTGCTTGCAACGATAAAATTTGCATATAAATCGTAAAACTTCTTAACGTCAACATCAATTGATCACTAAATTAAAATTCTACGTGATTTGTTTGGTTAAACGTAAGCAGAATGTTTTTGAATTTTCTGGAGCAGAATTTTCTGTTTTCACATTTTTTTCACCCAATGTCGCTTCGTGTACGACATCCTTCATTTGTTATTTCATATGCAAGTTTATCAGCACAAGTAATAAGGCTGACGACGTATAGGTGTAAATAATTGGAATTAATGAGATGTGTTGTCGTTAGTTATTTATCTTTCTAAACAAACAGTTGGACACACACATACGTCTATATTTTATTTTTCTTTATCATTTCATTTAATCATTTATACCAGTTACTGACATTTGCAGTGACTGCCAAGTCTCTGAATAAATGCATAACAATCTCTCATGACAGTTATGCTATAGTGCGTTACAAATAAACATTTAATTACACTAATGCGCATGTCCATGGACTGACACTTCTCTAAGAAGTAATCTATTATATGTCGTACTCAAACCTACTTTTCTTAATAGTACGATAATGTAGTACTTTTCGTCAACTCAAATATATCAAGGAATGTCCTACAAGGGCTACTTTCTTTGGGCCTTAAAAATGAATTAAATATACTTTCCATTAGACTGCACAATTTCCTACATATAGAAGAATCGGATTTACTATTGATTTAGGAATTAAGCATAGTTTTGATCGAACGGGAGAAACGTGGAATTGACTTAGAAAACGGTCGAAGCTTGCGTATTAGTAGCCAACAAGAAAGGATGTGAGTAAATTCGTCTGGTCAAAATGTTTGCGGCTCCCAAAAGCAAATTTTTGAGCGAAGGTATGTCCGTCCGCATGCCAGTGTATTGTATATGGTTAATATTCCGCTTGTTGCAAATATGAAAATATCGATTTCAAATTTAATCGAAAGATCGGGAGCTTTTGCGTTATGGACTATCCTAACGTAGCTATACAAAAATGAAAAAATCGTTCAAGCACACCCATAATTGTAGAGCATGGAAACTTTATATTTTATGAGTTTTGCATTTTTAAAGATAACGGTGGCGAGTATAAAAGAGTCGGCCACAGCCGACTTTACTTTTCCCAACACACTAGGGGGAAAAGGCGGAGATGTTAGCTCATTCACTCGGTTTCAATTGCTAAGCAGACCCACAAATATCTAGTACCACCCACATTGTATATTATGTGTCCGCAATTAACGCTTTGATAACTTTATTTTTAACTCTTACTTTATTTTTGCATTTAGGATCTTGGAAAATCGTAACATGTTTCTTGATGGTATTTGTTTGCCATTTATGAGGTCTTTCACAAAAAGTATTCCTATGTATACGTATGTACACGTTTTGATGTGGTAAGTGAAGTGGTGTAGGGTATTTTACGGTCGACTATAATGTTTTCGTCTGTTTTTTTTGCACTTCATAAAAAATAATTTTCTTTAGCGGTACTAAAATTTTTTGACATATGATATGTCGAAACTATATTCTCTATGGTCATGGATTCAGTTAGTTTCTCACAATGGGTTTTCGTTATTCAAAGCAAAAAGCTTAACAAATTGCACAGTTTTCTTAGAAAATTAATTTTGCTTAAGAAACTCAGTTTGCTTTTTAAAATATAAAGGCTGACCTCTTCTTTCTTAGGGACAGTTCTAAGAGTGCCCACTTGCCTTTTAACTTAAAGCGAACATGATCGGTCATGAAAGCCACACCTTGAATTCCAATTGGAACACAGTTAACAAAGTAAGGAATACTATTGCCGCTGCGGGAGTTCTACCAGCCAAATCCACATTTGGAGCACCTTTGATTGTGGGCAGCATAATGAAAAAATTCGAAACTCAAAAATATATTAAAACAAAATTGAAGAGAAAATTGACAAAGAAACGGACAATGCTATCGTCCTCACTACACGCATTCTAATCTTAACCTTACTCCATAGCTATATCCTGTCAACGAATAAACATGAAAACATCTGCAAGAAGTCGCCTTGGATTCGTAAGAACTCTACTTCTACAATATGCAATTGGGGACAAAATCTTACGATTAAACATAGAAGACTTGATCTTAAAGCGTCTGACTCTGTGGGCACTTTGCAATTGCGTGGAGAAATGAATATCAATAAAATATTTAAAGTTTAAAAAGTGATTGGACTAACTAACCATCTTGTTTGCTTTTTTAGAAAAAGAGCCGAGAATCTAAGGTGCTGGTCCCCGTCCCACTTTTATTACTACGACTAATACAAGTAATAGTCAATGAATCTGTTAACAAGAAAAGCAGTCGCATTTGTGAACCGTGAACCCACCATGCTTTTCATGAAACGTTACATAATTCTAAAGTTGACCACTTTTGAAAAGCTTTGTAAACAGAGGATTTTTTGAAGACAAGAAGAGTTCAGTCTCCGCTATTTTAAAGTCGCAATCCAGCGACCAGATACGAAACTAATTTACAGGAAACACATAAAACCGAATGTTTTCCTAGGGATTACTTGAATGCGAATAATCTACACAAAACTGACCCCTTGTTAAGACAATGGCGCCGTACAATTGCAATTGTGTGAAAAGTAGAAGGAAACTTTTATTGAGGCTTTTAAAAGAAGCCTTGATGGAGAGACATAATGATGATAAAGGATAAAAAATTACAAAATATGGTATAGAATATGTACCATCCATATGGTATAGGAAAGTGTATCATAAAATAGAAAAGAGATTCAATCTTTAAAGGAGTTTCGCTGAAGTTTTTTTCTTGTAGTTACACAAAACTTTTATCATTTTGTTTAAAAGCCTCCAAAGCCTTATGTAATAAAAAATATCGCATGCAATTTTTACCATAGCTTTTAGCTTATGTTAACCAGGCTTTAATAGCTAAACCAACCTCCAGTGATTGCCTGAATTTTCAAAAAATAAAATTTCTGACACAAACTCCTGTATGGAGTTTAATTTGAAAAAATTATCTTCATCTTAAATTTAGAAGAATCCTACAGCAAGAGATATCTTAAACACTTGACATAACATCTTTGGCAAAATATTATTTGTATTGCGAAACAAGCAAAATGTCGAGAACAATGGTCGGTTTAATATGTTAGACCGCCACTCAATAAGTAGTATAAACTGAAATACATATTTAACAAACGCTTTTCTTTAGCATCATCGTTATCGTTATCGGCATACTCATCCTCGGCATAGACAAGCGCAACAGCTTTTTGAATGCACAGTTCTCGAGCATTTGGTTTGGTTTACTGTTGTTGTTATTGTAGTTATTGTTTAAGCAACAGTAACATAATCTGTACCCTTAAAAAAAGAAAATAAATAAATGAAATAAAAAAGAGATGTGAAGAGGAAATTTTAAAGGAAAAAAGCCCCAGAGTTAAGCCCACAAATATTTACATAATAGCCTTCGTCAAGCCAACGTCAGCGAGGCAAAATGTTGTGAATGACGGATTTCGTTTGCAAAACAACTGCAAAGGGGCAGTTTGCGCAGGCTGTGTGCGGTACTTGGAAATGTATTACAGAATTGAAATGAGGAAATGATGATTGTTTAAATTGATAGTTATTGGTTTTGTCTGCTTGTTGTTGTAATCTGTCAATTTGCACATTTGGCACCAATTTTCCACTTTCTGCTGCAACGTTGCGAGCCCAGTGAGCGTAAGTTTGCTTGGCTGTATATGAAAATCTTGTTGTTGTTGTTGTTTGCAGTCAGGTCTTCAAGTGCAGACTTTTGTTTTTCGCGAGTAGTGTATTTGCTATGCGTGCAAGATGCTTATGCAATATGTGAAGTGAAGTTTTTAAAGAAATATTTGCACACAAGTAAGAAATTTATGTTCACCTTCCTGTTCCTGTCGTTGATAGCTGCTAATTGAAACCAATGCATAAAAATTGAAAACTTTTATTACTTGCATGTCTGTCGATTATTCAGACAATTTGTATATGCATTACGACACAACGTACATGAATGAAGTTTATAGGGACACACGTTTACAGGCACACGGAATGAACTCTGATAGATCTAACATTCGTTATGTAATCTTTATATATGAATTAAGTCTGCACGGACGTATGCAACACACGGAACGAACTGTGATAGATCTAACTTTTGTTATAGGACTTGACTTATAATCATTTGCTGAATCGATTTAAGGCCAATTGCCTCTCTAAACTGTGTGCATTTTCTGTGTTCTGATTGCAATTCTGGGCTTGATAAAACAATTTGACATCCTAAATGAAACTTAACAAGTAAAAATATTATAGCCGGGCAAGGCCAACCATTAATTACCCTACACCGCTTCGCCTAATTTAATCAATTATCTATTTTCGTGATAATATACCAAAAATTCTATATTATTTTTATGTGAAGCCATACTTTTCGTGAAAACCCCCATATGGGAAGGTACCCAAAAGAAGGTGCCAAACTTAGTCAACTTAATTTACTTGTTAACGATATAATAATTTTTCATTTGTCTTCCTTATAAAAAAAACTATAAATTAGACTTTGTTGCCATATATGGCCTTTCTTGTCATAAGAATTTCTATATATCGTGAACGGATCTCACAAATAGAGCCAAGTGCTTCAAATTTGCAACGATTAATTTCTGTGTCAAGTTACCATTACGGCCCCATTTTCGCCACAAAATATTGAAAAGTGGGTCATTCTACCATATGAAAATTTGGTTTTCTTAGGAGCGGTTACCAACGAGGCCGTTCAACAGATTGCCTCATTCGATTCAAATTTTTCGCACTCATTTAGAAGGTCGAAGTTCTATTACTCAGCTCAGATTTTGTTGGGCAATTTCGAAAATTGCAATTTTTTCTTCCAATGGCTTTTGAGAATAAGGCGTTATATGGGAAGCGATTGAAAAACACGCCAGAGAAAAAAATTATATTAAAATATCTCAAAAACTCTTCCTTTTAGGTTAAAAGATAGCTCTCCATGGACAACGGAGCTTAAGTATATTCAGAAAATAATTCCTCATCAATCCGCCCAATGAAAGGCCAGTGAAGGTGAGTAGTCCTGGATGTCACCCTCATCCGCAGCTTAACACATCCTATTCACCAAGGGGTGAAGGGTATAAAAATATGAATAGGAGAGAGCCTTGTCCTTTGAGCGTCCCACATAGACGTTTTTCTTCCTTGAAAGAGTTCTCATAGGTCAAGAATAGTGACTGGACCGTATTGCTTTATTTCTTAAATGTGTCCCATATTGGTTTTATTGGCATTTCTTAAGCCCAAAAATAAATAAAAATGACTAAAAATTTATATAGTCTTTCGAAAAGTGCTAAAGAGGCTTGTATTGCTAAAACCGAAGAAGATATCTTCCAAGCATATCAAAAAACCCCGTCGCAGACGTCAACGGGTTAACGCTTATTATTATAGTCTTTTCTCGGGTAGGAAATTTGATGTTATTTTTATGTCCAATCTATACTAAAAATTACATATTAACTAAAGCCACATTATTTGCTCTTTTCTTTAAAAATTTCTTGATAAATTTTTTCGGATTAGGGGCACGCTATTTATATATCCATGTTGGATTCCTTTTTGTAATACCGGTCGAATCCCGAAAAGTGCGCCGCAACTGTCGACTTCAGCTGCATTCATGTTCTTCTTGTCTTCTACTTGACCCTCCTTCTATTGCTCTCGTCTATGTGAAATGTTTATTTATTCAAATCATGAGTTGTTATCATGACAGGTTTATCACTTTTCGTAATTGTTTACTTGATCTTAGTCTTGCCTTTAAGACATTACTAAAAACAAGTAAGAACATTACTGTCTGGCAATGCCGACTATTAAATAGCCTACAACTTCGCCTAGTACAGTTATTCGCTCGATTTGATAACAACACTCCAAAAAGTGCACATTATTCTCACGCGAAGCCATAATTGTCGTGAAAGCCACCGTATTGGAAGGTTAGATTTTTTCTCCATATAAGAGTTTGCGTTTCGTGATAGCGTGTACATAGGTTTGGGTCCAAAAAAAATTTACCTACGTGGTCCAAACTCATTACTGTAATTTTTTTTGCTGAAACGCTACTATGAATTTATTTCCACCATAAATTATTAAAAATGAAGCGTTTTTCCGAGGGTCTCACTTTTCATGAGATATCTTATAAGGAGGGGGGCCAAGAAATAGGCCCATGGGGTGCAAATTAGCAATTAAATTAACAATCCGACTTTTTCGGCGTATAAGAATTTACGTAGCATAAGAATCCTTATATGCTTTGGTATCCGCAAAATAGACCTACGTGGTCCAAATTCATTAAGATAGATTTCTTTGTCATATGAGGTAATTTTCACCATGAAATGTTAGGAATTCGACCATTTTACCATACAAAGCTTCCATTTCCGTAGGAGCGGTTATATAAGAACGGGTTCAAAAAATTGATCCAACCAATGCAAAGTTTTCACATCTATTTGGAATGCCGAAATACGACTACTTAACCACTTTTGCCGAGAAATTTTGAAAATTTGGAGAATTTTGAAAAAAGTTGAGCCGACCTTAAGCCTTTCTGGCGCCCTTAATATTTCCTTAATATACGTACTTACTTAATATACCCTGTGCCACAAGTGGTGTAGGGTATAATAACGAACACGAAAACATACATACCTACGCTAAATCGAACCTTGGATTCCCAACCTTGTAACACATATATGCATATGATTTTTTATCTGGATAAACTTCTACAAAATGTATTCCTTTCCTTTCTTACGCGATGTTTTTCTTTTAAAGATTTAAAAAAAAACGTTTACGGTTACCATATAAGGGCATTGCTTTCCATTAAGCGTCGTCATTTTCTATGCATGAGCCATTTTGTCAGGAAGGAATGCAGGTCTGATTTTTTTTCCTATGTTTACACGAATTATTTTTAAACACTTTTGTTTCTGCAACGTGCCTACAGTATGAGTGCACGGTATTAGGTAAACGAACTCCACGACCTTCACTTCTTTTTTGACTTCTCTTTAATGCCAACTTTTGAACTATTTTATACGATTTTGTGGAAAACACGCTCAATTGAACTAAAAAGCTCTGGATAACACTGACGCGCGGTTTTTCTGTAGGCGAATGCTAAAGTTGCCCGACCAGATTGGAAAAATTTTAAGATAGTCATGGACTGTACTAGCAACAAACTATTTTGGTACCTACGTACTTTTTCTGGATAAATGGACGATTAATTTGCACGGCTTTGCCTGAGTTTTTTAATCAATTTTTGCGACTTCCTGCTGCTTTATAATAATCCTCCGCTTGTTTATTATACATAGGGATCAAAAAAACATATTGTATTGGTTATATAGAACAGTAAATGGAATGAAAAAATTACTATATCTCCCTTATCCTCTAATAATGTAGAGGAAAAAGCATGTCAGACGTCAAAAGTTACATCTTCACCCGTTTAAGAGAATACAAGGACACAGCCTGCATTTTGTTAGTTGCGAACGTTTAAGAGATTTTGATATTACTTCTATCAAGTTTTAAACCGACACCAATTACAGGTTAAAAGATGCAATTTTTAAACTTCTTTTGTGATTAAAACATTAGGATCATAAGAAAAGTCTCAGTTCCCTTCTTATTTTATTTTTTATATATGACCATTCCCTCGGGAGATGTCGTCTATACTTCTAATACATAAAGGAATTCGGAGAGAGAAAAGGATAGCGAATCGCTGCAGCCTAATCGGTGTTATTTTTTCACGGGCTGACTGTGCTCACCCTAACTATAACTAACTGTGGTCAAACGGCAAAACCGCGAACGCCGACTTGGTAGTTATGAGTCTTATCTGCTCGGCTAAGCATCAACCAACAGGCCCTGTCCTTTTTGAATTTTGACCTTTGGTTGTCAGCTAAATATATGAATCCCAAGTTTCATTTTTCTACATCAATATTTTCAATCGTGAACGGTTCAACAACGAAGCAACGAAAGGGCAGATGGTATTACACGCATCTATTGGGAATCTTAAGCTAATCGAGAATATATATGAAGTTTGCAGCACTTATTATGAGTGTTCTAACCGCAATGACGAATCTTATATATTCACGTTCTTTTTAAGTTCTTTTTAATATTCAACACAAGTGACACTTAATCATTTAGTTGCGAGCCTTAGTTGACTTAGGAGACTGGCATTCATTCACTCAATGCAAATGCAAATACGTATTAGAAAATATTATGTAAACACAAATCTGCAAAATATGTTGAATAGGTTTAATATCACCCGCGGTTACTTCTGCACCATGTTTAAGTTTTCCCGCTTTGTCAAGGATAAAATTGATGATTTGTAAAGCTGAAGAGCGAAAAGTACAACGAATTACGGAAAAACTAGATTCTTGTGGATTATTTTGTTTGGCCTTTAAACGATGTCTTACTCTTTTGGCATTACTTAAAAGAGAGAGACAGAGAGAGAGAGTGAGAGAGAGAGAGAGAGAGAGAGAGAAATATCCCATAAATAAAAATATACGGTGTAAAGAAAAGTTGCATGCGCTTGTGGCGAATCTTTTAATCCCTACATTTGACGGAACAAAGTCTGCAAGAATGGATTAACGCTGCAACTAAATGTAAAGGTCTTCACAAAGGACATAGTTAGTGTTGATTACCTTCGATCAACCGCTGCCTAACATCACTGGGTAAAATATTGGCTCAAATGTATACACAGTTTGTTTACTTGTTCGAACATCAAGCCGAGGGATTGCAATTTTGTTTTTTTACTTAAATTTTCGTAACCTTTCGTTTGATTAATGGACAAGCATGATAGATATTCTTCTACGTGTCTTTGACACTCATCCCAACGCCTTATTAACAAGTCAACAGCATTTCATTTCTCGTTGATGATGACTGCAGAACGACTAGCAAGCCCCAAATGCATTATAGCGCTATAGTGGCTGCACGTTGATTGACCGCAACAAGCTATTGCAAAGCACTTTCAAATCTAAACTCAACTTTATAGAGTTACCCTTACGCAGCTTACGCAAGAACAAAGTCCTGAACAAAAGGGAGAAAGTGAAATGCCAAATGATGTGAAAGCATTTTCGGATCCTTTCCTTTAAATGCCATAGAAGAGACCACGAAGTGAAGGATATTATCTGAATAAATCCTAAAAAAACTTTTCCATTGACACCTTCTGCGTTTTGTTTATTACTGTATAATGTATAATCCGGCAATAATTGTGGAAGAGATTGCCTTAAGGGATATAAGAAAATTAAATAAATTGTCTTCTTTCCTTCGTAGTTCTTTATATTTTGCTACTGTTGGCAGTTGAGACATAAGTAAGACATTGTGTTGCATTTGTGTATTTGTGCAATTTTGCAAATCGTTTGCATTATAAATTTTCAAAAAAAAACCCCTTTAATAAAATGTCATGGAAAAGATTTCCTTTTTTGAGAAAGATGCCCCGTCATTAACAATCTGGATCGAGATTCTCTTGACTGCTTATATTTCGTGGGGATATTATGAAATACGTCGTATCGTTTTACTTTTTCCAGAAATTATCTTTTATCTCTAACACAATGCCCACGCATTAGGTAATAAAGTGGTGCAGAGACTCGAACTACCGCGAGAAGTGGCGAAAGTATTTCAAAATAAGGCGTTATATGGGAAGTGGTCGAAAACTCGGCTCGTTCCGAACCATTTTCAATAGCATTCGTCCTTGGGTCGAAAGATTTCAGTGTAGCAAATTCCATCAAAATATCTCAAAAATTACGACCTGTAGATTGAACAAAAGGAAACAAGACGGACAGACAAGGTTCAAACAGTTATTCCGAATCGATCGAGTACAATAAAAGGTAGGTGTGTAGGTGCAAGTCCTTCTGGATGTTGCATACATCCGCACAAACTAATGTATCCTCTTACCATGAGTGGCATAAGGTATAATAAATAGCCACTTATGGAATAAGAAAAGAAGCTTGTAGTTAATTCTATTTTATAAGACATAGTCATTGACGTACACATGAATATTGATGTGTCAATCAATTAAGGAAAATATGACATATAGAATTCATATTGTGATCAGTGAACTATAGCGTCGTCAAACAGGTGTTGCTCTTTTCAATTTGTAACAAGAAAGTAAACGTTAAAAAGAATCAACCTGAAGTCCATCTTAGATAATGCTACCAGTGCATGCCATTTTTATTTAAACATGATCTCATATAAATGACCGCCTCTGGACTTCTGCAAAATTCCAGCCTTCCCTTTCACAAAAATCTGCTTTTATTTTACCAATAATACGAATTATCTTAGTAAATAAGGTCGTTGAGAGTTCGTGGTTTTTCGGAGTAAGCCAATCCTTCGTCAACCCAAAGTAGACAGTTCAACATTCCGACCTCTATGGGAACCTCACTTAGGCGTTCTTACGCGAAATTACATGGTCGTTGAACTTTTCTTCCAATAAATTGATTTCGTCACGAAATGTGTGTATGTTTCGCCGTTTTGTTGAAACTACCTATCCTCCAAGTCGAAATCATCTAATTTTTCCCATAAAAAATGAGTTATCCGCGTTCGAATTTTTACATTTTCAGTGCACAAACCGCACCCGTAAGTTATCTTTGCAGCCCCTTAGGGACATCAGACTTGTCTGCCCGTATGCACGAGACTTAAACGCGGATTCATTGTTTTCATAATAAGCTCTAACGATTTCCGTTCGAACTATATTTGTATTGTATTCCGCAAACAAATCTCAATTAGAAATGTGTTCTATCTACGTTTACTTTCGGATCCACCGGATGGTACTGGCAACATATGTTAACGTCTCAATTCGGTTCAACGACTAAGAAAAATAGCATATATGACAATAATCGCTAGTATTTTTAGGGTTCGACGTCATTAGCCTGTGGGACTTTAGATGAAACTATTGTTTGTTCAGATAAACGTTTTGTTGTATATATGTGATGCTGGGAACTACTTGTACACTTCCTATAAAATCATTTAGCAGACAATAGTCCTTTGTGCAAAAAATAGCTTAGACTTGATGGCAGGTAAACGTGAAAAACTTTCATTTCATTAGAGGCTCAAACGCATGCCTGGAAGTGATAATTGAGAAGAAGTGTTAGGAATTTCAACCCATCAGGTATTTTTCTGAGAAATGGCTCTCAGAAGAACATACTTGGTTGCTTCAATAACGTTACAACTACTCAAAAACTTAAATGTAAAGTCGTGGAGGCGACTGAGTAGCATAAAAGTTGGATATATCTGGATTAATATATACGCTATTCTCTGCAAATATTATTGAAAGTCTTACGATTGGCATTTATTTATGACCTTTAAATTGAGTCAATTTTTAACCCAGATTTCTACACATTTGCCGTAGGATGTTCGACGTATGGCGTTTCTTACTGGTTACTCCGAAGTGGCAATTATGACTTTGGAAGTAGAAGGCATATCGAGTGAAGACGACGTAAGTGTTTGTCATTTGTTCACTCTTCAAGCTAAATCGTTCATCGAACATCGTGTACTTGTTTCTCGACCGTTGAAAGTAAGCTGGAAGAAGGCATACCCCAAATAACATTTCTCGGGATTATCGGATCTTCTGTTTTGCTTTTGCAAAACTTTTACTTCATTTGAGTACCATAACCTAAGGCGCATTTTTTATTATAAAAAGTGCAGAGGCGGATTTTTAATAAAAAGATGCGAAAAAAAATCTGATATTTGTACTTATCATGCTTTAATTATAAGGTCCAATGAACAGACGTTGATTTAGCGCGTGTTAATTAGGAATGAGTGCACGTAAACGAATCAATTCAGTGAAATGAAAAAACAGAGTTTCGCTCTATCAAGTTGGGGTTAGTATTAGTAAGTGGTCTCGAAAATATACCTTTCAGTCAGTCCCTAAAAAATATGTATGTATGTATATGTTACACGATATATGGTTAAGCGAATTCCTTAAAAAAGAATTCCAGTGTGAATTTCAGACGCTATTTTAATTGGACTAAAATTCCTGCCTTCGTCTTTCGATTGCATTCAATTAAAATTCAATTCGATTTCCCGTGCCCAGCATTAATACTAATGGAATTATTTAGAACGCTAAAGAAATTAACTAAAACTCCACAGATTTAACTCCCTCTGAGTGCCACCTATTACCAAACCTCGTAGGATTGTTACCGGGAAATCGTTTTGCATCAAATGATGAGGCAGCCGGATATTTGGAATACCTTCCGGGAAATTACTTTAGTCATGGTACATATAAATTCGAAAACCGCTGTAAAAAATGTAATGAAATTAAGGCAATTTTTGCTGAGTAACTAAAGCAATTTCATGACATTCTCACATGGTTGCATTTGTACTCCGAAAATATACCGATTGGCCTATTATACCCTAAATATTTTAATGTATATTGTATTTTTTTTTATTTATTTGATTTAATTATTTTTATAGATTATGTACATCATCTTTGTGCAGATCTATGCAACATCGGGCTGAACACATTTTATTATATTCGGAATTATTTCTCAGTCATCATTAAATCATTTCCGCAGTGATAACAGTAATTTCGACGACCACCAAATACTTGAATCGATACTAGAAGCTGATAAAACTCTTCGTTGTAAATCATTTTTTAACATTACTAACTACGGATAAATTGTAATAACACATTCGAAAATGTTTAATACATGAAAATAAATTTATCTTTTTTGAGAAGCAAAATTTTCGTAGTATTAGTATAATTTATATAATATGTATATACGTTTGCGCCTATATCTATCTGTAAGAGCAGTTACTAGTAGATTAGATAATTTAATGTTTGAAAGGAAACTTTTTTAATGACAGTCATTGTGGTCTAATTTAGATTTTTCCCGATTTATGAAATATCGAAATGTAAACAAAACTGTAGACGAATTCATTCATAGTCACAAATGCAACCATATTAACAAGCTTTGATACAATGCAAGTACAAGCACGTGCGTGTAACAAAAATTCACATCCATGTAAGACAAACAAAAACTTAGCACAGACGAACGAAAGCATTATCAACAAACATAGACACAGAAGAGCATGCCTTCCTTTCCTCCGAATCCGAATGTGTGCGTCTTCTCTCTATCGTCATGCATAAGCGTATGTGATTTTAAATGTATATGAGAGTATGATTAAGGGCACTGTGTAAACATTGTTTACACATGTTAGCAGTCGTTCGAATTTTATAAACATGATTGTGTTGCGCGCTAAACAAAACTTCATCTAATGAAGTTGAAAAGCAACTCTACCGCATCGTGGTTTAAATGTTATTTTCATAAATAAAACGCTCTTACACTTACACTCAGCGCATTAAAAGATAATGATAATGATGATGATGATGATGATGATAATAATGATGATAATGATTATGATAACAGAAGACGATACAGAAGAACTAACCATCACTCAAATTCATTTAGCTTACATACGCTGTATGCGCTCTTAACGCGACTCGACACTTGTTGGGTATTTCACTCATTCACCTTATTTGCCCGTCTTTGAATTTGGACATGCGCAGTTTGGATCGGGCATAAAATGTGGGTAGTTTGTCCAACCCATTTTCATGAGGAGACCCTTTAAACTGCGTGAATCGTTACCGTTGAAATCATTAAAGAAGCAACAGTTATTCCGAAATACTTGTTGCTAATGATTCGTACGTGAATTCGTTTGTTTGAGCGCTTATCACTTGTTGCCTTCGTTCCGCGTCGGTCATTCTACAAGTGGCAGTTTTGTTTCCGGTTTCGTAAGCATCCGTTTAGTTGATATTGTACTTTGACGGAAGTTGGTTGCTGATCACTCATACTCATAAAAAATATGGTCATTCGTGTTATTCGATTAAAATTCCGTGTTTAGGAAAAAAATAAAAAAATTAAATAAATTAAAATAAAAAACACCAATAAAAGATAAAAGAAAAAAATATTGTTACTTTACTTTAATTATAAAAAAATAAAAACGGCTTGAACTGCATTTTAATGAAAAGTGTGAACAGCTTTTCTGTTATTTTAACAAAAACTTCAAATCAAAATTTTTTTTTCGCTTCGCAATACAACGCCAAGAAATCTGTGAACAAGTATAGCTTTTATTCGAAGGAAGAAGAAACGAGTGCAATAAATTATTAAATTAAAAACAAATCTCGCAGTGCATAGCTTTTAATTTCCATCCAAGTGAGTCTAAAATTCTGGACATACAGCACTAAAAGTCTCTTTAATTAAGTGACTTGATTTTGTACTAGCAAAATAGAGACTAGAGGCTTGCTCTACTGTTATATTCGCGAAGGAAAAGAAAAAAGCTCACAACAACCCCCACAAATCTTGATTAAGGTGGGATTTTGAATTGACGTTTTTAATCACCTTTATCTCCGTGTTTTTGGTGGCCCCACAGGCGAATATTAAAGCCGTAAAAAATCTCTACAGAGGGGCCAAGCTTTAATGCAAATATTTTCGATTCCATTGCAAAAGTCTTGTAAGAAAGAGCTTCAATTTTGTGTAAATCCATCTACAATGTCCAAGGAATATAAGTTTTGGACAAATTTTAAAAATATTAGTCAATAAACGATAAATTTCAGCAGATACCGGGCTGAAATTTCGTAAGGAGATTGGGACCGTTATAAAGTTCACGTTGAAAATGGATTGATGCATTTGCACACTTATAATTTTTTATGGTCAATTCTGCGAAATCTAACGGGAATTTCTTTTCCACAATCAAGTTTTCATTTCTTTAGAACCAATAACAAATTGGTATCATATTTGCTTCTACCTTAATATGGCGTCACTTTCAATCCTTTTATTTTGTTCATTGTAGGTTTGGCAGCTCTTTGAAAATATTTGCAAAATAATATCAGTTGTATGTTAGTTAAGAAATGAGGAAATCGTTTTAGTGTAGTTCCGAAGATGCTTTAGCTTTTTAATTGTAAAAGTCACTTGTCAGTATTTTGTCATTTGAAGGTAAGTTCGGGGCATACAACCTATATCCCGATCAGTATCAAATAAGCATGTCCCGCTGTTCGCCTGTGCAATGTCTGATGTAAATCCTCTCCTGGTCGCAAAAATGGAGGTATCGGTATAAAGTTTGTAAAAAATGGTAGTGGCAAGGCAATTGGCATTGGAAAGTGGGCCAAATCGGTTACAGGCCACGACCACAGCACCGCGTAACTTCTATTCTTAGACTTCTATTTTTAAAGCAAAGAAAATAGCTTTTTTTTGCTCGTTAATTATAAACTACAGCAGATAAAGCGATAAAAATTTCATATATTCTATGGATGATCCCCATTATTATAAACTAGAAGAAGAAGAAATCTTCAAAATATATTCTGAAACACTATCAAATTTTGTGTCCATTAGTCATGTCTGTTTTTCCGTCTGTCCATCTGTCCGTCTTTTCACCTGTGTAAGCCCTGAGGGATGAACGCCGTCTGACTTGAAACTGTGCGAACTAAGTGCAAGATAAATGGAGAACGTCTCTGTTTTCTGACTTTCTTGTTCACTACAAATGTGTTTCACATGCACATTTATTGCACTTTTGAAGCCAGCTTCTCATGATATTCAAAGTTTTTCTTATTTTTTCTTAGTTTTTAAAGATTAAAATAGATTATAAAAATCCAAAATGGGCTTAAACTGAATTTTATACCTTCCGGAGTTTTCGCACCCACTAACGACTGGTCGTATTACTTGTCTTTGTTATTTCTAAAACCGCAAGCATAAATATAGACAAACGTCCATAAAACACCTGTTTTCTCGATCAGCTTGAAATTACACTTCAGTTTGGGAAAGTTCTGGCGTCTCAATATTTTTTAAATTGATAAGAAATGAATAACGCAGTAGAAGGCGGCAATCGACATAATCGTACAATTTATAATTTTTTTTTTTTTTTTTTTTTGGGTTTACATTTAATGCTTTTATTTTACATTTTATATTTTAAGATTTATTTAATGTTCAAAAAAAACTTCAATCTTTCCTCTAAATCTCTTATAAAAGTAAATATCAGTAAGGAATTCAGCGTACGTTCTTATCGAAGTTACGAAAAAATAATCTAAATCCTTGTCCCGTAAATAGCAGGCAATTTCCATTGACTTATTTGAACCCGTTAAAACCTTCAATACTACAAAACCATTCCAAATTTATTGATATATTTTTTTCCACCTTCCGTGAAATAATAATTTGTAATAATAAAAGATCATTAAGGAAGACCGTGGGATTAATTCGAAGAAGTATAAATCGGCCTTATGCTCTTACGACGAATCTTAGGTAATCTTAATCAGAAAGTTCTGTACGAAGTAAAAGATGGTTCTTAGGTCCATTAAGACTATGCTTTTGTGAATAGACTCAGGTTGCTTGTCCAACTTTTTGAAATTTTCGTTTTAATTTTGAGAATATTAAGGTTGGAAAGAACAGTTACGTGAGCTCGATGTGACCAGTTTAACAATGGATCCCACGGCAATTAACGATATTAGTAGAAATACACAAGATGCTGATGTGAGCTGATGAAAATCCCAATAACATAGCACAAGTTTCTGATAAACTTAAATTTGCATTCGTCCCGTAACCTACTCCTGTTAAATGTACACTTTTGAACATCTCTTATGTATTACTTCTGTATGCGATCCAACATGTTGGCTTGTAATGTTTACTATTTTTTAATGTGCAAAACGTAACAAGTTGTTGGGATAAATGCTGCTTTGCAAATGAAAAAAACCCTTTGAGTCAGCATAGCTGGAGCACATTCTTTGTGTAGAACATTTCATAAAAATATATTTTTTAAGTTCAACTTTTCAACCTTGATATGGAATTAGTCGGCCTATTAACGCCTTTTTAAGCAGTTGGGTTTCAGCTGAGTTTTCGGCCGCACATAGTTTTGTGCCACACATAGCCTTAGCTGATACGGAGCCTTTTCTTCCTTATCAAAATATGCATAATGCGCTTTTATGGCAAATTTTTGCTACCTACAGTTCACTTGATGATTGATTTTGATCAAATGCTTGCAACTGAAACTTGGCGCTAAAACGAATGTTTCTTTATAATCAGTTGACGAATCAAGGCCTCAAATGGCATAACTTATGGAATGCGTACTTCACCCTTTACAAGGTCTCTTAGTTGTTAACAGAGTATTTTGATCACAACATTATGTCAGCGTTTTTGGTTTACAGGCTTCCGATATGGAACATATTTTTTTTTAACGCCTGTTTATTAAATAATCACAAGAATCAAAGCGCGTTTAACACAAAAGCACAGCATATCGCGAAACTATTGCTTAACATTGTATTAACAATAGCAGCTTTTGTGACGCTTTCTTATGGTTTTAGTTGCACAGTCTTGCTATCACAATGAAATGTCCTGCAGGGCTTTTTTTACACTAACGGTTTCGATTTTTTTAAGTGTTGTACTACTGCTAGCCATGCTAGTGCTTGAGCGAAAGAGGTTATAAGGTTACAATTTCCCCGCAAAGAAATTATACAATAGTACGCGTTACTTATCCGCATAGATATGCTTACACAGTAACGGACAAATCGTATGCGGCAGTACGCGTTGGAAACATTGTACCGTGAAATAAATTCTTCTTATGAATTGTTCAAAATAGTCTTAACGTCGGTTGCAAATCTCTTAGAATGATAATAGAGAAAACTGATATATTCTTATTGTTTATTAAATTGAGGTTTAAATAGGAAAAAAAAATTAAATATAATTAAATAACCTTTCACATCATTGCAAATGCTTTGAAGGTGTTTATGGAGCAACAACAAGCAGGATTTTAATGTTAAGGGAATAATTTTGAAACTCTAAACAGGGTTGAAATCGTATTTTTAACTTAACCCTTAACGGGCGAGGTCGACGGATTTTTAAGAAGTTAAGTGCTTTAATTCCAGAGAGAGAAAAGGTGCATAACTAATATCGCTTCATTGCATTTTATGGAGACTTACAGTAATAACAGGCAGTATATGAACAGACATGTCCGTACAAAAGGATACTGAAGTGAAAATTTCAGAAAATGTAAAGCCGAACCTAACACATTTCCTAATGATTTCCGCCTGTATGACGGCACGCGTTCGTTAAGGGTTAATAATCGACCAGTGTTGAATTTTCTTTGGATTAGAATAACAAGCGAATAGACTGCGAACAGAATAGAACTGTTGGGTGATTATTGAATGATAAAACTGAATAGAGTTGAAATTTCATTATAAGAAAAAATGTTGAATGCATCTTCAATCTGATTACCAGATTTATAGTCGAATAAAACTAAAATTATTAGAAAATCATTATTAGAAAAATAGCCGACACTTGCTTAAAATATTACTTTTAAAACAATAGTCGCATATATTTGAAATTTTATTTTTAGCATAACAGTGGAACAGAACGGTTCTTTTATCATTGAATGTTCGCTGAGAAATTATGTTATTAGAATAATAGCAAAATTGCGATGAATTTTTATCGGTAGAACAATAATTGGTTGGGGTTGAAATTCTCTTATTAGCAGAATAGCCGAATAAAATTGAAATTCGATCGTTGGGATAAAGAAGTCGTAGACGTGAAATTCTATTGTAATAAAAACAGCCAAATAGAACTGAAGTTCTTTTATTGGAATGATAGGTCTGAAGGAAACTTTTAATGTAGAATAAATAAAAGGTAGACAAAGTTAACCGATATAACGATGTTCGGAAGAAATTTCGAAAAGACGATCGACCGTAAAACAAAAGAAATCGGCTGCCAAGTCTTTCGTACTCTTTGATGACTTGTGTCGAATACTTAGCTTTTTTATTGTTCCCATCCAATAGGAAACTTATGGAAATTGTTATGTGCTGAATTTGTTTTAGCCATCACTCTCAGCTTGTCCTCAAATTTATGAGGAGAAGTAAGCACACAATTTAAAGAATTGCATCCACTGTTAATAATAAATATACTTGCAAGAGGTCTAAACACGTTATGATGTGTTTATTGGAACTGTACAATAACAAAGTGTTGGTGAACTTTTCATTTACGATAGCGCCGGGGGCAAAAGAGGAAAAGCAGAGAGTTAATTTCAAGTTAACATCATTCCAAAACACTTTAAGTATAATTGTAAAGCGATTAAATTAACGGCCACATTTATGGATCAATTTCAATACGCTTTTACATACATACAGTGGTACGAAAAACTCCAGCATCAATTAATGTTTTACTTTGCTAACGCTGATATCGTTAGAAATCATTTTCAATTTTATCGCACTATCGCGCTATTAAATTAACGACCGGACCAATGCTTCATATCAATACATTTACACATACGAACAGTAGCTCGAAAGTATTTCGCATCTAATACGTTGAAATGACTTCATTGCAAAACGCGCCGTTATACAAACTTTTTGAATTACTTTCCGTGTCTGTATGCGTACGTACAATAGGTCGAGAAAGTCTTAACGCAGTGGCTGTTAAGCGATAATCTTAATAAGGTGCATAAAAATCTCGTTATTTTAAGAAATTGTTTTACTCCATTTACTTGCTTTTGCCAAGGTGGGACGTCCCCATGTGAAAAGAGTCTCCCCTGTACCATTGAAGGGTACAAAAAATAATTTTGAAGAGAATTTAATTTTGTGCCGAAAACACGAATGTGACGAATGTGATAAGCGTTGCATTTCGTGTTGAATCCTTAAAAAAGCGGTTAACGTAAGTTAGTAACTGTATACAATCCGGGAAGAACAAAAAGTGATCAGGAGGATGGTAGAGCTGATTATGCTTGACAACTCCATCTAGGGCAATTAGCTGAATACGATGTGGTATGCGTTGCTCTCAAACGACTGCTTTAATCAATGCCTTTCCCTCTTTTTCTAATAACATGAAAATTCAATACGTTCTTTGAGGCTGCCGAAGAAAGCAGCCACATTCTCAATACCGTCGTCAGTATGAGTGCTCTGCTTAGGCAGTTTGCTTTCAAAGTTCGGATTGATTGCGTTATTTGTGATCGGGAAATTTCTCAGTAAGACTTTTTTTATTGTTATAAAAGGTGCAATAAACGACGCTCTTCTAATTCCTTCTAATGAAGAGTGAAGGGAGAGTTCGGTGTTACGCCGTTGTTGCAGCTTAGCTGAGTTTCATCCATGATTTCCCGCAAGTGACCCATAGATGTCATCTCTAACAAAAAGCCACGTTATTTATAAATCGCGCCTGACCTCAAACGACGGCTTCTAAGATCTCATCTCAGTTTACAAGTTACAGCAGCGTTAGTGGCATTTGTCGTCCTCTTTTCAAAATACAAGAAAAATCTAAATTTCGCGTGTTGATTAAACGCAGCTTTTTGATCAGAAAAAAAACATCACTAAAACTCAGCATTCGGTTGAAAATGGTTACGGCAACACTTCTCAGCCCAAGACAAAAATTTCTCGACTATTTGCAGATTTCAAACGAAGCCGACCGACGTTTTTAACGCAATTTGTGGTCAAAAGAGAAAATATTAAAAATATCATGAAAATTGGTTTCGATAGTTGGAAAGTGAAATAACGAACATACACGAACGTGAAACGTAATATTTCCTTTTCTTATTTTTTCTTTTTTTTTTTAAATTCCTTAGACTATAGGAACTTTTATAAGAGCGCATCTCATTGCAAATAAATTTTTCGTTTTAATTTTGACTTTGATTTGAATATTAGGACTAGAGCTCCCTCTGCTTTGATTGAAAACCTTTTGAAACAAGTAAACTGAAACAAGTAAAGAATACTATTATTATTATTTATTAATTTTCTTGCCCGCTGGATTTCAGCCAACACGGTTACTCACCGTATTACGCAGATCTGCCCTTCAGCGACTATTGCTCGGTTAGAAATTTCAAAAGGATGCTCCAAAGAAAAAAGTTTCATCAAATAATGAGGACCTTGACGAATCGTTGCATGAACGACATGCGATTGTTAAAGTCGGGTTAAAATGACTGACTCTGAAAGGATGAATTAAATTGAATTTTGGAATAAAAATGTTTTGTTCTGATTAAGTCCCGGAAATTATTGACCGATTGGTGAGCGTACCTTTGTTTATTACATGTCATTTTCTTTATTCTTCTTCATTGGGAACTCAAAGCTAAAAGTAAGATATTTATCCTTCGACGAGATCGCTTACATTGCAGCGTAAAGTGTGATAATTGACGTAGAATAGAGTAGAGTTACTGTGGTAGTAGTAGTAGTATAACTGCTACCATATAGTACTGACTGTTTTGAGCAAACGTACGCTCCTAAAAACTAAGATTCCACTAAGTTTGGAAAAGGCGTTCCAATCACTTTGTCACCATATTTTGACCGTATTTCTGACAGATGGCAAAATGTTCTATGCAAACGTCTTACAATATATTTTTCTGATAATCACAAAGTAAATGTAAAAAAAAACCAATCTAGGGATAAACTCAGCATTCCCGCAGATAGTATATCTACCTGCATATGTAGTTATATCGGTTTCCAAGTATCCCGTATAGGTAAGCATATTATAAAACAAGAAAACATAAATTTTTAAAAAGAAATTGTTTTGTTTTGTTTCCTTTACAATACATACAAGCATTTAAAATGAACTACGAACTGATGTGCAAACTGAATGTTCATGACAGTCAAGGAATCGAAATAATGGGCTCACATGATTTTACCCAATTACAACATCAGCCACAACAAATGCTTACTTATAACATACCAGAAGCTGTAGCAGCAGCAGCAACAACGACAACTGCATCAATACCGGTGACAGCATCGACAACGCCACCGCAACAACAACAGGAACAAACAAGCCAGCATTCACCGGATAACATTAGATCTTCAAGACCAATAAGGAGAGCAAGTCGAAGAACATCATCACAGGTACGAGCTAAAGTATGCATGGTATGTGTACGTACATGTGTGTGTACTTATTACCCAAGCATATGCATATACATTACGAGAAGAACAGCAGTAAAATGAATATTTTCGAGGGTAAACTTAACTTACCCTACGATTTAAACCCTACCAGGTAAACTTAGTCTAAGAGGAAAGCGTCTTAACATAATTACATCACGAAAAGTCCCAATATGTGTATGCCGGCGGAAATGTGGATAACCAGAAGAAACGCAGATAGTTAGTCAAGCGATATCAATAATTAACGGCAAGATACGTATTGCACAAGGTCTCTCCCGCGAGGTCTTAGCGTCTCGCTTGGCTAAAGTGGATTTATTCACATACGTCTAAATGTCGTTCTGCCTGTTTTCTCCTAAACTTTTCCAAAGTGAAGTCGAAAATCGGAAATTGATTTAAAAATTCTTGAATCTGTCTTGCTAATCAGAATTATATATGCTCTTGGTCCGTACATATCAACAACCCCAATAACTGAAAATTGAAACGACCTTGAAAAAACTAAAACTTTCAATACAGTTTTATCAATACAGTGAATGCGACCGATTTCTCCTACGTATTTTAGAAAGCCAATGCTAAAAGCTCGATCAAAGATTGAGCTAAAACGATTTCCCCAACGCGTCGCATTCAACAATCGCTACAATATTATTACACTTTTTTCCTTTAGTGCTTTTACATATTTTCGATTCTTTCATATGCGGGAAAATTTATATGGAATGCGTGCGTTCTACATAAGTATGCTTCATGTGTTTTCCAGTTAAGCAATAATTATGACATGGAAATGACAGATTCAAGTTCGCAAAGCGATGACACAAGCGGGGGCGGTGGCAGTAGTAATGGCGGCAGTGCACGACCTTCAAGTCGTGGCAGAAACTCGTCTTCAGGAACAAGTCAAAATCGTCGCCGTAAGGGAACGCTAAACGCAAAGGAACGCAATTTACGTCGTCTGGAATCAAATGAACGAGAGCGCATGCGTATGCATAGCTTGAATGACGCTTTCCAGGTAAATTGCAAACTATTGAGGTTACGTAACGAATCCTTAAAAAAAAGTTATGCAAGCCTATAAAAAGGCGAATAATTCATGATATGTACGTAAACGAAATTATCGAAGAGAAATCGCGATAATATTTTGCATTGAAGACATTTTTGTAAAAGATTATCTGCTTCTTTTTAAAGGTATTAGAGAGGAATTAATCATAGTTTAGAGATTTCTTTTCGCGGTAAAACATCGTATTCGTTAATATTCCCCCCTTTTTTGGGTATCAATTTAAAAAAACAAAATTGAAGTAATTCACACATTAATTACATGGCTGACGACCGTTGAAATTTCCTGTGCAAGACGTGCGGGAAATTTTGCGCGCTTTGAGATGTTGTGGAGTTAAACTTACATTGCGTTTTTCAGCCTATAAAAAAAGGAGGAGCCAGAGGTTTTCGAAGCACATTTATTCATAAACATGTGCTCCCGTCGCTTAGCGGCCCGCACAAGTTAAAATGCTTTGTTAAGGCAGGTCAGTTAATGCAAAAAAATGCAAAAAAAGACAGTTAGGACTACATTGTGGAGCTCTGCAATTCTGCTCGCCAATCCAATGAATAGATTCTGCTTGTGTATCCTTATTGCTTAACTTGCCGTAAATCTTTCATCCTTAGCAAGTTCTGTCGTGAAATTTTGAAAATTTCAAAATTTTTTCCATATAACGATGTTTTCCAAATAAGGCGTGTTATGGTAAATAATAGCAAGATTGGTCCGGTCCAGTACAGTTTTAATATAATTGGCTCATACACTAAGACACCTAAGTGTGCGAAATTTTGAAACTAAGAGAATGAAATTCATGTATAACTAAATACGAGGGAGAAAACAAAAACAAAAGGCATCTACACATCCAGTAGAGGCACACCCGCAGACGGTGCAGATCAGAGTTGTGAGCGAACGCCTTAGCCATTACAAACTTGGAGAAGCTTGGCAATCGATAATAGTAAACAAATTCAGTTAATTTTCGAATGATTACAAGATGTTAAGATTGCAAGTTAATTTAAATACGACAGAGACGCATAAAGAAAGAAGCATCGGGTTGATAGAATGTAAAGAATCCGATATTAAGATTAAGTAATTTATCATTTGTTCAAATGTTCGTAATTAAATCTACATTGACTAAGCTTTATGAAGATAAAAATCCTAGAGAAGCGATTCGGGACATTAAAACTTGTCTCAGCAAAATATGCCGGCGAGTCGACAGTACCCTTTATTAATGTAATTAAGAAGGAAACACCAAGAATAAGTCTACGTTTCTCAAGTGATGGGGAGGATAACAGAAGTCACCTATTTTCATAGGGGGGCAGAGAGACGAGCGGGTCTCAACAAAAGTTGCTAGTGGCAACAACGTTGCTTTTGAACAGATTCTATTGAATCTACACAGCATCTATAGAGCGGAGACAACACAACAGAGGCGTAGTAAAGTATTGGTCCGACTATGCTCGTATATAGCCTTTTCGTAATGTAAGGATCGTTAAGTTCTTTGGACCACCGTTTAACGCGGATCTAGCAAATTAAAACGTAATCTTTGAGAGATTCGTAACAGTTAATCTTCCTGTCAGAAAGTCATGTTAAAATGGAAAAATATAAGACTTGATAGTAAAACCTAAAAAAAGGAAAGCTGACTAACAATTTCTTTAAACAGTTAAGGTAAGATATTTAACTTAGCAACGACTCTATAATTCGCGACGAGATGTCTGTTTTCACATTTGTGAAGTGGAATAAGGACGCTAGTGGATCGTACGGATCTTCAGGTTCGATTTGCAATTACCTTTAGCAAATTGGCAATGCTAAGATCTAGCAGCCTGAGATTACAATTAGGGGTACGTTTGTATTGAAGTAGATTTCGATCAAAAACACAACAGCTCTATTAGATGTTGGAGTGGAAACCGTACAGATTCAATTATCAGGTAATTACCAGGTAACTTGTGGTATATTGAAGTACCCCAATGCTATAATCACATCATAGCCTTAGATTTTTCGGCCACATTTCGGAATACAGAAAAATGTTACATGTAACAGCCTATTACCTATTTTCGATCGAGTGGCAATAAATTCAAAGTCGGGAGAAATAGGACATGGCGCGATTTAATCGATCTTTTCTGGAGGCCTGGAAAGAATTGTGAAAAAGTTCCGACGAATGCAGATCAGGCTTTAAACAGAATTCAGTAAAAACTAGACGTGATTACTCCGCGCTCCCTGCATTTAGGTAAATGGAAAGAATTTTTGATTTTGGCCCACAACATTTTGGTGAATGATAGGTTACTGGATCTGAGGAAACACTTCCTTTTTTTGTTTTCGTGTGAAAAAACTACCCAATCAGTATTTCAGGTCTATCACGAAGAATGAAGTCCGTTAATAAGTATTTGTTTAACAAAATTTCCATGTTTTCATTCGTAATTAAAACGTTCAAGGACAAGATAGCTGTAGGTTGGGATGGAGCCAATTTGAAAATACTAATACACTTCGAATTGACGGATGGGACGTTTGCGGCAAGTAACTTTTTGTGTTATTCTCAGAGGTGTCCGGCACCAATCTTCACATCACTCATTTAGAGAACTTTGAATTGACGAAAAAATAGAGGGAATGACTTTTGTTTGTGCAACTTGTGCAAGCTGTGCAACCTGGTGCTCGGCAGATGCAGCCGAACAGCCAGGGGGAGAAGATTTCGTAAAAGCTTAAACTAGTTTAAAAAAGAGGGGGGAGGGGGGGTTAATAGTACTTAGTAGAGTACTGGGATAGTAAACATAATTACTACAAATTACAAATAAAATAAAAATATAAATTTAAGATCCACGTGTACTTAAACAAGCATACAAGCCGCTTGCAACGGTGTACTCCCCTCCCAAGAACCAATCCAGAACCTAGATGCGAGTAATCCCAAATATGTTAATCATGACAAGCGACAACGACAGAACCAAATTTACTGTCAATTTCATAACTCATTTGGATTGAAAGGTAATTTAAATGGGACATGGGAAAATCCCTTGTATTAAGTAACACTGTTTTGATAGTCTTCTATGAATCGGAAATTGTGATCAAGTGATAAAATTCGTTTAAAATGCTACGAGCAACCCTGAGCGGGCTAAACAACTCGTAATTCTATCTAAAATTATTAAGCTTAATAAATATATAGTGCCTAGAAGAGCGATTGGGAACATTGAATCGTATCTCCCCATGTCGGTGAATCAACAGTACCATTGATTACCAGAATAAATCTGCGTCGGTCAAGCGAAGGTAAGGATATCAGTTGTAAACTATTTTCATAAGGCGGCAGGGGAACAAGTGGGTTCCAGCCCAAATTCCTAAGCGCGAGCAATAAGAATTGAGAATTGAGTCAACATAACATCTATAAGAAGGAGACCACACTGCCAAGACATACTCCAGTGTAGGTCTAACTAAGCACGTGCATAGCCCTTTTGTTATGTAAGGATCCCTTGCCTCGTTGGACCAACGATTAACAAAACCAAGCATTGACCTAGCTTTAGTTAAGGAACGCTCTATATGCAGATTAAAACGTAATCTTTGGTCAAATAGCGCCCCATCCAAATCCATGTGCGACTTAACACCTTCTAACTTGTGAGAATCAATGAAATACACCGAAATATATGACGACCTTCTTGAGAACGACACTTTCTTGCATTTATTTAGATTCAGTTTCATAAAATTTACTGAGCACCATGCGACCAAATTATTTAGATCATTTTGTAGTTGACGCGCACCCAACTCCGAGGAAAATGTATTTAACAGTTTAACGTCATCAGCATACATTAATACCTGACTGGATTTGATCACCGATGGCAAGTCATTAAGGTATAAATTGAATAATATGGGTCCGAAATGGCTTCTTTGCGGTACACCCGCCGTCGCAGAGAATTCAATAAAACAATTGCGAGGAAATGCAATTAAACAGAATCCTGAATGATCTATTTTTGAGATAAGAACTTATCCATTTCACTAAATGGGCAGCAAACCCGAGGCCTGGAGTTTAAAAATCAGTAAGTTATGATTAATCAGATCAAATGCTTTACTATATGACGTCCGTGCAAGCGCAAGTGAACTCTAATAGATTTGAAGCCGTGGATCTTCCTTTTCGAAAGCCATGCTGGAAAGGAGAAATATATTATTTGCTAGCAAAAGCTAGATGCCGGATGACTATACGCTCAAAGAATTTAGGTAGGACCCTCAACTTGGAAATGTCCCTATAGCTCTGTACATGGTGCCTGTTTCCGCTTTTATGAATTGGAATAAGAAAGCTACTTTTCCAACACAACGGGAAAATACCTACTTTCAAGGACAAACTAAGAACCATTGAAATTATGCCGTTATGGAATGCCATCAGGTCCAGGTGCGCAACTACACTTTAGAGAGCTCAGCACCTCTAATGTATCATTTACGGAAATGACCAATTTGGAAATCAAGAGCGCGTTAACTATCGGATACGGGTAATGTACTTGTGAACTTGGATAAAACTTATCAGTTGAATAGTTGCGGCAGAAATAATCAGATCATAGGCGAAAATGTTTGTCGTTCGTATCTGTTCTTGTTTATGAGTACTAAGCCACAAGTTCACAAGACTTTACTTTTTTCCAGCTTTTTCAATTCATAAATTCATTCCTTAGGTGATGTACGCCTTGTAAATCAATTTTGAATGCAACTCGGCCTACATATGCGCTAAGCACATTTGTAAGTCATATGCAATAATGACCTTGATAATGCTTTATTTTATATGACGTTAAATTCAAGTATATTCAGTTTGCGGATGTATGTATCACTCAGAAGCTCTACGTACACGCCACTGTTCGATAGATCCAAGGCATCGTCCCCTCTCTCATCTCCGACCATTTGTATTGTAAATATTTCCAATTGTCGTATTATATTTTCAAGGTATTTTTTACGTACCATGATCTCGCGTAACGTGTTATACATTCAGGTCTTATAATCTAAATCTTCTGATCTGAACTGAGCCTCCTAGTATATGATAAGAAATAATTAAAACAAAAGATGTTGCTTAAAATCATGTCGGCGTAAGCCGAATTTCGGTTACATTGACACGCCAACAGTTAACAAGTTACCTTCTACCTCCATTGATTGCGATTAATAATAATTCCTAAGCTGAGTATAATTCTCTTTACTTTTTCTCACTCTTGTTATATACGTCACCATAAGTGTTAAGGTGTTGATTAAGTCTATGCGAATGTACGTAACATCCAGAATAACTTACGACATAACCAAATTTGATTACACTAATCAAGTCAGATTGATTTTCTGACCAGACCGCTTTTGCGACCGCCCCCATATAACGTCTTATTAACGTCTTATTTTGAAGAATCGTTATATGAAAAATATAAAAATTTTCAGAATTCCGCGAGAAAAACGGTTGAGTAACAGTATTTCGGCGTTCTAAATCAATGTAAAAAATTGGAATCGCAAGGGGGTATTTTTTGAACCTGCCTAACCGTTCCTTCGAATTCTTTAGTAAAAAGGTGAAATTTGCAATATTCTTGGTGCAAATCACTTCATAATAATTGTTTGATATAAAAATTAAATTTACCGAGTTTGGAATCTCTAGGTTTATTTTTTGAACCCGCCCTTATAGGACTTATTTGATATATCAAATTTGGATCAAGTTGGTGGTTTTTGCGCACCATCGCAAATAAGGATTCTCATGAAATATAAAAAAATTTATCCGTAGTAGTAATCTTACATAAAAATGCATCTATTGTTTGGACGCCGTCCTATATAAAGCTTATCGTGAATAGTAAAAACTTTAGCAACAAAGTTCAATTTTTAATTTTTTATGACGAGAATTGGTCCATAGCTGCAATGTAGCATCAAAAATAACCATAGGGAATTCGGATCACATAGATCTATTTTTTAGATGCCACCCCAATTTTTCTTTTTTTTTTTTTATATATAATCAATCCCTTAGGGGATTTCCGGTATTCGCGTAACACATTGACGATCAGAAGGACGAAAAGAAGGAAGAAAAAGAAATACCGAGGTGGTGGTCGAAGCCTAGTAGATGTCAGCTCAATTGACTGAGCCACTCACTAGTCCAAATACAAGTTTATCGCACCGAGATTTGAATTCGCGAACACTGACTTGCGATCGTGATTCTACATAGTTGGCTACGCACGTGTAAAGCGCCTGTCATGAAAAGTGAGGAAACAGCTGAAAAATATTAGAATCTTTACTAAATAAAGTAAGTTTGATAAACGTGGAGCACATCAATCGACGCTTGGAAGATGCTTCCATATGAGAGTTTTCATGAGAAATATACGTTTGCATAAAAATAATGTAAAAATTTTGATGTAGTATCACGAAAATTAATGAATGACTATATTTGGCGAAGCCGTGTAGGATATCTAGTAGTCGGCCTTGCCTGAAGATAATGCTGTTATTTGGCTTTTTTAACTATTCAACCTTCTGTTCTTAACGCTGTAAAGTTCAGTGAATTGCCGATAATTTGCTTTTATTTATTTATTTATTTTTTTTTTTTTATTCAAGTCATTACGCGAGGTTATACCGCATGTCGAAATGGAGAGAAGACTGTCGAAAATTGAAACTTTAACTTTGGCTAAAAATTACATAATTAACTTGACGCATATAATACTTGCGAAGCGCAACGAAGAATCCGCCCTAGATTTGAATGGTGTAATATTGAACGGAGAAGCTAACGCCTTGGCCAATTCGGCTGAGACAGAAGCAAATGTCATGCAACTCAGTACAGCTGCAACGGTAAATGGTGCAATGGTAGCGTGCTACGATGACGCTCTTATCAATGGAAATAGTAGCAGCTATAATTGCAGTCTTTTAACAGAGCACTCAAATCATCCACAGCAACAGCAACAGCAACAGCAACAACAGCAGGCACAACAACAACTCCAACAACAACAACAACAACAACAACCGCAACAATCAACAATAACAACAGCTACAACTACAATACAAATACAAAATCAAACTTTATCGCATCATGTACATCACGCGCAAACGCAACCCTTGATGATAACAAATCACGATCAGCAAATGTTTATGCAGCAGCAACAACATCAACAACACCAGCAACAAACTGCAATCATTCTCAATGGCGGCGGCAATTATGGCGGCACAGGTAACAGCGAGAACGCTAATAATCACAATAACTTCGATGAACCTTTCAGAGAGTTTTTGTAAAAAAGTTCGAAGCAATATCGAGGTCGAGAAAATCATGCCAGCGAAGACTAATAGGAAGAAATATACATTTAAATACCGAGATATGTATCAAGTACCAAGTTGGGCTTAAAAAAATATTAAAAAAAAAGTTAATTAGAAAAGCTAATAAAGAGCAAAAGTAGAAAATTTTAGGATTATTACAAAATGTGAAACATTTCGAAAGCTAAGAAATCGCTTTTATTGCTGATAATTGAAAAAATTACTAAAATCGCAAATGTATTTAAATAGTTTTAGTTGTCTATTACTACATAATTATAAGTCGACACAGATGCACACTCCCAAATACATGACCAACACTTTCCAAAGCCATAATATACCCCTAAGTACATGAATGAAATGATTTTGAAGTAGTTTAAAAAAAAAAGAAAAACACCTACAAAAGAAAATTTTTGAGCATTAATCTCTTTATTGAATAAACGTTATTAGTAGAAATTTACAAATAAAGAAATATCGAAACGAAATACAAAGCAAAAACACTTGAAACTGCTATGGTCGCGAGATCGATTTTGCCGCCGCTTTCTTTCAATATCTCTTTTTTTTTTACATTGCACTTGATTGACTTGAAAAGTATTGGTGTATGTGTTGCTATGGATAAGTAACACGATACAAATTCGCATCTTTGTTCAGCTCAAATGGACTTACGCCGCTTCAAAGAAAGCGGGTTTGCGGTTATGCGTATATACCACGCGCCAAGTACTCTAGTCGGTTGATGACGATTGTAGACGATTCACGAGTGATGCACGAATTTAGCTATTACGTAATTGGACATATTACTTGTACGTATCACGGCCCTAATGGATGTAGACGGTCAACTTTTATGTTTGCTGCGTGTATTCGCATTGACGAGCGAAACAATGTTTGTGTTTACAAAAACACGATGCACATGCGTGCGTTATTTTCAGCTTTTAAAGTCAGATATGAACGCATGTACAGAGCATTAGATTGGAGCCAATTGCTCGGTGTGACATAATGTGATAAATTTTTTGGACCTCTTTTTTGATTTGTTTTATTTGTAAGATATTTTTTAAAGTTAGACCTTTGTAGACGAACAGCTTACTTTACCAAAATAAACGTAAAATGCAAGAGATGACTAGAAGGCCTTACTGCTTAGTACTCAATGTTTATCGCAATGGGAAAGAATTGAGAAGAAAAAGGAGGAAGGAGTAAAAAAATTAGCCTCTATGAAAATAACTAAGACACACACAATATGTACATTAAGCAATAACAAGGGGAACAATGTGAAGACTTCAATTCAAATGAGGCCACTGGAGTCACGCAACAGGGGGAATGTTAAGTCAGCCAAACAAGCATTATGTGGCATGGAGCAAGGGTTCCAAATTTTATGTTTGGCTTTGTTTTGGACACCACTAAGAGTATGAGATCTCGCAAATGTGAAAAATGTCACGATGAGTTAATAGCCACCTTTAATACCTTATTTAGTTCTCCGCAATTTGTTGAGGTGACATCGAAATATGGCGTAAGTAAAACAATTTGTAAAATAGTCTTCATTTTATTCCGACTTTCTGTGCAATCCCGGTTGAAGAATTTTCGTTTTTAACATTGGATTCTATGGACGCTATGCGACTTTGGATTCATTGAAAATATCATATTTTTTATATAAAATAATGTCCAAATATCTAATAATGGAACCTAATAATCTGGCAGCTGTACACAGCTGCAGTATACGAGTTGCAAAGATAAATAAGTAACACAGATGGAAAAAAACGCTTCAATGCAGAAAAACTTAAAAAAAAAATGATTCATCGCAAGTTACATATCGCGTGCATTTTCAAGGATGGACACCACGTTTTTCTCAAGTCTGCATTTCATACTGGTCCAGGTGGTTTATTCATCTAAAATTTAATACAAATTTTCGTTAAAGCTATCTGGGCGTTCTGCACGAAAACTATTCCCATCAGGCGCTTGAGGTGCTACGTTTAGCAAAAAATGTTAATAAATATCCCAAATTCGCCTTAACGTTTTATGTTACCGTGCTGGAATCGTCTGTAAAACTGGAAAACGGCACACCTAAAACCTCCGTACTTTCTGACAATATGTGGACTTTATGATTACCCATTGAAAGAGTTACACAAGCTTTCTAAGTTGTTTAATCAACGCAACTCATGTCAAACATTTTAAGCTCTCTTCCCTCAAGGCAGCCACTTAGGACCCCTTTTTTATATTTTATTCATTAACGATCTCCCCTAGGTGATTAAATCCAGCCATATCTTCTCCATGGAATCGCAATCGTATCAGCTTCAAAGTTACTTAAATAATTTGATTACATGGGGCTCGTTAATTTTATGAAATTAAATCTAAAGAAATGCAAGAACCTTTCTTTCTTAAGAAGGAAGTCATTCAGTATTGATTATTTCATCGTTTCACACAAGTCGTTCATTGATTTAGGAATTCTATTCCACCAAAGGTTACGTTTCACTTTGCACGTTGAGCTCTGTTTAAGTAAAGCTAGGTCCGCACTGAGTTTCACGGTGGTCCAAAGAGCTCAACGGTCCTTACATTACGAAAAGGCTATATATGAGCATAGTCAGACTAATGCCGACTACTATGCCTCTGTTGTATTGTCTCCGTTCTGTAGATGCTGTGTAGATTCAATAGAATCTGTTCAAAAGCAAAGTCTTTGCCACTAGCAACTTTTGTTGAGATCTGCTCGTCTCTCTGCCTCCCTATGAAAATAGGTTACTTCTGTTATCCTCCCCATCACTTGAGAAACGTAGACTTATTCTTGGTGTTTCCTTCTTAATTACATTAATAAAGGGTACTGTCGACTCGCCGGCATTTTTTGGTGAGACAAGTTTTAATGTCCCGAATCGTTTCTCTCGGGTTTTTATCTTCATAAAGCTTAGTCAATGTAGATTTAATTACGAACATTTGAACAAATGATAAATTACTTAATCTTAATATCGGATTCTTTACATTCTATCAACCCGATGCTTCTTTCTTTATGCATCTCTGTCGTATTTAAATTAACTTGCAATCTTAACATCTTGTAATCATTCGAAAATTAACTGAATTTGTTTACTATTATCGATTGCCAAGCTTCTCCAAGTTTGTAATGGCTAAGGCGTTCGCTCACAATTCTGATCTGCATCGGCTGCGGGTGTGCCTCTACTGGATGTGTAGATGCTTTTTGTCTTTTTTCTTCTCCCTCGTATTTATTTATACATGAATTTCATTCTCTCATATTCTCGTCATTTTTTTTTTATTTCTTTACTTATCTTTATATTAGGTTGGGGAAAAAGAAATCTATTATATCTTCTTCTTCTTTTGCTTCTTTTTGAATCCAACTTTGTGTAAATGGTTTAAGACTGCTTTATGGTCGATTTTTAGCTCATGGGCGATGTTACGACTGCTAACACCGATCATTTCTCCGATTTTATCGACATTTTCGATGGCCGGCCTACCTGTGCGAGGTGCATCTTTAACATCAAAAATTCCTGAACGGAATCTACGAAACCAAAATTGCACATAATTGGCTGTTACAGTATCGGAACCATAAACACCATTCACAATTTTAGCCGCCTGGCTTTGCATTTTCGCCTTTGTCAAAGAAAAACTGTAAAATGTACCGAATTTTCTCTTTGTTCACTTCCATTTTTAACACGCTGTAACTCACAACTGAATGCACCAAACAAAAAACAACAAAAGAATTTTTTTTACTGCGAAATGTCACCTTTCCAACGAGCATAAATCTGAAATTGTTTGATCGTTACTTTACGAGAAATCTGCCAGTGCAGCCATCTACCGAGAAAATAATGGATTTCTTTTTCCCCAACCTAATATATTTTGTACCAGTTTTTAATAAAGCAAAAGATTGTAAGAGTCAACTGACTTGGGGTGTCAATTTATTTGAGCTGAAGTTCGTGTGTAAATAAATAAATGAATCTATACTGCTTTGGATAAAAGTACTTTAGAGTTAGTGATTCATCCACAATGAAAGAAAGAATAGTAAATTGGTTGATCCGGATAGGCAAGCATTGCTAGTCTTATCGTTTATTTGCTGGCTTCGCAAGAAATACATTACAATTTTCTTTTTTGCGACTGTGCTGACGTATATGAAACACTTTGGAGAAAGATATGGAATAGCAAATTTTTTTTTTGCCAACCTAATAATTTCAAATACAATTCATAACTTTTCGGTTTTTCGCAGGGAGTTGCAGCAAAACCGGTTGCCTTTGGAAGAACTTGCCAGGTTGACTCCTCCAACCCGTAAGAAGCCAATAAAAAGGTAGAGGAAAGACAAAAAGAATTGAAAAGCATAAAGTTTGCGAACTGCTGTTATTCAATATTTCGTTCATTTGCTTACATATCCGTCAAGTGTCTATCTAATCCATTTACATACACATATGATCTCACTATTAAAGCTGTCGTTAATTAGTTGTCTGCTGCATCTCTACACGACGTTGACGGCTTCACATTTAAGAGCTCCGGATACATTTGAAGGCGTTAACAAAAAAAATTTGAAAGCGGGTGGTCAACTTAATTGTAAAAAGATAGTTGCCGCAAACGAACGTAGGAACGACGAGTAATGCATTTCAACAAATTTTTATTATAAAAATTATTATTCATCAAATAATGTAACATCACAGTAGGTGGGTATAATTTAATTAAGGACGAAATAAGAGACAATACATTTTGAGGGAAATCTTGTGATAGTTTTACATGAATTTAATGGCTCTTTAAGAATGCATTTTATATCCCCTTGTTTTACAAATAAATAAAATGTTTTCGGCTTGTATTTTTTCCAAGCAAGTATAAGGAGAGAATGGCCTCTATAAGAAATATACATATTATTAAATATCTACGTCCCATAAGTGAGCTTTTGAAACTGTCACATCATTCTTCATTCATTCCTAGCTCTAGTTTTTAACCGCCAGTTAAGCCTTGAAGGTATATATTCATAATATCCGGATCAGCGTGAATAAATTGTTGATGCCTTATGTATGGTTGGACATTTGGAAGGCGAATATTCCTCTCTTGTGGGGTTTTATATTTGTCAATTGATTGTTGCTGGCGTTTTTTTTGCCGCCTGGCAGCGGCCGCAGCACTGGTTGTAGGTTCATTCGAACTATCTGTCGAAGTGTCCACATTGTCGGCGGTTTTTGGGCACCTTTCTGAAGTTTGTTCATTGACTAACTGAAGTGCGGAGACATCTGACGATAATGTTGTAGACGATGAGACACTCAATGATCCAAGCGTGCGACGTTGATTTTCTATAGCTCGCTTGAGCTTATTAGTGTAGATATTCTCCATGGCCTTTTTGCATTGCGCGCAGACTCTTTCTTGCGGTCGGAAATGCGGCATAGCTTTCTTTATAAACGAAATATGTTTCGGATTTGTGATAAGCACTCCGCTACCGCGCAAGTTATGATTACCTAAGGCACAGCGAATGCCTCGAGGTGCCATGGTTAAAATTTGTTTTATTGTCTAATTTCTATTATTTAGTAATTTTTCTATTAATTGACAAGCGTAGTTGGTATATTTATTATGAACAAAAAACAAATCTGGAGGGTAATCACCTATGATCTGCTTTTGCCAAACAGCTAAATATGACAGCGAATGCTAAATTTCAGCTACATGATTACCCCCTGCGTTTTTTACATAGGCAAAGCTTTGGTTACCTGTCACACTAAATATTTTTTGGGAATTGTGGGCGTGTTAAAAGCTGGAGGCAAATTGCTCTTTCATGTCTGCTTTAGGTCGCAATTGTTAACGAAGGGCTCTAAAAATTTTTTGTTTGCAAATTTCTTCACTACTGCAGGTGTATGTTGACGGATATCGTTAATTTTAGATTCCATTTGTAGAAAAATGACAGACGGTTGCAAGGACGGGTAAAAAATATGTAGAACGATTAACAACATCAAAAAAATGTCTTGTTTCAATATTAAGACTTCTTACTTTCCTGAGTAATTTAGATCCTTACAAAAGGTTTTTTTTCGGTCCGCACCGTGGAGATTCGTATATTAGGGGCGCTTTTCGTACCTCTCAACGAACGAACGCGCGGCAAAAAATAAAGGCACGATCAAATAGTTGAAAGAATTTAGCTTCGATTACGACTTAAACTTACAGAAAACTATTGTTATTATAATTTTTATTATAATTTTAGACTAGTGATATAAATTCTTAGACTAAAAAAAAAGACATTGAGCACTAGCAACACAGGCTATCTGGTCTAAAACTCAGAAAACTAATAATGTTTATTTACACAGCAATCAGATTTTTTCCCCCTTTGTTTTACACAGAAATTCATGATTTTTCAAGTATGCTTTGTGCACTGTTTGCGTTTATTCCAAGTATGACGGTATCAACAAGAAAAAGAAAATTTGGTCGCGAATTGTTGAGAGTCAATAAACAAGAAGAGCAACTTTAGTTACGTATTGTTTGAAGGAAGAAACCGATATGCAATCCCTCATCTTTCCAATTTCATTAAACTACTCCCACCGTCAAACTTCATTGAACTGGGATTTGTTGCATTCATATGATCTTTAGTCGACGATTTATAATAATCGTAAGACTTAAAGTATGTTAGAACCAAGTACTGAATCGAGTATCGAAAGCATCGACATTTACTTTTCGGTGCATCGCAACTTATCGACGTTTTTATTCGATGCAGCAACCTCTATATGTTTTTTTGTGAACAACACCTCGTAAATAATTACAACTTACTTTATTGTGTTTCACACTTCTTTTCAAAAGTTTATCACAGAGTTTATTTAGAATTTCGCGCCAACAATACTACCTGGTGCCACTCATAAAACTTTTTATGGAATTATCTACCGATAGCTTTATAGACCTTAACTTATTTCTCTTTTATGCTTTGTATTTTTTTTTTTTCAAGTTTCGGATATCGTTGGGGTATCGTTGACTGGGGGGTTCACACATATGAAAAATTGTACTGTCGTTTTCATTTTCAGTTATTTAGTAAACACAGCTAACTTTCAGTTCCGTACAGCGGTTAAGGCTTGAAAGTGCGCTTATTGTTTCAGGGAGGTAGTTGAAAGTTAGCTTTTGCCTTTGCGAAAACAAAATTTTTCTTCATTTTTTACCCACCAGTTTTCTATCTCTACGAACCACATATTTGCGAAAGAGGATGAAATGCCTAAACACTTTGCAGGTTTGTGATACGTATTCTGAATATAACGAGTGTAACTGTGAAATAAATGTATTGCTTTTCTTCAATAGCAAGCGTATAAAGCTATAAATTTTTTATTTCGAACTGCTTTAAAAATTAAAAAGATCTACAAAAATATAATAGTTTAAAAATATTGCCGACAGAATCTTTCTTATCTATTGCGTTTATCCTAAAGAAGAGTAAATAAACAATGAATAAACTGAATTTCCAAACTCTATAATATTCTGCGGACGTGGTTGATGATTTCCACTATTGTGGAATTCGGATAGAAATTTTTCTATTGTAATTTATAGGTGAGAACCAAAATACTAAAAAAGCAGAATTGTTCTCACTTTTTGTTGCGCTTTAAATATGTCCTGCGATCAAATTAGCCCATCTTTAATACCAACCGACGAGGAAGAATTCCCAATGTTATCCCATTTGACGGCGATAGTTGCATTTTTGCTGGCAGGGGAATATTTACAACTGACATTAGACAGACATTGCAGCATTAACTTTACTCTACTTCATGCCTCAAAAAGAAATTATTAAATGAGTTACTGTTGTTCAGAAATGGTGTGTCCAGAACCTCGACGTTCAAATGTGCATCAAATTGTGGGTCGAGTGGAGCCTTCTTGTGCAGAATACAGTATAAAACTGTGAAGGGTAGACGCAAAAAGCGTTCATTTTGACATCATGGTTAACTTTAAACTCACAAGTATTTTTTCTTTTTTTTTTTTTGGGAGTAAATTTTAAGAAAGGAAAAAATTTTTTGGAAGAGAAACACCACTTGCACATTTCTCCTTCTAATATCAAGATTTTTCTTTATAATTAAAAACCGCTAGCAGGATTTCTTTTCCTTACATGTGAAAAATACCATATGTTGAGAATAGAGATGTTTGCAAAATATGGTAACACCACCTCAACGCGTCAAACTTTTGTCATGCAGTGAAGAAGAAGGGGACAACGTTATTCACATTTGGTAATTTTCTGTTAAAACTTCAACGTAATCTGTTAAATCTAGAACCAAATTTTATTATAGGATCATCTCAGAGCAGTGGCCCACGGGCTGTCAAAATAAATGAGAAATTGAGTTCGACCACCTGTTGGACTATAAAAGAAAAAACTTTGGGTTCTATATCAAACTGAAATAAATGAGAAATGAGTTCGACCACCTATTGGAATGCCTTTGTTTAATAAAAAGTTCGAGTCGAAACCTACACTCCCTCGTACCTTACGTTGTAATACCGCTTGTCCTTTGGTAGACGATTATAAATGCGCTCAAATGTAGAAGATATGTAACTTGCATTGCGATGTGCGTGAAAGCATTTTTTTTTGCAATTCCTATATGATTTTGAGGTATTTTATAGGAGTTAGGTCTGTTTAATAGAAATTATTCCTATGGAAATTGTGCCTGTAAAATAATCAACAGGTGACATTGACTATGGCCGAGGAGGTGACAAAGTGGGAGGCGGCAATCGACCGTAGAGAAAATTTACGTATAATCGGTGCAACAACTAAAACTTCAACGAACAATCCGTTGCCGCTTACAAGTGGAACCCAGCTCTGAGTACATTTATAATATACAAGTTTTGATCTATTTTTTAATCCATTTTCAAATATGTGTACAAACACCATTGTGATAGAATGGAAGGCCAATGATGGCATCCCTTTCATGAAGTGAAAGTAAGTGCGTACTGTTAACTTTCAATTTTAATATTAATAATTATTCTGTTAGGAATTTATCGCATCATAAAAAGACAAAAAGGGTTGAAAATACTCTAGCTTGACTTTATTCCATATATACTTATACGTTACCGTATGAATTTATGTGTAAAGAATTGCTATTTAAAGGGAATTAGAAATTAAAACATAGCTTTGTAGAGAAAGCGTTGTATTTTCCAATAAATTTTTTCTTTTTACAGTTTAACGTTTAATCATTTAAAATTCATCTGGCGGGTAGTCATGGAGGTGGGCGACAATATTGAAGAGAATCTAATCTGTGCAAATTTGCTGGCGATTGTCGTCGAATGCGGTCTCTCAGTTACGTCAAAACTGGCGACAGTAAAATGTCTGTTGCTGAGAATAAATATTCATTAGCATTGAGAATAAAGAAAGAAAAGTTACCATAAAACTCCATTTTAGAATTGGGTTTGTAAGAAATCATCTGCAAAAGAAAAATATAAACAGCTGTGAGAAAATGAGTTATTATTTCAAAAATTTAAAAAAAATAAACGTTGTCCGAAATTACATTTGTGAATTGTAAAGAAAAAAGAAATGGTGAAAGTAAGCACAATTTTTTTTAAACATCCAACTAAATTAATATAAGTACAGCTTAATACAAATTCTGCAAAATCTTGTTTTTTTTTTGGATATTGAGTTAAGATGGACTACGCCAATAAATTTGTGGTTTAGATGCCCAGATAAACAGTAAGAGTAATATATACATATACAAGAAAAGGGCGGCCGTTATAGCTAAAGCCGATATGTTAAGTGTAATTGTGTGTTTGTAATTATAGATTGTTGAGTTGTTAAAAGTCATTTGAAAAAAAAAAACAGTGCTGCAAACTTTCAAAACAAGAAAGGAATGTTGTAGCAATAGAAATGAGTGAACGCAAAAACTAATTTAAAACGGTGAATTCACTTTGCTAATAAAGTAAGTTAGTCCCTCGGGATGGCGTACATTTTTTGCTATAAAGAGATCGAGGAAAACATCATATAACTTGAAGAAGCTAAAAGAACCTCTAATACTATTAAACCTGTGACATTGGAAAATTAGATGCTCAACAGACTCGATAATATTCACAAATATCACATGCTATAGCACGAATAATTTTTAGCTATTCTTTATCGTAAGCGTGGTTACTTATGAGTCCATAAAGCATTTTGATTTCCCAGGAATTAAACGAAACCTCTGAAAAGGGTTTGAACTGAAATATGGGATTTATTTTATAGAAAAGGCGATTGAATTTGGCACGCGCAATCTATTTTAATTCATCATATAGTTGTTGGACGATGTGGTTACAAATTGCCTGTATTGCTTCATTGCCTCTTTGGGAGTGTATCTGACGGACAAAATTGCCCTTTTTGCATGAAAGTCGGCTTTTTCATTAAACAAAAAAAAAACGCAGTGACCAGGTATTTAAGCAAGGTGGCAGTCATCCACTTGAGATTCATGTAACGTCCTGGATACATGAAGGGCATATTGATTATCTGCATATCTTGTATTTATTAGAAGCAGAGCTGACTTCCTATCAGAAAAAAATGACAAATTTTTTATGACCATCCACAATAGATACGTACCTTAATAGCTAATAGGTAATAAAGATTGTTTTGCCCCATTGAAAGAAAATTTTCATAATGAAATTTGGACGTCTGATGCAACTCCATAAAAGCCGAGGAAAGTTACTCCATGACACTGACTTTATGCACTGTTTTAGATAGATGCTGCACAACACTACTGAGAAGCTACATACATTATATCCGACAAAACCGTCAGTGACATATATATCATAGTCGTTGTTGTAGTAAAGAAGAAGTTTTTTTGACATAAGATCCCCATACAAGATATTTTGACAATCAGCTTCGCAGTAGAGATCGGTTAAAGAATGTACGTGAAGACACTGCATTTATTGGTAACAAAATTCTAGAAAGATTGAGTTTCTCTTGATTGAGTTTTTGATAACAAAATGTGTAGCTGCAAGAGACTGAGATATAGACGAACTCTTAGTTTCCTTAGCTACGTTCCGCGATGCTGATCAATGCTGCGGTGTTCTTATGAGTAAATATCAAAAATGGGAAAATAAAAAAAATGTACAAATAAATATGCAAGTAAAATAAATGGAGATAACCATTTGTCATTTCCACCAATTAATCATCATTAATCATGGATCGGGGGCCTTAGGATATTTTTTAACATGGTCTTAGGATACTTTTTAACATGGTCTTAGGCTAATTTTTAACATGGGCTTAGGATACTTTATGATCTTAGGGTACTTTTTGACATAGTCTTAGGGTACTTTATGGTCTTAGGGTATCTTTTAACATGATACAAGTACGGAAACATCTGCATATTGAAAAATATGAGTTTTGCCATCTTGAAGACAATGCGAAATAGCTGTGTATGGATTGAACAGTATGAGGCTCAAACAATTGCCTTGTGGAATACCACCGTAGACTTCATCTTTTTCTGTACCCATTACCAAAACACATTTGTTTACAAAATTTAGTATCCACAGGCTTTGCTGTTGTCCAATGAAAGCATAACAGCCATTTTACGAGCTTCTTTTAAACTAACTATGAGAAAAGATAGTTCATTAACGCACGTATTCGTAGATTTACGTTTTTGATAGGCATAAGAGCGAGAGCGAGAATAATATTCTCAGTTTTCAAGAAATCCATTAGCGTCTCCTTAACCATGAGGTTGATAATCTTTATGAATACCGATATTAGCGAAATTAATCTGAAGTTACTTAAACCATTTAAGTCTTTACCTGCCTTAGGAATGGGAACTACTACGTCGCAAATCTAAGGGTGTTAAGTTAATAGACCACCAGTTATTAATTGCATGCAAGAGGATATTTAAGCTTCCTCCAGACAGTGCTCTGATCATACCATACTTAAATCCATCACAACCTGCAAGAATGCAAGGCATACATTAGCTCACACAATGAAAAGGGTGTATTGTTGAGACTACTAAAAGGACTTGAAGGTATTGTAACCAGATTTTTTTATAGTCATTGCACGCACCACAACCGACTGAAATGCCAATGACAATTGATGTAATTCTAGAAAAAACGCGAGTTGCCATTATCACAAAACTCTTTAATCGCGATGACTCTATATGTCCTCTTCGCCTTTTTAACTGCGGAACTCCATTCCTTCAGTGTTTTCATATATTCAGTGAAGTTGGCTGCATGGGAATATTTATTCATTTTCTTCCTTGCAGCTTGGCATTTGCGAAAAGTGTTGACAGGGAAGAGTTCCACCATAGTTTAGGTAAGTAGGATTCAATATCAGAAAAGTTGGTTCTAGCAGACTTGATCACGGGCTGAAAAGCACTTTAAATTAATGATAAGTCAGAAGAAAGATCAACTTTAGACAATTCATAAGGAAGTTGCGTGAAATGAAATTTTCTATTTTCTTAACGGCATCGTTGCGACTGTGGAATAAAATGGCAGAGTGCTGACTTTTGCCAATGGAGACGTTAATCGTGTTCCAGTTGGATGACAAAATAGTTGAATTAAAAAAAGTTAGATCCAAGACACTGCCCGCCGTGCAATCACTCCGGTTACACTCCGGTAAGGGTAGTATTACCATTATTTAAGACATTGAAACTGCCGGCATTGATGGCATTTACAAGGATCTTGCCCTTGTTGGTCGAGACTTGAGAGAGATCACATTTTGTTCACCATCAAGAAAGTCTCATAATCTCTGAATCTCATCAGCAAGAGTTTGTATATCAAAACTGGATAGCATCAAGTAGCATGATGCTATGAAAAGATTCGGTTTAAGATTTATAGTTTTGATAATGCCAATGCAGAGTCCGAAATATACGCCTTTCTTAACTAGTATACTAACACTACAATAACCGTCATCTCGACATTTGGAGCCTGAAGTATAATTGGCCCGAGGAACGAAAATTGTTGTTCGAAATTATTGAGGTCTTGTTACAGACGGCTTGATGGATGAGTGAGGAGAAGGCTTGGGAGGTAATGGGAGAAGGTTTGGAAATAACGGATTTTCTTTTAACGACTGCATTGATTTTTTCTTTGTTAAAGTCTTATTAGTGTTTTCATTATCGTCCTTTTTCGAAATGGCGGAGGAGTTTGTCAATGGAAGGAAATTGTCATTGTAGGAGTTATTACCCAGACAATCAAAGTAGTTTGAAGAATACTTCTCTTTCACTTCTTTATAGGAAAGAGTTTTAATAGCCATAATCTTGTTGATATTAAATTCCCGCTCCCTGTTCGGGCAACACTTGTGAAAGATCTCGGAATATACGCTTTTCAATTTTTTTTATCACAATCATTGTTTTTAACATTTACAGCAGAGCTGAAAAGCAGTTTAGCTCTGCCCCTGCTAACCCCTTTTACTTCTCGTAAACCATTCATATTGAAACTTTCCAAATAACAATAAAAAAAAGGTGCGAGTTGATGTTCATACGCTTGCTTTCGGCCTTTTCACACGTTTCAATATGCGACATGCAATCGCACAAATTGATATCGTGATTTGGAATGGGTTTGGCACCCAATTCAGAAGGCTTATCAACTACCTGTTTTTTAGGCACCATTAAATCATTAGCATTAGCTTCTACTTTGGGAGATAAATCAATTTCATCCCCACCCATTCTCGACCTCTTAATATGCTCAGTGGCATTCATAAAAAAATCTTCATAAACATGTTTGTATGTAAAACTTAGGGAGACGGACTGATGTTGTTTTAGCTGTTATCCTGGGAATAACTTACCAAAAAATCGAAACGAAAAAAGAAAAAATTGTGAGTGCATTTTTTTGAAAAAATTTTCAAAAACTTTTTTTCTTTTTCAAACTTCTTGTTTTTTCTTTCTTCTTAAACTCTCGTTTTTTTTCCACTAAAAATACGCGAACAAAATGTTTCATATGCCGCTTGTCAAAAGTCATATTATCTCTGGTGTTGATGTCAAAAGAATGATAACATGCGATTGAACGTAAAACATAATCTACTATTCATTGCATTTTGCATGTATGTGTTGTTTATCGTATAGTTTAATTATACAAAACAAACAAACAATTTCCTTTTGGTTTTAGTTTGTTCCCAATTTGCAGCTGTTTCTTCTTTTAAAAGCAACTGCAAACAACCACTACTAACGCAAGAGTTTAAGTTAGTTAGCTTTCGCCTGGCCAACATGAGAGACCATATTCTGCAACAATTGTGTATACCTAAAGCAAAAAAAGAAACTCGACAATGAAACTTAGCTTTCGTAAATAGTGCTTACCTCTTTTGTATTTTTTGAAACCATTTAATATCCAAGTTCTTTAAACACCGGCAACACTGCTTTTAAAAGGTGTTTTCTTTCTCTCTTCGCTTTGGAACTAAACAGTAAAGGCATTTCAACATAGCATTCAACATAGATAACGTACCGTGAGCGCAGCTGAAACAAATAAACGACAAACATTGCATTTATCTTTTTGCTAAACTATTTAAAGTCTTATATATAAGTAAAGTGGGATAATTTGCTATTGCTTTAAAAAAAACTAATATAATTTTTTAAAGGTAAATATTAAAAAAAGAATAGTTTTGTACAATATCAAACTCTTGTTATTCAATACTTTGCAAGAAAACTTTAATGTCATACTGTTTATCAAGAAGCGTTTATACGCATAAATTTATATGTATACGTGTTTACAAATGGATATCTACTAGCGAAACGCTAGAGTGAAGTTATTACCGTTCTTAATTTTCTTTCAAATAATTAATAAACAACAACGATCTGCAGTCGGTTTTACCTAATTGCTGTGTTTTTTGAGTGATTATTATGCTAAATAAAAGTTAAGATGAATATTTACAGCTGCCGTAGTAGCTGTAGATTTGAAATGAACGTAACATTGCCGCTTTTGTCAAACTTTAACGAGAATATGTGCGCTTCGAGAAGAAGTATGCAATAATGTAGTTAGTGGTAAGAAATATTCTAAACAAACAAGTTGCGGTTTTACGATGAACTTAACTTTAGGTTGGGATTCCATGCTATGCTTCGATTTGCATTTTCCGTCCGAATGTCCGAATTATATGTAAGAGAAAAGGAAGCAAGACGGAGAGAAATTGGGAGAACTAGAAAATAAATCTGGACTCAGTTTTCAAAAGCTTAGTGCATTTCAAGAGAAATATTGTCTACTTCCAATAATCATCCTCTCCTACCTAGTCGAATAGATTTTAAATTTGTATTCGCATATTTTAGGATAACTTCACTTAGCTTCTATTTGTGACATTTAATTTATTTAAAATTAATTTTTTTGACTTTCAGTAGAGTTCAACTAAATCGACCGTTCTGATCTCTTTAACCTGTTGCTTGAAACTCACAATACGCATATTATAAAAAAGTAATAATAACAATAATTCCGTCAAGTGCACCAACATACTAAACTGAGTTTGTAAAATATTCTATGATCTCTAGCGCGCAATCTGCGATAATAATTTAACATAAAAAAATTGTATTTGGCTTTGGCACTAATCTTATGTCGCGCGGCAGCACAGTTTTATATTAAAAAGGCTGTAGAGCATCTCAGTAATTACGGGTAATTTAATTGAATTTCAGTTTGCTCTAAACTTTTGAAAGGCGGTAAAGAATATTTGCTTCGCAAACTCTCGAAGTAAATCGAGTTGTGATAATCTTTTCAATAATTCAAGTTTGTTAACATTCGAACGTGCGAGCAATAGCTACCAATGTAGGTCATCAAGATATTTCGTAACTGTGTAATGAATATTCTTAATATATTTCCTAAGTTCGATAAATCCTTTCCAATGAGACCCTAAATAAGTTTCCTCTTGCATAGGACCTCTAAATAATAATCGATAGCTTTTACAGCTTCTTTATTCGACAGAGAAAGCTTGTCATTTAAAAATTGTTGAAAATTTGGTAATAATTAAAGAACGTCAGTTATGTTGGTTATTATGAATGCTACAATAATCAACTACAATAATCAATTGAACTTCTTCGATTTTGCTATTGCAAAAAGTTTTAATTTAAGTTTTCTCTTGGAGCTTTTACCGTCGACTAATCTAAAAGGTTTGAATACTATTGTCCTACTTTAGCCTTGTGGATTTGAAAATAATTAACAACATTTACCTTGCATATCACAACCTTAACCGTTGTTAAGGGTTCTGACCATGTTTAGCTTTTTGGGCAATCAGCCCCCTTAATCCTTACGATCTATGTTCGCAATTTAATGGCGACAAAAGGTCAAAAGCACAAAGATACCGGTCCCCATACGTTTTTTTTTATCAAAACCTTTATGACAACAAACAAACGACAAAGGATGTGTATTTTTGGCCAATGTCAAATACGGAATGCACCTAAACATGTCTCTTCAACTGCGTAATAAACATGCTCCCGTCGGCAAATGAAGAAATCGCCTTCAAATTTGCAAAAGAATACGGATATGACCCAAGCCGGCCAACAAACACGGCTGCGATTTCTCATCATTCATAAACCACAGCAGACACACAATATAAATTTTCATTTTCACTCTACAAAAATAGAAAAAATCTGCTTTAGGATAACAGCGGTATGTATAAAAGATTCGTTCGCAATCGAATATACTTCTTACCTAGTGCATTTAAGGCCGTTCACGCTCACGTATTAATCTGGTTTGTGACCATCAGCTATAAAATACTTGTAGTTCGCTATTTGCAGTCTTGGTAACTTTAATAAGAAACTCAACACGGGTAATCAGTAACTCGTACCGAAGAACCTTTATACTCCATAAAATGTTTGGTGCCTATTTTTAGTTCTTGAGGGTAAATATATATATATATATATATATGTATATATATGTTTCCTGGGTAAATATAAAATTTCGAATGGCGTAAAATTTGGCGAATATTGTTTATTTCTTTATATATAAATACATGAACATATATATGATTTAGTTGCACTTTATATCAGCCGAGTAGATACTAATCTAAGAAGTAAAGATCAAAGCTTATTCTGTAAGTACGTTAAGTTAAATTGGGATAGAAAAAAAAAAAGAAAAGGCAATAAAAAAACCTTACATTGTATATATGTAAATAAACAAAAAAAAAAAAAGCACAGGAGAAAAGAACTTGCAATCGTCAATGTAGGAGTACGCCGGTGATCAGTACCCATAACGTTTTATGCGTATAGAATGGAAGAAAACCATAAACAAGGAAAGTTTGACAAGCGTCGAAGATTTCAGAGTAGATGCTCTTTGAGTGAATTGTTCAACTCCGTAATGGAAGTAAATGATTAACGCTATTAAAATTGTTGCAAAGAAGGTGAATGGGATTAAACTGCTCATAATTGCGTCGATGTTGATTAAATGTAATTAACTAAATTGATGAATTACGCGACGAAGCACGTTGGTAGTAAAACCGGCGTATCAATTATGCCGTGCAGCGAAAGTAAAAGTAGTACCTAAAACAAACCTATGCTGTCCCTCTCAGGGTACTCAGGGTAAATCAATTGAGTCAGTATAGTATTGATAACCGGAGGACCAAACTATTGAAGCATATTCAAGAATGGGTCTCATAATGAGCAATCTTTCCGTTACATAAACGTGGTCGAATTGCTTCGATCATGGCTTAGTGAAGCTCAGCAGACATTTCGCTTTATTAACTAGAAATTATAAAGAAAATAAAATTATTTAAATATTATTTAATTTATAATTCTAGTCACTCTTCTAGCACATAGTTACTGGTAAAGTAGGGTAGGATGATAAGGATGATAAGTAGAGTTGGATTAATGACGGTGTCGACAAGTCGGGGTAACGTACGTGGCTTAAGATGAACAATTGAAATATTGCTTTTACTATTTCAAGTCTTTAGTATTCTTTGCGTTCTAAAACCTCTTAATAAAATATGTTTATTATTTAATATGACATTTCGACGAATACTTATGTATGTGTTTCGCTTTTGGCTAAACATTAATTGCATTTTAGAATATCGATTTGTGGAAATTGGGTCAAACCAATTGCTAGTAGTACGGCGACCGACCGACCCAAACTGTACTCACCTATGTACAGCATGTGCATGAATGTGCTTATGTGCGAATTCTCGGTAATTTGCATTTCAAACCAATTTCTATGTAGGACAGCTTACTACATAGTAAAGCTTTTTGAAATGTAAATATATATGAAAATGCATATGTATACGTACGCGAGTATAACAAGTTATGCGTGTGTGCTGAAATTACAAATAGGTGCAATTATTAATAAAGACTTACGAAAATCTTTTAAATGCAACTTGAATAACTTTGGGAAACCCTGCAACTGTTGATAAAATAATTTTAATTTCTAATAGTAAAAGTTATTTTATGGTTGGATGCTTTAAATATTTTATAAATTTATTCTCGGTTTTTTTAGGTCGTGCAGTGATCGTTAACTATTTTGTAACCATATTATCGAAAAGCGAGTGCCAAGATAAAAACCATTAAATGGTTTGCTGATAGTACAATAGCAGGATAATTAAACACGTTAAGCATCACCTCTATTTCCAAGATCGAAGTAAAAGCTTATATTAGTGTAATGAATTCGTTCGCAAAGATCAGAAGACACCTTAGTCAATATATAGACGTTACATATAGAGGACATATCAATAGCCAATGTTCTAGAAAGACTTTTGTGTCTATCTGGCTGTCCATTGATTGATAATCGGGAGCTTAATTATTTTAAATCACGTAACCATCTCCATGTTTGGGTTGTCACACAAGATTCTGCCATCGATTTGTCCTCGTCCGTCCATCCAGTTTATGTTGGTACTTTCAGTAAGTGGAATTTTAAAACGTGTCATCCACTTGTGATTTGTAAAAAGCAGAAAAAATTGCGAATTTTATTTATTTACTTGTTAATTTATTTGTGTTTTTTAAGGCCAAGCCGAAGTCTCACCACTATATCATTTTAGGTTCACTAACCATGATATTCATTTATATTTTGGCCTCCTTCTGCAGATGCACAAAGAACACAGTTCGTCGGATTTATACTTTTTAAATTCAGAAATCTGGTTCATTCATAGACAGAAATGTGTTCGTTTAATAATAAATATCTTCTTCTCTCACCTTACAACAAACACCCCAAAGTTGCGTTTTAACTGTAATGGATTGTGGTTGAAGAAGACAATGTGTATTATATGTCATTTTTAAACCCTTGTTTCAACACTTTGAAGTTGATATAATTGATACTGGCCACACATGGAGAAATGGAATGAGCGGGAGTCTATTAGTCGAGATTTTCACTGTCTGCGTAGCTACGTTTTATTGTTAAGTGATATGGTTAAGTTAGTATCGATTTGTTATTGGGAACGTTTGGTTATCGTCGTAGACGTTAAGCGTCTTCTTTTATTCTTCTACACTTTAATGTAATCATCTTGCAAGCTAAAGTACAAGTTCTTAATATGTAAATAGCCTCAAAAATAAGCTAAATATTATTATTATTTTGTTTAGACGATTGTATTGTATTCAGATTCTTAACACCGTGCTAACACCACCAAAATGGCTTCAGGCTTAGGATGTATAAAATGCATAACATTTTTTTGCAACTTATTATTTGCGGTAAGTGCAATATAGTTTGGAATTACATTGAACTTGTGATTAAAATGTCTTTTATATCTATTTTTCAGCTAACGGGCCTTTTGATTTTATTCGTTGGGGCTATGGTGCAATTGAACTATTCGCACTATTCGAACTTTGTTAGCGATCAGATATGGACGGCGCCCATAATACTGATAATAGTCGGTTCGATAGTGGCGTTCATATGTTTCTTAGGCTGTTGTGGCGCACTTAAGGAAAACGGCTGCATGATTTTATCCTTCGCTATTTTAGCGTTTGTTATTTTTGTATGTGAAATTGGCTTGGGTATAGCTGGCTACATGAAACATACTGGCCTGCGTCGCATCATGGAAGCCCAATTTAATGTCACAATGAGGGATTATAACGAACGTGACGATTATCGTGATGCGTGGTCTTTGCTGCAATCTGAGGTAACTATATATTTTAAATATAATAGGTTGGGACCAGTCTACGAGTTCTTTCGTAGCTCCCGCTACGAAACGCACACACATTTATCTGGTTTTATATTAAAAATGGGAAATTTTGCCATCAAGTCCTTAGAAGTTGTTCGAAATTGAAAACTACCTGCGAACTTATTCTACTGGTTAATTCATTATTAACCGGTCCTCGATTTAAACGGTTTTCTACATTTCAAAAATTTACATTCAACACTAAAGTATAAGTGAATTTGTACAATGAAATTGAGAATCGTTGTGAAAAGCACAATGAAATTGAGAAAAAGTTATACCAATAATTACCGCAATTCGCTCAAACTTATCTGAGGTTCTTTAAAGAAAGATTGGACATATACCCAGTTTAATAATATCACTGAAATTCGCTATAGACCGAATGAAATTAGAAATATATTGTTGACGACATACTAAGTGAAATTGTATAAGGCTTGTTGCTGAAGTTTTGAAATACAAAAATACGGGCCAGAGACTTTTTAAATTAAAATGTGCCTATGATATGGGCATGAGACTCTCAGACCCATCTCTCATCATTATTCTTATGTCCATTCGCGCAAGATTTGTTATTGCCTTTCTCACGGTAGCAAAAATTGAGATGAAAAATTAAAACAAGTCAAAAAAACCCTAAGCTGCTTAAGTATTTACCAATCGCCTAATAATTGATTGCGACAAACCTTAATCAACATCTGCTCAATCAACATTTACTTTATGTCAAATATAACTAACCGTGTGTTTTACCGTCGGAAAGTGAGATTTAATTTATTACATAGCTTTGGCAACTTGACGTCTCCGTTGACCAAGAAGTATTATTTTTTTATTAATTATAAATTTTTCTATGTGAATATTTAGTTGGAGTGCTGCGGAACGTATGGTCCTTCTGATTGGGAGGCAGTGTATCATAATACAACACTGCATGCATCTTGTTGCCCAGTCATTGTTCTTAACGAAGCAGATAAATGCACTACAGCTCATGCCAGTCCAGACGGTTGTTTAAATAAATTAATTCATATTTTGGATTCGAACGCTTTAGTTCTAGCTGGTGTCGTTTTGGGTGTCGCCAGTATTCAGGTAAGTTCTCATATGCAGTTCGTTTTCAGTTTCAAACACGACCACCTTAATAGCTTTTAGATGAAGTGTTTTTATTTTTAAAAATCTCTTGTTAACGATATTACCAACACACAACAAAATTTTATTTTTCTGACGCGCTTTTGATATTCCTCCCAGAAGAATGGATGCGCATTAGACTCACTCTTCTCTTTGTAATATCAGAAAATAAACATCACAAAACAAACCGTCTTTAAAGCGTGATTTGATCGCCAAAGTTGAGAAGGAAAATTCCAGAGTGACACCTACCTCGATAACGAGCATAAGAACATTTCGGAAACGATCATGTCACAAGTAGGCACACAGCAGACAAAAAATTGTAACCTACAACCTATAACAGATATTGATTGATGACCACCGTTCATAACGAGTAGACCAGTGTTTCATAAGAAATAAACCGGTGTTGGTTGGAAAAATTAGTACAATTGCCCCAAATATATCTAAAAGATTTTTCTAAAAGTAATTCGATGCCCTACTATACTCTGCTCAAACTTGTACTCGCCCGTATTTATTTTTATTTAAATCGTAAACGTCTGCATCCTCGCGTCAAGGCCAGTTTTGTAAATTGATTGAAATTCGTATAAAAATCTTTCTCTTTATTCATGACACTGTTCATGGCTTTCTTTGTATCGCTATGCTTATTAACTTTATCAAATTGTCTTTAACGCATTGAACTTGGCAAAGTTCACATTAATTAAAAAAATGTGATTTTCATATATTTGTTTCTTTCTTGTCTTGCAGTTATTGACTATTTTGTTTGCCTGCTGCCTTTGTCGTTCGTTTTGTCGGAGCTACCAGACAGTTTGAAATTCGTAGTCAGGATCCTTTGCGTCGCATGTAATGTCCTGCAATGTTGACACGTGCTCAAAAACCCAGAAAATATTAAAAAGAAAATTATTTATTTCGATTTGAGTAAATTAAGTATTTGTTAAATTTACGAATACCAACGATTTCACCATCTTTGTGAATAGTGAAGAGTGCGCGCAATTTTTCAACGTGCACATCAAAGAACTGCTAAAAACGATGGCACTTGCCATAACAATAGCTGTAGTTAATCTTAATCCTTCCCTTTTTTGATATGATACTAACTTACATTTTCTCTACAAAATATAGTCATTCTATCCCTTTAATGTCACATCACAAATTGCAAAAAAAAAAAAAAAAAACAAATCCCTGTGATAACTACGTATGTATAGCATGTGTATGTGGTATTTATATTATAATTCGAACTGTTTGCTTATTTTTCTGCTTATAATTGATTTTGTAAATTTTCTAGTTTATGGTTTCATTATAGAATCACTAAGGTGTGTGTGTGTGTGTGTATTTATTTAGTAAAGACAATCCAAAGGAAAAAAGTAAATGATAGTAAGAAACTATATTCGATTCGTGCTTGTTAGATATAAAATTTTTGAATTCAAAATTATTAGAAAATTTACTTAAGCACTTATATGTAATAAACATATAAGAAGAAAACTATTTACTGAATGCACTTTGAGAAGAAAACTACTTATTAATAAGACGCGTAGAAGAAAATCAATTCTTCACTTATTTTATGCTACTTTTACGGTCAACACTAATATCAATTTTCTTAATGTAATGACTCGAAACAAGATACCAAAAAATCTATTATAATAGGATTTAAAGATATTTGAATGGCTTAGCAAATATTTCTTTCCCTTTGAATGAGTCTCTCATGTTTGTGACTTATTTAAGGGATTTTTATTATTTATCTTTACAATTTGTGACAAATGTGAACTGTGCAAATTTGTACTAGTTATCTAAGTTTAAAGTTTAAAAGTTGTCTACAGTGAGTTTTATTTGTTTCGACTTTACTTGAATTGAAATTTCTTTGTAGATAGATAGCTTGCTTGGTATATATTTTAATAGTTTTCTAAATCGATTATAAAACGTTTCTACTTCGTTTCTCAAAAATAGCTCTCAATTTCATTCTCGCTTTACACCCGTCGCTAGATGTACTAGATTTATAACACATGTACATATACGTCATACGTACATAATTTTGATTCATAGCGCATTTTGAAAGAATTGAATGGTGCGTAGACGACTCACAAATCAAATTTGACCATCGTCGCAATCTGCTCGCTATATTCAAACAAGCCAAATAAAAGCTGACATATGAAATGATGATTAGTAGTGTTGATACATCATGACGTAATATATTCATTCGCAAATGGTTTGAAATGGTAACTGCCTTAAATCCACGTCAAAACGAATAAACTCTTATATTCACCCCCTCTTCCCCTTCCAGCCCCTTTTTTACTAAAATTTGTACTGTACGAATTTTTATGAATGGTGTAGGAAAACTTTTTGAATATATATATGATATATACATACACAAAACTACTTTTTTGTATTGCATTTTACTAAAAAAAGAAAAAAAAATTGATGATTCGATCAATTGACAAAAGTCAAACTATTTATAAGTCAATATTTAACACAGGTTTATATTATTTATCGTAAACATTATCTATGTACTGTAATAATGTATTGTATTATAAATTAAATGTTAAAGACTTGAACTACTACGATACTACGATAATACATAACTAAGCAATGAATGAATGAATACTCAGTTATTGCTTCAATTAAATGATCGTCACTCTTACTCATTACATTGCAAAATAAAAACATGATGTACAAGTCTTGCAAAATGGAAAAACGAATCCGATCTTGATATTATTTGTCAGTCATATGCGGAAGTTGAGTTCGAAAAATGCTAAGGTTGTCTGCGGACTCAATCATAAGTACTCTTGTAACTTTTGATGATCTTAAAACTGTTAGACTTCTTTACAAAAAACTGTATGAATAGAAAGTAGTTCAGAGTAAAGAGTTTTAAATGTCGGCTTTGAGTGGAATATAGATTCCCTGTTCTTTGATTTGTAATAATAAATTCAATAAATCGGGGCATAGATGAATAATTTCAAGGAGAATACCGAACTTTACAGTATCGATGCAGTTCAAGTTTAAGTGTTCAAAATAAATTCGAATAGTTGTGCAGCACTGAATAAAAATTTTAAAGTAAAACAAGGTTTATAATATTTTCTTTTAAGCGCAACAAAATACGGATAACACAAGTTATTACAGACGTTTCTGCTACGTATGATTAAAGCGTTGGTAATTCCGCTTAAATATCTACGATTTATTTTGTACTTTAAACATTAACCTTTAACCAAATAAGGTCGAAAAGAGAAATGAAAAGTGTTGTTTTAGAAGTCGATCGGATTTTAGTAATTCTACTTAATAGTAAGTCTTAAGGCCTGGCATATATAGAGAATCCAGTTTTAGAAAGAAACCGTATTGCACAGGTCTAACCGTTTATAGAAAATTATTTTTAATGAGGGGAAATGATGAGATGCTGAAAAAATTTGCTTTGCATTTGTAACATCTTACTTGACCGATGTCCCTTTAAACTTTATCAACTTCGCATGGGGGATTCAATTATTATGGTAAACTGCTAAACCGACGCACTAATCACAATAATGATGCTCTGACAATGCTTGCAAACTTTCAATTAAAATATGTGGTGAACTAAATAATAACATGCAGGCAGCCAAAGTTTAAAGGAAACCGAGAGTGAGTTAAAGAAAAGTATAAAAAAGTTTTCAAGTCCAATTTTCAATAAACAAACCTTAATGGATATATATACTGCTATCAAATAAAGCAGCAACTTTTTGAGTTAGCAACTTTTTAAATGCGGTGGCCGTCATATAAATAGTTAATACGTAAGTTTCATTAATATCGGTTTTTTTCGCTTGACAACGGCGAAATTTCTCACTTAACAGACATACTTGTTGTTGTTATATTAGCCATTGCAAAGCGTTTTAAAAGTTGGAGTCAGTTGTATTTTTCTTATAAAACTTTGGTGTTACATAAACCGTGGGATTTGCGTCGAACTGAAATAGAAAACCGCGGGTTTTACATCGAACTGAAATAGAAATAAGAAATGAGTTCGACCACCTGTGGAATATATAGCAAACAACTGTGGGTTTTGCGTCGAACTGAAATAGAAAACTGTCGGTTCTATAAGGAAATAGATAAACGCTTTGCTGCTTTGGCTATCGGAAAGGAAAACTCGTCGTTAGAAACTTACTTACAAATCCATAGAACAAATAACTGAATTCATAGCTTAAGCAGTTATAACGAACAAAAGTCCCAAGAAGCAAAGGTGCCATCAGTTTATGTTGCCTTATAGACGTGTTCTTTAACCGGTTTGGTCCATTTTCGACTTTTTTTTCGTCAAATTTGAAGCCGGTAACTTCCTATTCGCGACTATGGGAATATTTACAACAGACATTACTCACGCGAACGGGCGGATATGCTTAAATCAATTTACAATTTGATGCCGATCAAGAGTACATAGACTTTGTGGGATTTCTGAAGCTTTCTTCTGGCTGCTGTCAATGTTTTGAGAAAATGAATGTACTCCCATCGTTTGGTTTTTCATATCTTCCAATATCTTCGCGTCGTTTCCTACATCTGTTGACATCTTGGCTTCGTTTTTCATGTCGTTTGATATCTTGGTTTGAAAAAAATTGAAAAATCGAATAACAGACAAAAAAACAAAAAAATAAAAAATTGATTGATAAAAAAATGGAAAAATTAAACGTGAGTAGATATATATGTATTTGTTGTTTTAGTGTAAGCGACTGTGTAACGGGATAATTAAATTCACAATGCGATAGCAACACAAGTCTTACTAAGACTATGTGCCATCTTCGGCAGTTGTCACGTCGAAGGTTTCAATTAATCTTCCCCGTGCATCTTTTCCTCTCTTATGAAATTTTCTATTTGCAAAAAGATCATGAAAGTTAAGAAAAGTCCGCTTCGTCAAATAGCGGCACGAATGTTAATGCACTAAAGCCTGCAGCGATTTATCAGAGGGCTTCAATGAATATAAAACGTCTGTTAATCTAAAATAAGTGATTAAACAGCATACGTGAACGTTCACAGAGTTTTTAAGATTTCCACAAATCACTGCTTTGAATACAACCAAATACTTTGCAAGTTAGGAAGTTCTAGCTATACTAAGTTGAACAAAAATAATTAATAATAATCTGATCATTATAAATAAAATAATTTCAAATAAATACAATACTATTTGTGATAAATCAAAGCAAAGTACCCAAGGTATGCGTTTCAAAATTGTGTGCGAAATGTGTAAAAAAAAACAAAACCTATTGAAGAGAAAAATATGCGCAAGATTTACTCATGGTTATCCAGCAAATATATCAAAATTCCAATATCTTGTTTACTTTAAGTCCACTAGTTGGTTGATCGGTGCCAATTGCTTATCTATTTTTTAAATGGCTTTCATAAAGATTTATCCTGCGTTTAGATGAATATTATATAATATTAAATTACGCAATATTATAAATGTAGCGCATTTTTTACTTTGAATATTCACATTTTCCTAAACATACCCGAGTAAGGGCATTTATTGTACATCAGTCACCGATGCTTTCCCATTTTTATGTTGAAATGATTAATTTAATACATTCGTCCATGCAAAATGTGGCGTTTATTTGCGATAATGCTATCGATCGTCGAACATTTCAAGAGACTTTAGATAAATTATCTAAAAAAAAATCATCACATGATTATAACTACAAAATTTATGACGTCAGTAATAGGCTCAAATCCGATAGTAATGAATTTTCTAATCGATTGAATGCGTTCTGAAGCCATACTTCTTATTGACAAGAAGAACATCGCCGAAAGCATTACATCTGTTAGAGAAAACGTTCCAAACAATTTAAGTAAGATTTTTGTGCTTTGTTCCGATTCTGAGCACTTCGAATATTATCCGGTGCGCCACTATTGAATGTTTTCAAACAAGCTTCGTCAACCTAAATATCTGCACATCAATGTAAATGAGCGTGTCCAGTAAGATTTTCTTTGCTTTGCTTACAAATGTATATTTGTAGGTTACATATATTTAGAAGTTAAGAAGAGCAAATTAGAAAATCAATTATGCAGCAATGGTGGTTTTTCCAATTGCTACAAAAAACGCACGATAAAAACTCTCACATATTCTACATAAATTTAAAAAAAGCGGTTGCGTATATTTTTTTTCTTTAGTCTTTTACAAAGAGGATGGTAGTATTTTTCTTATTTGTTTTATGTAATGTTTTTAATTTGCAAATAAATTGTATCGTCGCTTTTGTAATTTCCACGATCAACTGTTATTTTACGTTTTATTAAATATGTTATTCTTAGTTTCGTTCACTGAAATAAAAAAATGCGTTCGTGATTGTTTTCGACTTACATGGTTATATATAGGAACATTTTTATTTTCAATTTGCTCTATATTTTCAGGAATCTTTCGACTGTAAGACAAGTACACTTTTTACAATTAATTTAGCTATCGAACTCATGAAACAAAAATTAGAACTATTGCATGCACTCCTTTAAAAAAAAAAACAACGAAGCAGTTTTTTGGATTCGCAAAATTGTTTACTTTTTTGGAAACAAAGAGGGCAAAGAGGGGTGAGTTGAGCTATGCATGAATATTCTTGGCTTTAAGTTTCAGTTTCTAGGCCTTGGTGGTAATTCGCTGGGTAAATGAAGGTACCTTATATTCGATGTGCCAAAAAATCTGCTTCCAAACCTTTTTATTTCAACTTCCAGCTATGTTCTGTGTTGCTTGCGATGTTGACATATCGTTTTTCCTTTTTTTTGTTCATTTGTTTGCTGTTTATTTTTCCCGTTCCATTTACCAAAGGATTTTTTCCCACCAACCAGACTTTAAAAAACGCTTGCGAACAAACACACTAACAGGTCTTTTAAACCAAATATCCATTGTACACAAAAAAAATCCACTCTCTTTCCTTGTAGTTTATTTAATTAATAAGTTTGGCAACTCTTTTTTTTTTTTGTTTATTTTCTTTTTTCTGTTGGTATTTCGTTCACTTTTATAGTTTTGGAACGATTGTATTTATATTACGTTTGCTCCATTTCTCCGTGAGTGCGTGTGTATATGTTTCGGAGCACTGGTAGCGGGGTAGGTTTGGGAATTTCACACTTAAAAGCAATCAGTCCATATTAAATATTGTAGTATTCTGAACTACAAAAGCAGAAGATTAGTGACTGGTTTTTAATGTTGACAACTCAACGCATTTCACATTTGCGTGCGTGGTATTAAAGAAGATGAAATTAGGAAAAAGTTAAATCATTGGATTACAATCAATTAGTATTCGATAAAAAGTATTACAATATTTTCAACATAAAAATTTGTTGTATTAATATTTATGCCAAAAAAATTTTTTTTTGATTTTCTTAATTCGTGATAAATACGTGGGTGTTTGTGTGATTTGTTTTTGTGCGTAATATTTGATTGCATCCGCATTCGTCAGCGTAAAAACAAGAAATATATCTGCAATATCTACTTATAAGACGACTCAAATATGGAAGACTTGGGTAAGTTTACCTATTATTTTCTGTAATATAATCGTGTTTTGTTTACATTAGGGCGGTGCCGGCCGCTGCGACGCAGACAGGCGCTTTCTTGTTTCTATAAAGGCTTTACTTTTTGACATTTTGGTCATTAAACCTTTTATATATAAAAGTGCCGAACGTGTCTACCATATTTTGCAGTTGGCGGCAGCAAAAGGACACTTTAATACTATAAAGTCTTGTTTTTGTACATCGAATCTAAATGTTTACGAAATTCTTCATCTTTTAGTCTATGACAACACAGGTCGACGGGATAGCAAAAGGAGTTGAATAATTTTACAAAATCTACAAAGAACGCCACTTTGCTATGTCTGTCGACTCAAGAAGCCCTTTCTAAGAGCGAGAACATGGAGTTCTTTAATTTTAAAACATTTTCACAGCTAAAAGTTTTGCCCGATTTTAAAAAATTTGCGATTGCTAGTTACTTGAACCAAATAATCCGCTTCCAGAGCGGACGTTTAGATGTAGCTTTGAAATCACAATTGTTTACAGGTTGCTTGCGATTGTTGCAACATAAGAATAGGGCCAAATCGGCGTCTCACTATTCAGGAATATATCGGATGTAGATATGCCCGTAGAGAGAGAAAGTACACATATATATAGAGTATCCGTATATAAGTACTTCTGAGTGCACCAAACAGCATAACGAACCAAATATACCCGAATTGATTGACGATGGGTATAAAATCAATGATGACATATTTCCGTCAATCCCGCTAAATGACTTCACTTTTATTGTTAGCTAATTTGCTTGTTTTAAACAGCAATGGCAATTCAATATATACACCAATGCTTTGGTGTACGTTTGATTAATCGTTTGTTATCTTGATTGTTTTTGTTTACTTTATCATTTTTCCGCATTCGTTAACCCTTTCTTTTCGTGTACAATATGTTCTCGTGTGCTCTCTTAATATTTTGTTTAACGAACCATAAATTCTGGATCATTTGTATATTTTCTGATAATTTTGTTCTTAATTTGGTATTTTATGGAAAATTAAGAACCACATTCCGAAGAAGCTTGTTTTATAGCGAAACTGATATTGAATTCGTTTGTGTAACCATTTTTTTTCATAGTTCAAAAAAAATACAAATCAGAACAGAAATTACAACAAGAAAACAAATTGCACAATATGCACCTAAATAATTCTTTATATAGGACGATAAAAAATTAAAGAGTTTTAAGTATTTAAAAGGCTTTTATTTATTAGAAGAATTTTTAATGAAATTTAAAAAATGTTGTTAATAAATGCACTTGCAATGAATCTACTTGCGTTAAAATTATCAAATTGTAGAAAATTATCAGAATTATTAGATGAATTTATATCATAATAGCGGTTCCAAATGATGTCACAAGCATTTAGTCGTAAGCAAAGGTTTGGTTGTAAAAATGTCGAAATGATGCGGAGTGTAGAAGTGACGCAACAAAGCCGTAGTATGTTTTGTATATCTTAAAAATGAAGTAAATTAGTCATCAATATTTTGATCAAAGCCATGTGTATGCCCATGACTTTGTGTGCATGTAAATCATCTTATCTTGGCAGTTTTACATACATTCTTCTGGTTTGCATTTCTTTTCAAAGTCTTTTATCATGAAAAAGCATTATTGAACGCTCTTAATGGCATTGCATTCCAAGCGTATGACTAATTATAAAAGCTGCAGTTGCAGTTACCTGGAGGGTTAGTGGTCATCTAAGGTAAATAAACAAAAATTAAAGAAATGTTTGCTAACAGTGCATGCTTCAATGGATTGGTCGTACTTATTAATTTTTATCTCGCGGTTAAAAATTCTTAGGAAAAGAGGTTCTCTAATTTCAGATCGATGTTTGTCAGGTTCTAAATGAAATTCTCGGTATTTTGTCGCGATTGCTTCAGTTTTTATATTTGATATGTGCCAGATTTTAGTTTTTTGCCTTGAATGTGGGTTGGTCTTCAATTCATTGAGAATTGTAACAGAAAATATTGTGGACAGATTAGTCCTTTCAGATTTCAGATTTCTGGCAGGTCGAATTCTCATAGCGGTAAAGATTAGAAGCGATGACCTCAAGTCAATGAAGCCCGCTAATTATGACAAGACCAGCTTATGAACATGCTTTTCAAGAGAATATCTTCTTCCATCCCCGAAAATTAAATGAGACTACAACTTGCCAAGACACGCTTCCAGCATAATAATAATTTGCGAGTTGTTCATTTGATAAGCTGACTACGCTCATGTGATCTTCCTGCTACAAAAAACGACGCCAGTATATTTTTATAGAAATCAAGTTTCTATCTACTAAGACATAATCCCCCTACCCCTCATGGACAAAGAATTATTAAATGGTTTGCATGCAAACTCATTTTTTCTGATGGTTTCTTTCTGCGCGATATTGAGACGTATTTTTTTTACCGTTTATTCATTTTTGACAAGACAAGAATTAATATGTCGAATAAAAAAGTTCTATGGGGATGATTGCATCTGCCAAAGACTTGGGGAGCAGAATAAGTTAATTAATGAAGAGGATTCTGACCTCTTGCAAAAAGTAAGGCTGCAGGAGGATATTTCGAAGCCGTAACAGTACGGATAGGCACTCAATATCCAAATTGTCATATTGATTGCACTTGCGCGTGCTTAAATTCGTACTGCAAGCATGCGAGGCAAAATGCGAAAAGATTCTTGTATTCACAATAATGATTATATAGAATCTGACAACTTGTAGTTTCAGATCAAGAGTTTCTTAAAGATGTGAACTTATTTTTAAAGGCACAAACCGAAAATTTTAACAGGCCTCTGTTAAGATGTTAACGGAATTTCGTTAAAAGAAGACTCGGAAACATTTCAATCACAACCTATTAAAAATAGAATCTTGCCAGAATTTTTCACAAAAATGTTATAAACAAAACATGTCTTTTTGTTAATTAGTCAAAAGTTGATACGAAAAAATTGTTAGACCAAGTCAAATACGGGCCTAAAAAAGCGAAAGTTTCCTTAGCCCCTGCGGGCAAACCCGGTACCTAAGAAAAACAAAAGCAGAAATTTGTATTACAGACAGGATCTTCTTGCTTTTAACGCATATTTCATTGTATTTTATTTATATACTATTAGCTAATAAAAAGCCAATACAAAATATCGTTGTAACGAAACGCAATTTAGACGAGTTATGCCAGTTAGAGAAGGAATTATATCTGCAGGGGATAAGAATCAATAGCTGTAATACAATAACGTTTAGTTAATTGGACGTAGTTACAAGAGTATTTATCTTGACAATTTATCAATAATAATGTTGACAAAAAATATGGAATATTAATTATTCACCAGTGATGAACAATTGAATATGGGACAAAAAGTATTAACAGAATAATGGAAATTTTCGCAACTATTACGCAACGATTGATATCAAGATTCGTCTTAGGATGAATTGGACTGCATTGAATGGGAATTTTAATCATGTAAGTTAACCACCAATGATTTCACACAACCATGTCATAGTTAGTGTGTTCTGCTCCCATTCATAATAACAACAAAAACTATTATTTTCGGAATTTTTATAGATAGGAAATAATACTATCGTGCGGTTGCTTGCTACTCAATGAATTGAAAAGGGCGGAATATTTTCGAAATAGAATGTAGGAGGAAGCAGTTTCCTTAAATAAATAAAAATTTAATAGTCGGCTTTTTTTTTCTAAAGATCACAACAAATTTCGTATGCAACCGTAAGGGAAATAATTGATTGAATACAATCTGCGATGAACTCGTTCATTTCTGTTGTGAGTAATTGCTTAGAATGTTATGCCAATTATTTAAATGATGCACAAAACCATTCAGCTTCTTTTTGTTTCTTTTCAGTAATACTTCAACACACTAGGGTGGATTTCGTACGTTGCGCCTCATATTCTTAAAGTGGCCTTAATGCATGTGAATGAATGTGAAAGAATTAATGAGAGTAGACATACTGTGCTAACGAATTTTAACCTGTCAGTGCAAAATTCATCTTTCTTGCCTTATCATTTCTGTCATTTAATTAAACAACATAATTTGCTGATAATACACTTCTTGTGGCCATCCGTGCTCCATCAAAATATGGGAATCGACTGGGCGCGATCCTTTGTAGCAATTTTAAATGCATCTAAGGAACTATATGCTCAGTAAAACTCAATTTGATGATTTCTCTCCATCCGTCCGTTGAGTCCTTGGAGTAGTTTTAGTAGTAAAGATTGGAACAAAAGCGTGTCTGTTACGACAAAGTTTAAGCAACCGATAATTTGGCAGGTACTCTCCAATTCTTTCGTGCTGATTGCACTGTTTTTTGATGTTTTGTTCTCTTTTTTTATGAATAGAAGAAAATAAAAAGTTAGAAAACTAGAATCAGACTGAAAGACACGTTATAACCGGACAAGTCCGACCATCGCAACGTAGTCCATATCATTTCGTCCACTGAAACCTGAATAAAAATAGAGGATTTTTATCATGTAATATTTATTTGTCGGGTTATCGAACATTTCGTATTGAGATGATTCGTTTCGTTTGCCGAACTTTGTGCGAATCGTCTCGGCTGGTCATAGTGCACTTAATTATCGTAAGACTGCTTGCGTTGTTGCGTTTTATATATTTTAGTGAGTGTCTTTACCACTGTCGTGTTAGCGAAAGTTCGATGTGGAACCGCGGACTAATGATACGCTGGCTGTTGCTGTTGAAGAGAAAATGCACATAGGGAAAGTTATTAACTTACATGAACATTGAAAAACGGTTCATTTAGTTTATTGTAGGTTACATTTTAGTTTGCGAAGAATGTCGAAGAAGTTACTAGGAAGAAGCAGTTTTCGTTTCTGAATAGCGTGGACAAAAAAGACACTTTAGAAATAATCGGAAAATATCAAAGAAGTGAAAACTCTTTGCTTGCAGCCATTTTGTTTATGTACCAAAGCTACTTCTACAACCTTTTTTTTCAATAAAAATCATGTGTTTATGAGATGTCCAATGCACATTGACGAACAGTCATTGGCAGAGGAGGGGAGCAAAGAAAAGATAAGTAGTGTTTATGTACGATTGACTTTTTTTTTATTTTTTTATTAATAATTTTAAACACAGATGACAGTTGATTGTTTTCTCGTCTTATAGGTCGGACGCTACTTTATTCAGTTGCGCATTCATCTCATCTCATCTAGTGTTAAGATTGCCATGCAATGCTTTTATTTCTAAGCAAATCTCTTGAGTCCTCTTTGACGTTAAGATAATTTGTAAGCGTTACTCAGTCTCTAATCCATTAACGTTGCATTTGAAGCCGTTGAACCTTTTGAATTGACTTTTCTCATTATTTCTGTGATGCGACACGACATGGCTTTCTCTTATTACATTGCCGAATTTAAAGTTGGATTTATAGATTAGCTCCAGCTAATATATACGTCGGTACGTGTCTTTGTAAATATGTTCATAAATGGACGGATCATCTCTCAATAATAGTCAGGCAGTCAATTACTATTCGCTTTTTATACGTTTGAGTGTCTTGTGTGTCTCTCATATCATCATAGTTTGCAGGCATATCATACTTTTACATGTACACGCGAACTATTGTTGTTGCAGCGTTCACGTCGCAGAAGTAGTTTTGTTTTTCTAAAGTTATGAAGCTTTGGGCTTTTTATATCCTACATAAGTTGTGGCAGTAGGGAATATTAGGTTGGTGCGGATGCTTGCAACGTTCAGAATGACTTTTATTATTATATCAATCGGTTCAACATTATTTTCCGAATTAATTTAAGCAAATACTTTCGTCTGTGTGCCTGTTCAACTATCTTTCGGAAATCTATCCATTTATGTTTTCTATCAGCTTGCAGGTCATAACTTTTGCGATGTTTTAATGAAAGGCGAATCCTCTCAAAAATAGGATAATTTTTACGACCATTCATCGTCAAACGTCTTACTACTCCGAAGTAGTACTTTTATCTGTACGAAATCTTAACATATTTCGCCAAAAGTCGGCAGTAAATACTATCTCGATATATAAAATGAATGCAGAAAATTTGGATGCGATGGTACGCTTTTCGTTGAGCACCATCCCATACAAATATTCCTAAGACAATTTCAAGCATTTGCAGAGCAACAAGATCTAATGTTTAATACTTTACGACGGGAATTGATCCAAAATAGTGATTTAAAATATAGCTGGGTTTTGGACCCAGCTTCAATATAAATTTCATAACTTTTGATTGTAGTTGGCGAAGTTATGCAGGGCTTTTAATTGTCGGCCTTGTTCAGCTATAGTAATTTACATGTTCTTTTTTCTTTCTAAAGCATCACCACCATCGCCTAATAAACGATGAGTATATTTAGTTTAGCACATTGTTTGAAGTTCATATAAACGCTGTTCAGGTGTTAATCAAATCGGTTACGTTGATCGCATACGCAGAACTCAAATGGATCCCGGCATTGGAAAGAGAGCAATTTTTTCTTACTTGTGTGCGTATATATCGGAACAATATCATAGATAATATTCTTATTTTGTTATTACGCTCATAACAGCAAGATTCTTGAACTTTTCAAAAAGTGGGTGCATTTCTGATCCATCCAAGCTATTTAAAAATCTTAAATAGACTCTATTGTTGCCCTGACTATTAGTGTGGCCAGTTTGCTTGCTCAGGCAAGGAAAGTTCGTAATTTCTACAGTGCATTTGTACCGTTCATTTCTTCAGACGCAATGATGAAATGAAAACATTCACGACCGTACTGATAATAATCGGAGAACTCCAATCGGTTTGCAACAAGTAAAAAATGTTTGCTTATTTTCGCGCATCTTAGATAGATATTTAGATTAGTTCAACAGAACAAAGGCATGTTGCCTATCCAGGTCCCTTTCTGAATATTTGTCGCAAATTTAGAAAAGAAAAAATTCAAAGTACATAAATACCAGAATAGAAGCAACTATAGAAGTATTATAGCTCTTGAAAAAAAGTATGAACTTGATGCAGTTTATATAGAAAAATTAGAATTTTTGTTATTTCGTGTCCTAAACTATCAAATTTTTGATTGACCGTAGAGCCAAGAGGGGCCTAAAAATCGATCGCTTGCCTTGTCGATATTTTCTTTCATCACAGTTTAGTGCTTGTCATTGGATGAGTGGAAAAGTAATTGACTTGAAACGACTGCTGTGAACTTTTCTTCTTTTCGACTTTTAACACTGTTAGGAAAGAAAGTAACGAAATTTCTCTTTAGCCAACCCAGTAATAGTATAAGATGTGTAAGAAATTGACTTTAAATGTAAGACGCACTTAAGAGGGCTTCTCTTAGTGCTGCTCTTTCTTTTAGCTTTAAGTGGGTTGGTTTAGCCCTACACAAGTTTTCTTTAGGAAAACGTACGCATGGATGCTTGGTGCTTAAAGTCTTTGTATTGTATTCCGTGGGCTCTTGGAGTAGCGTCAAAAATTAAGAAATGAAATAATTCGATTGTTTTCCCTTTGTACGTTTTTGTTGCTTTTTTCCTATTTTATTATTCATTTCATTTGATGAATGGGTGAGCTTGCCAATGTTTCTAATGCGCCAGTAGCAGCGGTATTGGCGTCAGCTTACTAGCAATTTTTCTAACATATTCTCTGTCATACAAACGACGTCATTCGTTTTGCTAAGACGTTGCGGTTGTTATTGTGTTGTCTGTAGATTTGTTTGTTTGTATTTTTTTGTCTTTTTTATTTATATTTTTTTCTGGTATTATCTCTATTTCTCTATCGCTTAGCCGGCAGTTAGATTGGTTGCTTCAGTTGGGCTTTACATTTTAAGTTAATCGCTTGTATGTGTTATGCCGGCTTACCCAGCATTGGTGACAAATACTTAACAAATTCGTGAGGAGCTAGCTCATCGTTGTTGTTTGTACACAAATGTTAGCAATTAAATGAAAATATAGCTAAGATGTAAAAAGAAAGCTACGCTGATATGTAAACAATAAACAACGCGAGAGCTATAAGTTTTCTAAAGTAATACAATCTAGTGACGATATTTTCCCCCGTATCAGTGTATATTAAATGCAAAGCGACATCATGTCTACATGAATCTATTAAGAAATTTGCACTCGATTATATAATATTTTCAAAGATTACAAAGTGTTCTTAATACGAAAACCAACAAGAAATAATTTGTCAATCGTCGCTGATTGATGAAAATAAATTCTGTTGTCCTTTGTGAAGTGCATCTGCGTAATATTTTGTAAATTTTTTAACTGATACTGTGACAGAGGTGTTGGCCTGCTGTGTGGTCTCGGAAACCGAAGCAAATATATTAGATTTCTAATCAATTGCGGTGGTGTGTATATTTATAAATAAATATACATATATATATATATATATATATATAAATGTGCGTGCGTCATGAATAAGCAGCAAAAATCAAAATATATTTTTAAATAACCTTAAACAGGTTTTTGGAAAAACAAAAAAAATAACATTAATAATACATTTTTTTCATTCAAGAATAAATTATTATTTTGTTTTTTTTGATTTTGTGATTGTTGTGGCATATAATTTTTTCTTTTTTTTTTCGCGAAATTAATCTATAACTTGAAATATTTCATGTTAAAACAGTAATCTTTAAACCAAAGCACAGACGATAATGTTCTCGTTCAAGACAGCCATAAACTTTGTCAGAGTAAAGTCCAAAATACAGTTAACATTACACGCAACTAACGAGCTCCGGTTTTTAACGAACAAATTTTTTACTTCTCATAAATACTTTTAATACTTCTTATCATAAGATCGAAGAACACTTGCAACTTTACGTAAGCCCCACTTCGCCAAGAAGCGCCTTTGATGCGTTCCACAAACTACCTACACTTACGGACGTGAGTCTCATTGGTATTGGGCTTTTTTCGCTCGACAAAAAAATAAACGCTTGATGAACCCAGTCCATTGCCCAAGCATAAAAACTTATTTCACTATTTTGTACCACTAGGGAATACGTACTAAAATAAACAACTTCAAGACCTCAAAAAACGTAGAATCATTAATGTTGAGTTTTCCCATATAAGCATTTTTGCTTAATAACGTCATTTTAACGTTTTGAGATATTTTGTATAATTTTTCTTGCATGAGAAACAGGGATCTTACTTTATTTTTGTAGCAGTGGCCATGTTATAGTTTTAGATAAGCAAGGATAAGCATACATCCCGCTTAATTCGAACTCTTAGATAGCTACCCCAATGTGCTTCACCATCTTCCCCAACCACCAGGCATGAACCCCATCGAAAATATGTGCAATGAATTGGACCGCCGTGTGCGAAACTCTCAATCTCTTTCGTCCAAGGTCTGGAAAATAGCCTACGAGAAGAATGGAGTAAGATCCCTGTTTGCTACACAAGAAAAATTATACAAAATATGTCGAAGCGTTTAAAAAGGGTAGGATACCCAGCCAAATATTAATTTTTATGTTTTATGCTGTTTCTAGCTTCGTATTCCCCCTTCCCAATGACGCTGTTTTTTGAATTTTTGAAATAATTTAATTTTCTTGGTTTTCTTTCATATTTTAATATGTACTCCCTAGTAGGACAAAGTAGTAAAAGAAGTTTTTATGTTTATGTTTGGACAGTGGACCAGGTTTAACAAGCGTTTATTTTTTGCAGAGTGAAAAAACTCAGTATTCATGAGACTCATTGTATATATAATTTGATCAAAATATAACCAGTATTAAGAAGTTGCTCAAGAAAGCTTTACGTATGTTTAATTTTTAAAATTCACTTAATTGCCTTCAAGTCAATTCCTCTCTCACACCACACTGTACAGTTCCTTCAGCTGTGCCTCTAATGGTGATTTTTGTGTTATGAAGCAGTCCGTAATTTTACCCAATAATGCGCTAATGATAAATGCGTTAGGAAAGTTTCTCGGGTTTCGTACAAGCATCGTGACGTCGCGCCGTCACAGTGTAAAAATTTCGTCACATATGCTAGGGAAGCAGGCGAACGCATACGCTGCACACAATTCTCACAAAATTCAAGCAAAAAAAAAGATGCTTTTTGGTGACACATCGTCCGTGACAGGGCCTAAGCTGCTTGAACTGTTTGGGCTAGCTCGTCTCGAATCTGTTTTAATATCCAGCCAGACAAAAAAAAGCAGGAAACTTAATATTCAAAGCATTACGCAACGCAAGCAAAATTATGTTTGATTTTGAACACACCTTGTGAACAATCGAATTTAAGTCGCGTAAGTCCTTTCGTTCGTTTAGAAATCATTTCAATACTTAGCGCTGAGAAATGAAACTACATTCGCTTTGTCGTCATTCCCCTGTTGAAAATTCCACAAAAGGCTAAGTAAACTATTTATACTTCATGTGAAATTCTTAAGCAGTTTTGCGAAACATGGGTGCAGGAATCCGGGCTGTTAAAATTCTTATAAAACACTTTAGTGAATCTCCAAAACTTTCCGATCAACTCTCTAATCTCTCGAATGTTTAAATCAATCAATCAAATCAAATACCGGCCTGTTTTGAGCTGCACTAGGTTTGATGAAAAAAGGTTAGTACAGGGTGTGAGGGAAAGAAGCGTTGAAGGGAAATCTAGTCAAATGTTGGGTGTGTCGGTGTGTCTGAATTAGAGAAATGGTATGTAAACGCATTTTCATTATTTAATTATCGTGAAAAATTGTAGAGGCACAGAATCCTTTCTTTTTGGCTTGTGCTAGCTCGCCGCAATCAGAAAGCTACACTAACTACAAAGCTACAACGTTACCAACTAATTATATCCGCAACTGTTGCTATTTTGAAAAAGTATCAGCTTTGCATCTGTGTTGTTTGCTTTGGGTAGCAAGCTGGACTACTTTCCCATGTAACTCTGAAGAGCGCTTCTTAACTATTGTCATCGGTAATCCAATAAAGCTCGATTTAGATGATATAATACTTTTTGCCTGCCACGCCTCTAACTCGGTTCAGAAGCTCTGCACGGCTATCTCGATGTGGTTCTCTTTTCCTATATCAAAATCGTTGACAAGGTTGCTTTGAGGCGGACTGACATCGCAACTTAGGCCAACGCATATGTCTGCCCGTCCCGTTTGAAAACTATTGTAGCTCTCAGGCTCCCTTCCGTTCATCCCGAAATGCACACTTTGTCATTTATCTAGAAGGAACGTCTAGATGGATGTAGAGAACTCCTTATTCGTTCTGGACATGCTCGTCTGCATTTTCAACTTCACATGCATACAATAAAAAATATTTAATAAAATTCTACATAATTATTACATTTTATTTGCGGTTATTGCCATAATTTGCTTTGTTTATGTAGTTTACGTCACATAAATTATGCGTTAGCGTACCTGTTTGCATGTTACACTGGCTTAATGATTTTTTTTTTTTTCAAACGTTTTATGTCAACTGAATTATTCAATATTCGTCTTTTCTTTCAGTTCCTTTATTCGAGACATTGCAAGTTATATGCATTTGTTAACACATATGTGGAAATAAAGGGCCGTAGTCTTTGAGAATCGTTATGTATTAACCACACAGTCGCTGTATGCAGCCCAGAAAAAGTTCAGTAACCGCTGATATGCTTTTCCATTGAAAATCGTTGGCAGGCTAAAAGTTTTCTTCTTTAATTAATGGGTAGAAGAATTTTCCACACAATGCAAAAGTACTTTTGAAGTGGCTAATAGCGGCACGCTATGTATGTTAGACGAAGTAATCAATAAATATGTGTTGACAAGTTTTGATTTAATAAAACACTTACCAAAATGTACGTTTGGTAAGATTAAGCTGAGTTCAAATGCAAACAGACTCAAGCTAATACAGCAAATAGAGAACCAAGCAAAAGTAGAGAAGCAGAAAGAACAAAATACATATTTTGTGGTGAATCATTGACGCTTTCCAGGTCGGGGTAAATACCATCCTTAAAGGGAGTTTAAAAAAAGCATTTATTTGACGATTTTTTTTGGATGAAAGAAAACGTAGCGGAGCAGCAACATGCGAGGGATTAAAAAATTTTTTTTTTTTTTTTTTAATATTAAAATATGGTAACAAAGGCGCCATTCTCGCGAAATATGTCTCTAAAAGCCTTACAAAGTAGTTTTTTTTTTTGCGGAGGGAAAGCTAGTTCTAAAAACAATATTTGCAGAGCTACTTGAGGAGAAAAATTGTTTTTTTTGAAAAATATTAAAAAATGACAATACCGTGTCCACACTCGGCAGATAGGGTCAAGGGGCTTTGCAGCAAACTGTGCGACCGGTCCACATATAAGTAAAAGAAAGAAAAGCATCGAATCTACATCTCTCTACCTAGTGGTAAACGTAGGATCTTTTAGAAGTGTTGATTTTTGTGGAATTTCCGATTGTTCGAATGAAGAAGTGAAAGTGGCGTCGAACATAAGATGGCTCTTACATTAACAGTAATTGCGTAAAATAATTTATCAGAAAGCGGAGAATGTTATTTTAAAGGTACTGCAAAAATTTCTTATGGCAAGCACTCGATTCATGCTGCTTGTCGCTTTCAAAAATCGTGCTCCGCGTTTCTCTAAACGTGTATGAAATCGCAAGTGCCTGTGTTCGAAAAATCAATTTTTCTTAACATATAAAATTTTGCCACTCCCACCATCGTCTTCTTAGATCACTCTTAATCATTTAAGGTATCACTGGACCCAATAAAAAAAACAATCGATTTCTTCAAAATAGTTGTTAAATTTAAGTGACCTTGCAGCGCGATGTGTAACTGAAGCAAATTTAAATAATAAAAAGAAATCACTTAAGTCACGTGTCCATGGCTAGCCCTACGTTCTTTCTTCAAAATGTATGCTAAAAATCGGGATGAAAAGAACAAAAATTGTTGGGGTAGGTAACGCTGCATGTCTTGTGAAAATTCATGTTTTGAAGAAAACGCTTTTAGAATTTCGAGTACCAGTATACGCCGACTTGTCAATCGTGGCACGTCCATAACAGTGTTTTTATATGATTCTTGAACATTGAAAAAAACACTTAAGCCAACAAAAAAACGAATTTCCCGAAAAATTCGCAGTGATTTTTTCCCTTTAAACGGCAGCGTGGAATTTCTATTAGTCTATAACCGTCTGTTAGGAGCCTTTCTATGGCCTCATTTTCAACTTTGATACTTGGCATCTACATCTGTATACGTAGGGGAGTTTTCCATATTACTTCTAGCAATCTTGCGATCGTGAGCTTTCCAACGAAAAGCAATGCAAAAAAATTGTGCATAGGTCAAGTTCGGGTCTGACTCTCAGCAATGACCGTAGACGCATCGATGCTCTAACATGTTTTTCGTGTTATCGGAAAATGAATAGTGAGTGTATCGCAAACTCCAAGTTGTGGACAAAAAGTGTCTTCTTTGATATAAATATTTAGTGGAAGGATTAAAAAATATGTGGGTTGTATTGATTTTTTTAAGTACAACCTCGATGCAAAGCCCTCTAGCGAATATCGAACCATTTTAAAAATCCATGTTGACATGATCCATGGCCGATTTAAAAAACAAAAAATTGAATACAAGTCTTATTTATTTCACAGCAAAACCGATCAATGCTCCCAAGGCTTTGAGTCGTGTTCGTCGTACCAGATGAAGAATTGTAACTTGTAGCTGTATGATAGGAGATAAGGATAAGCAAAAAAAGAAACGGGTATTGCTTCGTGGAAGTGCCCATTGGGTTCTTAAAAAATGGGAAAAACATTTCGTTGTGCACTTTGAGACTTGTACGTTCATGTGCAAAAACCCGCTTATAGATAAATCCTTTTAGTATCCTTTTCACCCTATTTTTAGTGATATGTTATCTCTTGAATTCATTCAGTGAATTTTACGTCTCTTTGGGAATATGTGCTTATTATAAAGTGTTTATTCCACACCTAAAATCGAAATTTTTCCAGTTCCAAGGGCGTGAATGAGTCCGCATAGATCAGCTGCATCGTTAGTTGTTAATTGCAAATTATTGGCGAAAATTAAAGCAATTTTCGAATTTTTTTTAAGAGATTCCAGTTTTGCATCTATTATAAGGTGACCAACCGCATTTGCTGACCTTTAATTTCTAAATCTGTATGTCTCGTTCATTTTCGTAAACACAAAAAGGACAGCTGGAAAAAGACCGCAATTACAATCTTCAACATTTTTTCCCTCAAATTGAAATTGAAGAAGGGCATGCACTTCAAGTCAAGTGAACCAGGCGCTGCAATGTGGTTTTCTTTTCAATAAACGAATTGATTTATAAATATTCCATTAAAAATTTCCCCAATCAAGGTTAATTGGCTTTTATTCAATTCCAAAAGAAAAAAAAAAAAATGAAAAAAAATGTTAAACCAAAAATAATTAAAATTTCATTTAATTTTAGAATCGTGGCAAAAAACGTCGAAATCGTATACAAGCAATGTTGTTTTTCTTTCCTCTTAGTCTTGCCAAAAGAAAACTCTCTAGTCTTTTTTGTTTTTAAATTAATTGCCGGGTAGGAAAGCAGTGATGGATTTGCTGTAAAGTTTGCAGCGCTCACTAAGACAATTTCGCATCAAAGTTAATTATTTGCTTTTCATTTGAAAGGTGCAAAATTTAAAAAAAAAGAAGAAGATTGTCTTTTAACGTCAAAAGAGTTTTACAATGTTTTTTGGTAGCCGAGTCGAACATTTGCATGATGATGTGAAATTCAAGAAAGTTTTTCGAAACTAAATCAAGGGAACAACTCTTAACATTTTCGAACGCTACGATGAAGTGTGGAGCAAATCCACTACACCGCCTAGTAAGTAGTAAGAAGCATCCGATTTTATTCTGTGTAATGAACGCATCATCTATTACCGTAAGATTTTGAATAAATGCATTATTCGCTACCATAAGATTTTGAGTCGATTCGAGTTATCCCGTTTTGTGCGTCTATTATCGCATTTCGTAGTCTTACAAAAAAAGTAACTGTGAAATTTTTTTGATTTTTAAGCATCAAATTAAAAAATTGTGACGACCCAATGCCTGCCTTCAGATGAAGCAAACAAACTTGTAAAAGGTTAAATACTTTAACATAGTTTTTAAAATAACCTCAGATTTAAAGCAGATATTGAGTAGAAAATTTGTTTCAGTGCTCAGTGTTCTGGATAAAAGATTAGCTTATAAGTAAGCTGACACATACAACTATGAAATCGAATTAATATTATGTCGGCAAAAAAATCAAGCATTTCAGAGGATGTAATTCTAAACGGATAAGATTAGTTTCCTTAATTGCATTTGCAATTTATTTTACAAAAAAAAAGGAGATCAAGTCGCTAACATTAAGATTTTCAAATGTCAAGGAAGAGTGATTAAAATAAAAATACAATTATAAAAAAAATACGTCTTTTCCGATATTCTATGGTACGATCGGAGTTAATTCAAAAAAGCTATAAACTATTCGGTGATTTTTACAACTTGGAAGCGTTATTAAGAGCATTAAAGTTGACTTTCGTTCCCTTTTTATTATTCTTAAGATTCCAGTTCAGGTTCGGAAATGAACTAAGTCGGCTCAAGACCAAACAATATATAGTTTTTAGTGGCTATTAAGGCACTAGTGTTTGCCTTTCAGCACTCAGATGATTCAAGCAGTGATTTCAAATATTATATAGAAGCTTCTTCATCTAGTCGTCCAATTTAGTATCGTAAATATTGCTCATATTCTCCATAACCGATCAGCTAGACGGTGTCTTTCATTAAATGCAAATTAGTGATAACTGTAAACAATTCGCTTCAAGTCGCATACAACTTCTCCTTTGTATTATTATTTATTTTTATATTTTTTTTTTTTTAACTTTTACGTTGCAACTGACGTGTTTGCTGTTGAATGATTTCCAATTTTAAATTCGAATAAATTGAAAAACGTACGTGCCTGTAGGTTTGTTCCGACGTTTTTTATTTCTTTATATAACTTTGCAGATGAATTCTCTGCCGCATTCAGAATTTATGTATATGTGTCAGCTTTCTCTGTAAAGTCGGATTTGATTTGTCCGTATGCCTTTCTTTTTCACGATCACGACAGGATAAGATTAACAAGCTAAAGAGCACGGACATTACAAAGCGTTTTTTTTAATTTTTGCCTCAGTTTTTTTTATTTTTTTATTTTATATGTAAGCAATCATATTTCTTATATATGATCAAGCGGGGGAAGAGGGGTTGAGATATGGAGAGACTGGGAACACTGACTTGGTGGTCGGGATTCTTATCTAGTGTGCTACACCGTAACTTCTCAAATCAAAATGCATTGCTAGCCAGGATATCTAACTATTAGGTTAAAAACTGCCTGTACAGTGTAAGCCTTATAGCGGGAACATCGCAGATTCGTTATAATTCCATTCACACCCTCTCAAACATAAATCGTGTTCATTAGTTAATCACCGCTTCCCAGCTAGACTTGCTTTTGACGTAATATACTCATCTGTACTTTTAAGCCAGCTACCGGAGTATTTTCTGCAAGCGCTACCTTTTCGAGCTGTTTCTCCTCTTTTTTTTCGATTTACTGAATTCGATTACCACAAATTGTTGGTTAATGACATTAAACAAGGCTTTAGCAACTTCGATTAATTTTCAAATGAGTTTCTCTGGGATATGAGGGCGGAAGACGACGTATCACGCAACTTCATGTGCAGGGCGAATATTGTTTTAGGCGCATTGTGTTAAACGACTTGTTTTCCAGGGAAATTGAGCTCCTTGGCAGAAATAGTCTACCATTACATTGGGGTGTTTAGAGCGAGCTTAACTGTGCACGCCGACTTTTAAAGTTAATGACAGCTCTATGTTACGTAAGACTTTACCGATTTCGCGGCTGTTCTGAACTAATTTTTATAACAAATACCTCGTTTCTCGGTATAACTTTGATAAATTGATTTTGAATTATTCATTTAATGGGCCCTTGGACTTTAAAGTAGGCTTCAACTTGTCAAAAGCACTTTCGCTACAAAGTTTTTTTGAAATCCTGCGCATTGTCTTTTATGAATCTCTAATGAATGGCTTTTGGGGTAATTTTGAATATTTAAATGTTTTTGCTTGACAAACATATTGTAACGAATTTAGTCACCGTTTTCTAAGCATTGCCTTTCGTAATAATTTTGAAGTGCAGTTGTTGTCTATTTTCGAACTCTATTGGTTTCTGCCGACTAAGATCTTATGGGCTAAGCTCCAGTTCAGTTAGAAAATTATTTTTGATTTGATAAAGACGATAAATAGACGAGTAAGAAGATCGAACACTATATTTTAATAGGTTTAAAATCTTAAAGTCTGTAGGATCTCTTAATTTTGTATATCGTAAATTTATCGTAATAACTCAAGAGCAAGTCTTTATAAAAAGTTACGACATTCTTAGTAAAATACATTTGAATAAATTGCTCCTCAAATTGGTTTCCTCAAGTCATTTAAAAATAACGTTGATTCGGATGAGTTATCTTTGTTGTTATCATTTTCATGATCTATCTATGAATGGTATGGTAAACAGAGAACAGTCATATAAAACTATCATAATCTCTGACATCTTACTTGTCCACTATTGTTGTGCCTTTAATTCATCGTCAATTGCCGACTTTTAATGTTTGTTTGTGAGCACTTTTAGCGTTTGTTTGTTGATGAGCACTGTGAGAATAATAATCGAAATAGAACCGTTACTTTAGTAAACTAATAGCAGAGTATCACAATTAAAAGTGACTGAAGTGAATTTTAATTTTCGGTAACCTTGTCCATCACGCTTGCAGAGTCTAGTGTGCTATGTCGGAAAATAGTGAGAAATGTGAAAGGCCCGCTGCAGCCATGCCTGCATGCCAGAAGTTTTCTCTGCCTGAATTATTTTCTGTAGCTTCGAGACTTAGCTTATGTGTTGTATAAAAGTTAACTTTAAAAATGCGCACAAATTCTAAGAAATTCTAACAGGATGCGCTCATACACACGTATTCATGAAAGCTAATAATACGACCTTCGGCGGGTTAATTGTACAGCGAATGAAAAATATCTCATCTCGTTAGAGAAGCTGCGAAAAAAGTCACGTCAAAAAGTTATATTCGGATTAAGGCGAAATCTTGATACCCGTCACTCAAGGAAAATTGCGTAGATTTTCTTAGTTTTATCGCATGGGCGGACGGCCGTTTAAAATATTATGATAATTTGGGCGTGTGTAACCCCAATTTTTAAGTCCTATCGTAATTTTGTCAACTTGAAAATTTCGTTAACACAACGACGAACTAAGTTAGAAGCGAATACAACTAAATCGTCGCGGAATATTGCTTTGGTTTAAGTGATTTCGATGCTTATTTGCGCATAAGGCAAACTTAGTAACAAAGTTGTTACACTCGCATGTACCGCTGTAGCGAATAAAAAATTTATTAAAATATTAAATACTAAAACGGCTGATTTAGATGATGACAAAAGCGTACACACGCTGACATATATGCATATGATAGTAAAAATGGTGTCATTTCTCTTTCAGTTAAGTAACTGAAAATAGTTTTATTTATATTTTCCATTTTATTAAATTAAAAAAAAAAAAAAAATGATACACACACATAGACTTATGCACGTACATAAGTAAAAAATACTAAAATAAACCATTTCGCATTATCTCGATGATTCTAACTTTATTTGCGAACGTTTTTCATACATCGTGTTAAGTGCCTTTTTGACATTTTAGATAAGAATGCGGGATACACAAAACTAAATAAATTTGAAAAAAATTAATACCAATAAAATGAGAAAGAAATATGATCGAAGTTGTACAGTTAGAATACAAGTGAATAAAAATGGACCGAACTATGTATGGTAAAATTGATCCGGGCGCTCGTCAACCCTATCGCACGATAAGGTCTAAAGGAATACAACCAGGATGTAAGTTAAAATTTTACCTACACTAATATCGAATATGTTAAGCTTATTAAAAGGATTACCCTTTGATTCTCTGATGGAGCACCAAAAAAACTATGTGCTATAGATGCATTCCCCCCGTGTATGAATTTGCGAATCAATTTGTCGATTTGTTAATCTACAGCCTAAAGAAAAGATGATAACGTTGCACTTCTTGAAGTTGCAAATATTAAAGATACTGCAGTGCTTTCATTTTTTTCAATTTTGTTTTACTATTACCCGCTGATAATACTTCGTTCCATCACTTAAATGTTAAACAGCATCGTTCATATTTTAATTTCTTTTTAATGGCGGTATTTTACTGCACTTTACATGTTATACATTGAAACCATAGACTTTAGGTGTGTTAAAACTTCTCCAATATTAAAAGATTCGCATTGAGGACGTCTAACGCTGTGCACAAACTGAAAGTACCCGGGGAACATACCGTGATCTACCGTTTTTAAAAACTGGAGCCCTTACTCTTAAATGCTAGTGCTTATCTCACTTTTGCCAAATTACTGGCTGTGCTACAGACGCAATCCTAGATCTTTCGAAAAGACTACATTGGTCATGTACTGACAGAAGGAGGCGGGGCATTGACTTTTATAAGTTTTTCACCGAGACAATGAATAGTTTTTGTGAATTAAGTAAAAATCTTGTGACTTTGTGCGGAAAGTGTGCAATGTTTAAAAGTATGTCCGATGAGTGTCGCTACCTAGACCAATCATCTTCTCCTTTAGCCTATAAAAGACCAGCTTGCAGTGTAGCGTGCGGTACTCCACTGTTGTCGTCGCCTAAATCTCATACGTTGATCCACGTGCCTCCTCTTCGTCGTCATCGTCAACGATGAAACTTGTGGATCTGCCGTTACAGAATTCGGTTAAGGTTTCGAGTGTTCCATCCTTGCCTACAAAGAACATTAGCGTTTCCTGGATCGTAAACTCAAATAAGCCGGAAGCCCTCCCTGTGTTAGCTACGCTGAAGCGGGAAGGGCATCTCTCCTTAGTGATGCCATGCAGGCTAATCTGTCTACAGCTTCAAAGAATATTAAAAATAATAGTAAATCCGCCTCCCCCCCTTACCTCTTCGGGTGTATCCGCTTGTCACCACGCTGGACAAGTCGCACGAGCTGCATAAGGAAGTGTAGCCTCTCCATCTATTTTTTCCCCAACTCAATATTCGCCACCTGTCAATCCTATCGGTCCATTAGGACGACGTCTGCTTGACGGCAATACCCTCAGGGGATAACATAAAATGTTATCTTGCTGCAGAAGTCCTATTCGTCAGTTTGAAGCGTTTTAGCATTTTCAGATTGCCTTCATCTCAAGCTCGAGCTATCTCGTTTTTTAAGGTGTTAGGTCTGATTGCAAACATGGACATCTTGCTAAATAAGCCATTGTGGTTAGTTGGATCCTTAATACCGGAATCCATTCCTCGGCACCGTCCCCGTAATACTAATTCGGTAGCTCTTCGGCCCTCAAAGAACTGAATGTTTCTTCAGATCTAGTAACTTTAATTTACAAAATGTTAAGGGGCTAAACCCAAAAATTCGTTCCATTTTCCTAATTTCAGTGAGCACGGAAGGTTCTTGTTTGGACCTGATCAGAAACCTCGTTAAAGCATGATTTACAAAAGTCGGAAATTTTTCACAATTCTTTCCAGGTTTTCAGAAAGGGTCGATTAGATCGTACTGTCGATGATGTTTTAATTGCCATATTTGGTGCTGTCCCGTCCTGTTCATTTGAATTTCCTGCTCCTCCTTACGTTGAATTTATTGCCATACGGGCGAAAATTGCCAGTAAACAGTTATATGTAACTTGCTTCTATATTCCCCTAAATGCGGATATCTTTATTCATAAGAAACATGCTACGCCCACTAGTGACCTGGCCGAAAAGTGTAGAGCTATAGTCTTAGCGTGGTGGGACTTCAATTTAGCACAAGTCGTTTGGTCTTACACTTATAATTCTGGATGTGTGCTCCCCACTTGAATATCTGATAAAGTTATTGTGTTTTCAACGAGCGATCTTTGCTTTGCCGGTTTCCCGGAGGTAATTGTAAATCGCTGTCCAACTTTTAGTTTACCTGAGGATTCGTATCATCCAGCACTTTGTGTATACTTTCTTCACAGGCATAATGATCCGTTGACCTCTAACGTGGCAAATGCAATTGCCTCCAACAAATACTATAATTTTAATAAAACCAATATTTTACCGCTTAAATCTCATCTTTTATATTATGCTCGATTTTTCTGCTTTTCCTGCTCTCCCTTTTTCACTACTATCCCCATGCTATGATGTACTAAAGCTAGCTATTTCCGCATCCGTTATCAATCACAAAATTAGAAAAAACGAACTGTTCAAAAAATTTGTGAAAGGTGGTTCTCCTCACGACTATTTCGCCTATTCTGCTGCAAGGAAGACATAGATTTAATTACCTCAACCACCACTGTGGTATCCCCAGTTGATAAAATCCTTACTGCTTGTTAATCCTAAATATTTTTTTAAGTTTGTCAACTCCAAAAGAAAAATCTCCTTATATCCCTCCTTGGTTTCTTTCAATGGATCCGCATACTGGTACGACATTGGAACCTCAAAACTATTTTTTTTTTTCAACTACTGAGTCCGATTTGCCTGTTGACTATCCGCATCTGATCACTAACTCGATTTCGATTCCTAACTTGGTCATGGTTGTGCGCCTGCGCCTGATCAGGTAATGTGGTCTTCTTCCAAATATCTTTAATATGTCCTTGACATCAGGTATTTTTCCTTTGTGTTGGGAAAGTATTTTCCTTATTCCGCTTCACAAATGTGGAGATAGACATCACGTTGAGACCTATAGAGGCAGTGCCAAATTGAGTGTCTTACCTAAAATGCTTGAGCGAATTGTTGCTCAACATTTAGCTTTGGCTATCAAATCGTATCTTTATCCCTTCCAACATAGTTTGCTGAATGTCAACTGTTCCGAATCTCTTATAGTTTACTGTACGTATATTTTTCCATTCCAGCATGGCTTTCTGAAAGGCAGATCAACTATTACGAATTTTTTAGAGTTTACTTGCCTTCTTTTCAGGGCTTTTTCTAGCGATTCTCGCACGGATGTCGTATATACAGATTTTAGTAAAGAGTTTGACTTAGTTAACCATAACTTATTGATCTTCAAACTCCCGGCCTCCTTCTGGCTTCCCTTTGCACTTAGTGAAACGGATAAGTTCTTATTTTCATAACAGAGCATTCAGTTTAATTTTATCACCTCGGATGAATTTCCCGCAGGTGGTCTCTCTTCGGGGATTAAATCAAGCCATTTTCTAATTTACCCGGACGATGTTAAACTGTTTTCTTTCTTCTCGTTGGAATCGTAATCGTATCAGCTTCAAACTGATTTAGATTATTTTCGTTATATGGCGCTCGTTAAAGTTTGTGAAATTAAATCTAAAAAAATGCAAGAAACTTTCTTTCTCAAGAAGGAAGTCATTCAACACTGAGTATTTCATCGATTTAGGGGTTCTATTCAACCAAAGATTACGTTTTAATTTGCACATTGCGCTTTCTTTAAGTAAAGCTAGGTCCGCGCTAGGTTTCAGGATCCTTACACTACAAAGAAGCTATACATGTGCTTAGTTAGACCAATACTTGGCTCTTTGTGTGATCTTCTTCTCTTAGGAACTTTGATTAGGACACACTTGTCTCTCTGTGTCCTTATGAACATAGGTTGCTTCTGTTATCCTTACCACCAATTGAAAAACGTAGATTTGCTCTTGACGTTTCCTCCTTAATAAATGCTACTATCGACTCGCCCCCATTACTTGGTGAGATAAACGTCAATGTGCGTAATCGGTTCGCATTAACCGTAATCAATGTAAATATAGTTATGAGCTGTTCAACCCGTTCAGAGTTGTTTGCAGAAACCCAAATGTTGTCTATCGCCAAATCTGAATATCGGACTCTTTAAATAACTATGCTTTATACGCGCGATTTGCCTATGTCCTAACTCAACTAATTTGCAATCTCACCATCTCGCTATGATTCGAAAATAAACTTGTGTTGTTCACTGTTATCGGTTGGCAAGCTTTTGCATGCTTGCAATGGCTTAGGGGTTCACTTGCAATTTGGATCTGCACTGGTTGCGGTTGTGCCTCTACGTTAATTGTGTGGGTGTTTTTCTTTCTCTTTCTTTCTTTCTTTGTTTCTTTATTTATACATGAATTATTATTTTCTTTCGTATTTTTCTTCCTTTACTTCTCCTTATATGCTTTATATTAGCTTTTGATATTAATTGTCATTAGATTGACTTCTAAGAATCAATTGAATTCGTAAGTAAATAAATACATTAATAAATAATGCTGGAATTTATTTCTTTAGTCTAAGCAAATTACAATAATAATAATAATGTTGAGCTTTGGAGATGCTCTCGTCTCTGGCCCTGTAAATTAGGAACAACTCGATATCAAATTATCTGCCAGATGAAAACTAAAGTGAATTTTTTTTTATACTATTCAACTTCCTTTTAATTTGAAATGGAGTTTTGCTTTGGCTGCTTCGCATTCTTGTGAAACATTGCGCAGCATCTTCACGGTGTAATCAGCAATTAAATGCTATTAGGAATGAAGGAATGCAGGATAAGTTTGTAAGTTTTAGTTGAAACGTTTAGCAATAGTGTAAAGCGTTCAAGCTACTTTCGATATCCGGTCCGCATAATATTTGCCGACTGAGCACACACCTCCTATTTGTCTTTCCTCCCGCCTCTTTCTAACCATCACCGCGATGAACGTACAAGGGACATCCGCGGAATGATTGATCATATTAAAGAAATAAGAAAATATTTCACACCACTTGTAATACACAATATGTTAAGTTTGTGTGTTGTTGCATATTCTTTTGTCTTTGTGCTAAGCTACATGTCGCAATAGTCAAAATATTTCAATAACATTTGGTGCATTAGCCTGTTTTGGAGCTTGGACCGACCCTATTGAAAATGAGAGACAGGCTGCGTACAACGTCGCATTTTGGAAATGTCATTATGTATGAAATAAATTTCCTATCTTTAATATGTGTCTGCAAAAGCTGCTTAAGTTAATATTGTCGCACACTGCATGTGGAAAATTCGGTCGGCCCATTTTTTTGATATAACTTATGAAAGTTAGGACTTTTCGTAGTAAAGAGTATTTCAAAGCAATAATAAATGATATAGAAATTGGCTGGGGAGAGCTTGGATTAAATTGACCTATGTTTTCCATCCTTTCGATAAAAAGTAAGCCTTTATATCGCAATCAGTCGTAGTTCTTACTATTTTACGGACGAAATGGGGATACACAGGATCCAATCTTCTACTTTGCGCCTTTTTAGCTTATTTTGACTAAATGGACCCAAAATGCTACCCAAGTCGCTTTTCGGAAACCATTGAACCGTTTAACTTTCTAACAACATATGGCTCTCTTTTAAGTCTAATGATTGTTTGGGTGGTCTTAAGTTCTTCTTTCCTTTTAATTAGCATTGAATTTTCAATAAATTAGTTATGCGAAAATTATTTTCCATATTTTCCAAGCCCGGACTATAATTCTCTGGTGAACAAGTGATGAATTCAATATAAAATGTGTATACGGATGAAGAAACCGCTACAACCATAGACGTCTGTGTTTAGTTTTTAAAAAGAAAGGAATGAAAACTAAGTCTTGCAAATGACTGGAACGATGAATGACTGCACTTCTAACTTACATTTAGATAAAAAAAAAAGGGATTAAAAGCTGTGTTCTGATATTAGCTGAACCTCTTTATCATAATACTGAGCTGCAAGCACGGTAGCAAAGGGGTGTCAATTGCTTTCTAGTTAGCAACGAAAGGTGTTAGTTAAGTTTATTACATTAATTGAATGGTAATACGCATAACAAAAGGTCTGATTTAGCGAATTAAAAAAACATTTATTTTCGTCACGAGCGTTTGTATGTTTTACTATACAACCTGCCTTCGTCCCTTTTCCTTTTCGACTGTTAATTTATAAATGGTCTCTAAATTCTTTCAATTCAATCCAATTCAAAAACGATTTTATTATTCCACATCATCTTTTTCATTGTGTTAAGTGTTTTCTAAATTAAAGGTCTGATGGTAGCTTCAATAGTCACTGCACACTGCCGGGGGTGAATACGTTACATTTGCATTACAGAATGGGCGTTTACGCGGTGCTATACTAATTAGCAACACGGAGTTGGTGGAAACTTTCGAAAATCTTATATTAAACGGCATTGATTTGACACCTTTTGGAGGCGATATACTTAATCCCGACATCGACATTGAAGACTACTTCAACTAATAGCAAAAAATATCCTTGTGGTATATTAAACTGTAGTCTTTTAATATTACAATAGCCTTAATAACTAATTTCCACTTTTTTCTTGGGCTTATGTCATTTGATTTTGGCTTTGCAGCCTAAAAATAAAAGTAAAAAGCAACACATTAAAGAGATTAAAAAAATAAAGCTTGCTTCCACATTGACAGACATATTTAATTTCATTGAACGCTGCACGCTCCCTTTTTTAGTTGTTCATTCATTGTAAGTAAATCGTTAACACGGGCATAGGGTCTCTCCTAGCGTCTTTGCACACTAACAATACAATATCCTCTACTTGAACACGACCCGTCCGCCGGATTTCCCTGGCTTTATGGGTCATTTCCGTTATGAACTTGAAGACTAAATCTTCCAGCAGATTAGCGGTTTTCGACAACGGCATATGTTGTTTTGATGAATTCGATAAAATGGATTTCTGCGGTAGGTAGCCAGGTGTCCATTCACGTAGCTATGGAACGGCAGACTATCTCTTTAGCTAAAGCGGTGGTGAGCGTAACACAAAATGGGCGTCCTTCTGCTTCCTCTTAGCGGGCATTATCATCGATGCAAAAGCTTACAACAAAACATACAACTTTCAGCTCCCATTATGTCGCGTCTCGTGTTGTTCTTCGTACTTGCAGGGGCGTTATCGCTCTCTGCTGTTGCTGCACTATTTCTCCTTCTATTAGATGATATATCGGATTTGATATATCGAAATTTTCTGCTAAACCATCACACAATTCAGTAAACCCTGCCATTTTCTATTAAAAGACCTCCAATACTAATCAATGTAAAGCAATTCCCAAAAAGAAGAACACGAAACAAAAGCAAAAAATTTGATAGCGATATTTCTCTATAAAAATCAATCTTCTGATAGAAATTTTTAACACAATAACTGCAAGAGTATTTCTTAGAAAAAACAAAGTTCCACGCATAGTGTTGTCAATGTTGTGTGACTTCCACTAATGTTGGTTTTTTGTGTTTTTTAATAATATGATATGATCCGCATAAATATGAATGTTTGGTGTCACTTGGTCCGAACTTTATAAATATTTAATAATTAAAGTTGAGTACGTGAGATATGCATGATAAATGGAAATATGGTATAAGCCAGCAGTATTTGATCATAACTCATGCAAAGCAACGTTTCTGGAGTGTATTTGATCATAACCCATGCCAGGTGGCGTTTCTGGATTGTATTTGTATAAAATTCATTTATATTTAATTTCTATACAAATTTATTGAAGCATACTTTTAGACATGCTCGCGAACACATAAGCGCTTTTTGTTAGCGTACCGAAAATTTTTATCGCATATGTTTAAAAAATATCAGCAATAAATTTGTTTTAATAGGAACAAAGATAAGTGAGTGTAAAAACTTTTAAATTCATTGTGAAAGCTAGAAAAACGCGCGCCTTTTATTTAAATTAATTGTGCGCTTTCGAAGGGCAACTCGGTTAATGCCCGCCGCCACCACTTCACAAGCACACACGTACGACTGTAAAAATGAAGAAATGTATGAGAAAAACATGATTTCTTCTCATATAAGCATTCTCTCGCAAAAAAACACTTGTAAAATATATAGAGACAAAGCGTTCCGTTGAAATTGTAAAATGTATAGAGACAAAGCGTTCCAGTGAAATTCGAATCAATTGGTTTATGTCTTTGGAGACATCTCAAATAACCAAACCGTACGAAAATTGACTTTTCAATCGACTTAAAATCTCAATGAGGGGGTGCATTTCTTCCCGTCCGCTTTCTCTAAATGCAGTCACACGCATTATTTTTCTTGAAATGCGGGATATAGCTCCACAATTAACTTCAATTCTTTCTTTCAATTCTTTCCTTTCTATTTCACACATCTTTTTAATAAACACTATTTCCGAGGCATGCCTGCATTCTGTCTAGGGTGGCAAACAGTATAAAGAAACTCATTATCTTTCAAACAAGTAATAGAATAACAAAAAAGATGCAGTTTTTCTAAACAGTGTATCATTCATTGCCTTATATTTAAATTAAAAAAAAGGGAAATAAAATAGTGCTTCAATATATATCGAACCATAAACTAAAATAATGGCATTCGTCACGGATAATTGTATCCGTGTTCAGGAGAACGAAAGCAAAATAACGTAAAATGAACAAATATTACATGAAACATCAATAGTTACGTATGCAGAGCACAATGTCAACTATATCTAAAGGTCGTTCACTAAGCTTTCGTTCAAAATTTTGAAAAATCTATTAAGAAAAAATAAAATCGTTTTGAAATTGAAGGAAAATTCCAAGTCTTTTTTCGTTCGTGCTATTTAAAAATCTATTTTACATATTTCTTAAATATCAGTAGCTCTTGAAAATTCTTATTTATACTGATGTAGAGTGTTAAGCGCGTAGTATTACTTAATTTTTTCACTTTCATTAATGCTGGTTTAAAACTGGTTGATATTGAAATTTTGATGTAAGCAGAAAGCATTTACTCAGATGTATACGCTTATTGAGCTAATGCTCACCAGACAAGAAAAGAAATACTATAAATGATGACGTCATTTTCATTCAATAGTACAAGTAAACAAGCAAAGATGAAAATGATAAGGAAGAGAATGAATCTGTCATCGATATGTGGATATAATATTCATATATAAAACATATATATCTATATATATCCATCACACAATCAACAGTATTTTCGTGTGGAATAGCAAAACCTGATATATGTTGACTTGACTTTGGATCAATTTGGATCAATTAATTGATTAATTGGAAGAATTTTCCTTTCATTTTCATTTCCATTTACCCTCATTACTTTTCATTCTATTTGTCGTGAGCAAAAATTATTAAATTGAAGACACCCACACATGTGTTGTATCACAACCATATGTCAATATCTTTACAGATATTTAACGTTAGAGATACCATGAGAAATGTAAGCTTATGAAAAGTACCTTTTACTTTTCGGTTATGTTCGCTTTACAGCTGATAAGTAACAAAACAAGTATAAGACGTAATTTTATGACAGGATCATAGGTTATTTTGAAGGCATTGTTAGGCATAACGGGGAATGTGGATAGAATGCTCCACGATGTCGACAGGATTCACTCACACACCGGCTATCGAAACACTGTTCAACGATTCGGGTTGTATTACGTAAATATCTAAAAGAAGATTTATCGTCAAAAGTTATAGTGACTGTGATAGCAATTGCAGTCTCACTCAGGTCAGAAATCAAGTAAAATGTTATTTTTGTATTTCATTATTAGATGTTGTCCTCGTTTAACGTCCAAAACACGGGCAATAAAAGGGCTAACGTTGCTTTCCGTTAAGTATGGGATGGAAGTATTTTTCCTTGTGATGCGAAACATCTCTGAACAGGTAGAAAGTTACGCTTGCATTGAAGGCAACTGCACCCGACAATTTTGTTAAGGTAATGTAAGAGACAAATATTAAATGGGTCCGACTCACCATCCATTAACTGAATTTTCGACTGAGCATTTCTTGCATGCGTTTCTTGTAGGTTGAAAGGGTTCTTATAGTTAAATGTTAAAGGAGAACCTTAACTGCAAATTTTTATTGCAACTGCAGATGATTATTCAAATTTCGAAAATTTTCATCGTTTTCCGCAAAACTCAAGTTGTCCTTAAGTAAGCACATACAAAGTTTCACACACAAGTAGTGCGAGATTTTAAAAGGAAAAACCAAGAGCAAATAGCTCGGTAATCTGAAGATTTTCTTCAAAGCAGGAAGAATTGCTTAGTCACTAGGTAAATGTTATAACCATCATGACAAAATTAGCATGTATCAGTGAGGCGTGTTAAAACTAACCATTAACGAAGGTATGATAGCACAGAGGATTCGCTTGATGGCAAGACTTTTACATAATCACTATAAAAAAACTTATACCATTCAGGCTACGTAAAGGCTTTACAATGTTCACATACCAAGGCTAAGCACCAGACAAACGTAACAAGAACTGCATTCAAGTTTCGCATTGCGTGTAAAACAAGATGCTTTCTTTTGTGTAGGGTAAGCATATTTTTTTGAACCCAAACTGTTATTTCCTGTTATCCTGTTATTTTCCCTCCACAAGCGTTGAATAATCTTTTTTAAAGATAAAGAAGCAAACACCACATTGGGGCATTTTAGTGGGAAAATGTCCCTACTTCACACTGGCTGTTGTTGTATATAGCTTTCTGGTCTAGAAATCAATGCTTTCTATGTACCCCTATTGCATGGATTCAGATTTGTAACACGTCCTTCTTAGCAAAAGGACCACAGTGGGGTGGAAAACTGCTGCACTTCAAAATATTTGCATTATTAACGAGAGCTTTCTAGAAAATATTTGAAATGTAGGGTGAAAATGGTGTCATTAAACGTACTAAACAAAAAACCTATCAGGTAATGTATATATGTATGTCGGTGCAAACCCAAACTCCTTTTCTGTCTCTTACCGGTTCACGTCGATCAATTTCACTCGGCACTGTGTAGAAAAAGCAATTAACAACTCACGGGAATAATGTTTTATGATGTAATGTGCATCCGCTCACAACGCTTTTATCTATCCATAAGCCATGTTTATACATTTGTATATTAGAATTATTCACAACTGCATATATTCCACATATCTTGCTATGCTTGAATAGGAAAAGTCTCCGTACTTAGTACATAATCGCTTAAATAAATATTTCAATTTTTTTCCAACGTTAAGGTGAAAAGGTTGAAAAGTGGACTTTTATCTGGAAACAATTATTTTACAATGATTGGTAAGGGATTGTCAGAAGTATTGATTTTGACTTGTGAGTGTGTGAACGTGTGTGTGCTTCTTAGTTTTATTGACAAATAATTTTTCGCTCATATTAATTGACTTAAACACCAAGACGCTGATTACGTACAATAAAATATTAAAATTTGTGATGATTCTTGCCCGCTATTGAAGAAAGAGTATGATGAGTCCAGAATTCTTTTCGCAACATTCATAAAAATTTTTTATGAAAATCATTGCAGAATTTGAACGGGTCTATAGTTGAGTTAAGCAAGTCTGCCGACAGGCAAGCCGCCCTCTCTTTCCCTAACCTTATCTAATCATGCTGAAAAAGTGGCTTTCGTACAATTCTGGGATAAATGGGCTGTAATGCCTTTGCACCTGGAAGATTTCGAAATTACAAACTAAAGTCGAAAGAATTTAAAAATTGTCGCTTTTTATTCTCAAGTATTTGTTCTCGAGAGCAAATTTTTTAAATCGGTCTTAAGCAAAGTAATTCACTTATCAAATTGTAGTGTATCGTGCTCCGAAGTTGTTTCATTCTACTTAAATTTCCAGTCCCAACTTTCAAATTCATTCTAATTAAATCAAATGATTCAAGCGATTCCAATAATTAAGGTCGACCTTACAATAATCACAACACGGAGAACTAATAAAAGAAGAAAACTTGAATATTTATTTATTCGAAAGTCAAAGAAATACAAGTTATGGGAAAATCATCTCCGCTCTCTATCTACATTGGCTCACGTTCACATATTTTTTGTAGCCAATTTTGTCACCATTGCTGAGACGAGGCATGTTAAGTTTGTGCGAATATGTGCAATATATGCAACACCCAGAGAGATTTGAAGTGGATTTACTATTTAGTATAGCAAGCGACTGGGAATCATTTTCTTATTTCTTATGTTTATCTATGTTTTTAGCGTCAGCTTACATATCGCAATTTTCGAAACATTTTGGCAAAATTTCGTAGATTGGAATGTCTTCCCTCGCAGACGAGCAATATTGAAAATAGATTGGATCGTATGTTATGACCACCCTTCACATAACGCTCTATTTTGAAAGAGCCGTCTTTTTATGTCTTTGTACAGAAGGACCCCCTGAGAAAAAATATTTTAGCATAGGAAGGATAATTTGGTTGGCATGACACAGCTTCCCATATAAATGTTCTTATGAAAGATAAGTGCGTAGCAAAATATTCTCATTTTCGAATGCTAAAAATAGGTGCCGAGGGTATCTAGCGCTTGGCTTTGCGCATCCATCGCGTCTTAACTTAATCAAAATTCGATATTCGATAACTGCAGATGTGTCGATAAAGTAACCGAGATGTTCTTCACAGTGACTGTTTAGATTAGCGCCAAGGAGATCAGTATCCTGAAGTTTCCTGTAAAATCTCTTGTGCCTCTGAAGTAAAGCGTGTTGTTTATCGGAAACCGATAATACAGTGAGTTGCTTTTGAGTTTCATCCTTTGCAGTACGCATTAAACATTAAGTTTCCTTATAAATTGGTATTGCGGCTCACTCTATGTGAAGTACATTTGCGCAAAATTCCAGTCACCCATAATGCTGCAAGATTTGATCGAGAATTTATTTGCTAAAAACAAATAGTCCGGACGGACTATACAAATGTAGCAAAGTAGTGGTGGCGTTCAACCGCGACCATTAGACCTGTAAAGGGGAAATGCGGTTGGCAAATAGCTAGTCCAAGGGATTTTGGGACCAGTGAACTCGAAACGTGAAAGTGTCCGTCTTTACTTAATTTAAGTTCTCGCTGGCCGATCCCCGCAATGAAGCTGCTTCGTTATTTAAGGTAACCAAAAAGTATATTTTCTGCATAGAGGTTACCTAGCAAAGGAGCAAACTTTTTTCTTTCATGTCGTAGCGAGAAGAAATTATTCCACCGAAAAACGCCGACATCTATTTATTTCGACTTCATTTTTCACGCTGATCGACAATGTACTTAACCTACTCGAACCATGAAAGAAAGTTAATAAAATTAGTGAGACAAATGCACTACACATATATTGCATTTACTGCATCAATTGTATTAACATTAATTGTTACACATTTGACAGAAAAAGTATGCATTTTGTATAAACATATGTTCGAGTGGCACTTTTGCATTAGTTTGCGTTAGCCTTAAGTGAAAAATTGTAGGCATTTATTATTGATTTTTGTTGTTTTCTTTGCCAAAACCTAACGTACGTTTGCATTTTGCGCCTATAAAGAAATGTTGTCACTAGTTTAGTAGTTGTTGTTGGTTTCATTCTAAATTTAGTCAAAGTCAAATGATTCATCATAAGTTATTCAATAAAAACATCGGGCAATGCGAATTGAGAGAACAAAAAAAAAATGAATAAATAAAAAATTGTGTGCAGCTTAGGTCGGATATTAGTGGCTACACTTCGTGGTCGTCAATACACAACATGAATGCGGCTCCCCAAATATGTTGCAAATAAAATGATGCGCTGATCTTGGTTGCCTTAAAATGAAACACTTTTTTATGAGATACCACCCTTGCATCCCGAGCAGAACATTCCCAGCATAAAAGATTAACAAAGCACAAGCAGATGTTTTTTTCGTTCGCGCATTCATCTGTTTAGTAAATTGTGTCAAATTGAAGTTTATACGTATAAGAGAAGAGTGCGAGCGTAACAATCCCTTCACGATCGCTTCCGTGAAACACAACATTCTTCATTTCGATAAAGCACGCAACCACACAAGCATATGTTAAACCAGCTGATATATTATCGCCTGTTCTCTACTCTCGCAAATGCTCACGAGTGTTGTTTGAGTAAACTATAGGCAAGCACTCAAATCGCTTGGCTTCATGTGGCCAATGCAGCGTTTTAAAAGACTGTTTTTTCGTTGCGAAAATATTGAAGAGCACATCTTACTAGTAGTCTTCACGCATTACACTAACAATCGTCAAGTGCTATTAAACGAGCCGTCAAGTGCATAACATCGAAAAAAAGAAAAAGTTTAAAAAATTTTTAGAAAAGAAAAATTTTTTCTGGATCACAAAAGTCAATATATATTTTTTTGGGCAATTCTGTGCTGATAACTTCGCCTTCATGTTGAAGAATGGCTTATTTAATACATTCATTAAATCAATTTTATGCTCTTGAACAACGTCACGTAAGTGCCAGTCCTTCTTCGGAACATCTTGCGGACATCGATGGGTAATGCAAATATGCTCAGAATAGAGCAAAGCAAGACGTAATGGAAGTCATATAGACGACATTCATCCTTTTTTGTATTTTGCTTTGCTCAATTGACTTTATTTGACTGCATTTTTTTTTTTTTTTTTGGAAGACCTTCGTGACTCCTTAATAAAGCAATCCAGGTCAAGGTTAAACGTTTTTCACTTTTTTAGAAATGCGTTTTACTACGTTGTTGTACATGTTCTCCGTGAAAGATATACAGACTTGACCAGGAGATCGTATGCAGATTTCAAACAGATCTCATCTCTCGAGTTTGTTGACATTCGTCAAATATGTCTTCAACATACCAAAGTCCCTAAAATACCCAGCTGGCTTTTTTAAGTCAAAAAAGACACTACTTTGTGTTATTACGTCATCAGCCAATGGATACCCGAAATACGCTGTGCGAAAACTGAAATTCAAATCTATGATGGTTCATAGTAGATCCACATATCGTCGACAGTTGGCAGATTATTCAATAAATGATTCCATTCGGCGTCATCGTACTCCTTCAAAGTCGTAATAGCTTAACGTAGCATTAAATGCGAGTCTTAAAATGAATATTACCGGTGCTGTCCATTTTGCAATACGTTTTTTGGTTTGTTATGGAAATTTGCTAGTACAGGGACTTGCTGCACGATAACTGCTGAGGATGTTTCACATGCATTCAAAAAAATCGTTGCTTAGTTCCAATTCTTCTGGTGATGGCGCTGCACAAGCTTTTGTCGCGCGACTTACATAGGTATTCCTGATAATGAAAGATTCTATAGCACTTTTCCACAAGGCTTTCTCATCGATCTGACTGCTTGCCTCTCCCTCTCAGCCTTTCAAGGTATATTTGCCAGTCCGTTTATTTTTGCTATCCTCTTGCCTTTTATATCGGCCTATGTTTCATTTCGCCATCCGTTCTCGTCTAGTTGATATTATTCAAGCCCACTGATCAAGAATACAGGTGGCCATGCTTCTCCCATAATGGCTATATATTTTGGACAACTAATGAGAGAACGAAAAGAGAACGAACAAGAAACTTAAAATTGCAAAACATTTTTGTCAACAGTTTCTGAAATGGAAAGAGTATATTTCCAAATTTAAGTTTCTGATTTAAAAATATTTCCCTTTATTCGGAAATCCAAAATTAGAAACAATAAGCAATATGTGCATGGGTTTGCTTGGGATGAAATATTCGCTGCAAGGGTTTACTTGCTACAGATTCTTTCATTCATCCTTCGCTCGGTTTTGTTCGTTTGTTTGTTTAGGTTCAGCATTCTGAGAATATGTTGGTACCGTTGCTAATGTCTTTGGGTCACTACAGGTTTTGTAGTTATTTGTATATCGAAATTTCGATGAGCTAGTCGTTGGCATTTCATATTTCGAAGAATTAATTGATTTACTTTATATATCGTGTCGGTGTTGAAATCTCAGAGCGATTTAGACCACAATTACATAACATTACGTCTTGTTCTCCCCTTATAATTTTTAAAAAAAAAATCGTCGAGGGCAAGGAGTGTTTTATATTTCTAAAGATGATCATCAAAACAATTCTTCCCAACTTTCATATCTGGTTGGGTTCAATAAGGACTGATTGTAGCGCTTTTATTGTAGTTGAGCGTTTTTCTTCTCATCTGCAACTGAGTTGAGTTCTGTTACATCGAGTGAGAAATTCGCCAATGATTGTTAGTCTGAATGTCTTGGCGCTTTACTGTTGCAACATCAGCATCTGTTCAATTAGTTGTCTATAAGATTTCATTCAACGATTTACTATACGTATAAAAAGTAAACGAACGGTAACGCGCCATATCTACGCAAGCTAAAAAGTATGCATCAGAGTAAAATTAAAGCCCAAACGTGACAATTAAAAGCTAAATACATTTCTTCTAACAAAATATGATTTCATCGAAATCTAAAGCAAAATGAAAATTTCATTTTAATAAAAAACCAAAGACGAGAAGAATAAATAGGAGAGCAAAAGAGAAAAGATTGAAATATACTCGCTCTCGCTTTTTTAAGACGAAAAATTGTCTTCATACAATCAATCGTAGACATCATCAGAGGCAGCTCCCTCGCCATTGTGTCAACACCGCCTGCTACTTCACACCACACAATTGTGGGGATTAATATGCACACAATAGCAACTAACAGCTAACGATGTGAAAAATTACAAAAACATAAGCATAAAAACAGATACATACACATGTACAATTAAATCGTACATAAGCACTTGAAATGTAGTGAAATGAAAATCAACAAATGTTGATTTAGTCTGGATTTGTTTTTTTTTTTTTTTATGCCACTTCATAACTGGTGCATACTCGCTCCCTTGTCAATCATAAATTCCTCATGTGTTACAATGAAACGAAGGAATAACACGCAATGACCAGTGGTTACAGAAATGACATCAACTGCCAGCCACTGGTTGAGTTGCACTTTATATGCATTTCATGTTTGACAATTGGATCTGAAGTGTTCATGTTGGTGCGCTTGTCGATGCTATTGTTATTATTATTATTATTATTGTTGTTGTTGTTGTTGTTGTTGTTGTTGTTGTTGTTGTTGTTGTTGTCAATTAATTCTTCATTTCTTTTTGCGTATTGCGTATAAAAGCATTTTTAATCCGACCACTTAACATGATCTTGATAACCGCTTTTATCAATTAAAGCTTAATTGAAGAGTTGCTTTTTCTACAGTGAAGTCAATGATCTCTAAAATGATTAATGGGATCTCTGAGACGATGCGGCTGACCATATGCCTTTGTCATCGAAACACTTCATATCGTATAATGCGGGAGGCATTATAGGCGTATATTAAACAAGTGATTAATTTCCGGATTTCATTTTCATTTCTCTGATAATAGATGAAAGATTGCCAGCGATTTGTGTCTGCTGTAAGACATTGAACGAGATTTCTAACTTTAATTTTTACGAATTTAAGAACAGATGCTCCTTAGCTCGTTTTGGAATAGCACCCTTGTATATTTCATCGGACGTCTGGCGTTTTCAAGTCAGAGAGCATATGCTGTAGCGTGTGATAAACTCACCATTTCCATGCCCACGCCCGTAGCATAACAATTTTCTAAATTGTGAGAAAGAGAGTTGAGCAGCGCCTGAATAGCACATCCATTCCCAAGGTTTTCTTCTTTTCTTTTTTTCTACAGCTTTTTAAAAGCCTTTCCGGCACATATGTTAGATTAGATGATGTTTACTTCTAGCGACAAAGAGATAGAAGAAGGGGATTCTTATGATATCTATCTGAGTACACGTCATCCAAGTATGCAGACAAATGACTTGTTTAAAATTAAAAACAGGTGCGTAACGAATGTCTCAAGGTGCAACTAATTAAGGCGACCGTATAACATTTTGTCTTCAATTCATATGCTAAAGAACAATTATGATTCGAAGGCTGTTATTCTATTAGCTCGTTACCTGCTTAACGATTTGAGTAGAAGAGAAAGAATGTTCTCTTTCAAGTTGTGCCTAATCGTCAACACTCTAAACTCATATCATGTTTTATATTATAAATGAGAAGACATGGCCGTAAACACAAGCGCCAGATCGATTTTTGTTTTAAGCTCTTTAACTCAATGATTTCTTTTGGGTTTAGGGCTCAACGCGCCTTCACTCACTTAACAGAAGGACGGACAATTAAAATTGTCATTTTCCTCTTTCGTTAATCTTAAGAGCCTGACCTTGGCAGATTATGAAGATTATGAAAACTTTTTGAACTTTAAGGACGAGCTGTTTCGCTCTTACGCGTAGGTTTTTTCATGCATTTTGCAATTATCCAACATTTTGTCTTTTCACTTTTCATCATCTATCTCCGTGTTTCCCTCGGGGACTTCATTTTTTAAGGAGGCCTTAACTTCGCGGTAAAAGGATGATTTTAAACAATGAGCAGATGTAAGGGTGTGATGAAAAGTTTATCAATTTAAAAGTCTATGCAGATTATCTCGGAGGGTGATTTTCTCCGGCTTTCGAAAAAATACTAAATTTTCTTAGTATCCTCGTGCAGTTAAAGCGAATCTTTAGGGTAAATGGCACAATGTTGGAATGCTTCGTTTAAGACATCGAACTTGCATAAAACCTCATGTGTATTGCTTCGCATTCCATATGTTTAGAGAACTTTTTTGTTAGGCTTAATCTTTCCGTCAAATTGCTACAAAAAATATCGAGCTTTCATTGTAACTGATCCGTTCAAACTACCAAAAAAATGCCATATGTTTGCCGAAGAAATATGTTATCCAAGTGAGGCTGATTTCCACGACTAACCTATTAATGAAATCTTGTTTATAGTAATTGAAGAAATTTACACCCAGAAGAACATAAAATCGTCGTATCATTGATTTTAATAACTAATGTGTTAAATAAGAAATACTGCTAAACTTTCCGCGTGGCCTATCGATATGAAAGTATTCGTAGATGATGTAAATAGAAAAACGTAGGTTTGCCGTTACTGACTCGCTGGCTATGTGTCTGTTGTTGGCATTGGAAGCTTTTTTATTTTTTTACATAAATATTTACTAACGAGAATACAAGCGGAAACGCACACAATCCAACGTCAATACAGGTGTTGCATGTTTTCGTACATATGTGTGCATTATATTAAACGCGATTTATTCGTTTCACTCTTAGAAATCGGGCCATAAGTTACAAGTGACCGTTATTTGGCTTAATATTTTCTTGCTTAAAAAATTGTTTTTTTCTTTTTTGCAATTGTTTTCACGCCATTCGATCGCCAAATTTTATCAAACAGTCAAAATTATATTAAATCATAATTGTAAAAACGTATAGGCATACACACATATGTACGCGTGTATGCATGCATACCATTATTAAGCCGAAATCTACAGCAAGTAACAGCAACAACAACCCACAATAATTTCAATTTTAAATTTATTTTTTTATGGCGTGCTAACTCAATTATATCGTTCGCTACTTTAAAAAATATGAACAAATTTTAAAAAGAAAATTAAAAATTCGAATCTACAGCATTTCGTATCTTTTTCCGTCCATTTACAAACATTTGTAAATACATATATATAAAGATGATTTTATAATAATAATATAAACATGACGATGATAAATATATGAATCATTTCCCTATATTTAATGGAAGAATGTTCGAGACGCGACCTAAAACGAAAGTGATTTCTTAGTTCTTTGGACACGTCATGGAAATGCAAATTTATCAGCGAAGTAGATCTAGTGGATATAGTAGACCGCATGAAAAACTAGTTTTTTTAATCGCGTCTTTTCGTTCCTTATCTCTTTTGGAGGTACCCAAATTTGTAGCTATTGAAGTGGAAAACTTGAATTAAGTTCGCCTTTTCGTTTCTTAAATTAAAAGTCAAGCCTAGAATAAATTCCTTTACTTTTTCAAAATATTTAAAACAAATATCAAACAAATCTCGTAACCTTTTCAAAGGAATACGAAAAAATTGCAAAGTGTTTCCTTAAATGAAGCTATGTCACAATGAGCCGTTCACTTTCAATAGACTTTGAAAGGCATCCGTACCAAATTTGAAATCGACTCGCCTAACATTGCTCTTTATGTGCGCAACTGGCCTTCAAAATGAACAGATATCTATAGCTGCTTGTTCAGTCCACTTTACGTTTCAAGTCGATGGGTTAGCGCATTGCATTACCAAAAGCTGAGCTATAGCAAGCTCAATTTACCCGAAAGATGATGCCATGGCTTCACTTGAAAAACCGACTTCTTAATCCGCATAAAGAATCCTCTTCTCCCGCAAAATCCTTTGATCATCAGCCTTGTATACTTAAGGGGTTATATGAGATGATAAAAAAATGCTAACAAAATGTCAAAGGACGCTGGACATACCAACCTGGATATCTGCAGAACTTATCAATCCTAGTATTTACGGCATTTGAAACCTTAAACTAGTAATGCTTTCGCTCAACCAAACGACACTTAAGTAACAACCAACTGCGACTTTCTGATTTTATACATAATTTTTTTTAGTTGCAAGTGATCACATAGGCGACTCAAGCTAAATAAAGTTTTCTTACTTGTTTTTTGGAATTTGTGCGGTGGGAGATCATGATGTATTTTATACACAACTCTATTTTGTGATCCAATTTTTTCTCCTCTCCTTCCCACTTTTAGTTGGATTGGCAATAAAAAAAGAAAATTAAAAAAATTTGAGGTTATGTCAGCAACAGCACAAACATACTTACTTCGATTATAAACATTTCAGAATTAAAATAATCATCATTTACCGTAGTCCTCGCCTTTTTGGTGTGGCTGACTTGCCCTTATTTCCTTCATTCTTTCAATATGCGCTGCACTAATTCAACTTTTCTTTCATCTTCGATTAATGCCCTTTAGAGCGTACTACTTACCTTATCCCTTCGTGCTATAGTGTTTACATAGGTTTTCTGCTTATTTTAATTCAAAGCGTAGCACGAATCCATTTTTGTTTCGCTCATCGAACCGTTAACAAATAAATCGACGCGCAAATACTCGTGCTTAGCAAACCAGTAAGTGTTAAAGTGTATCTGATTTTTTTCAAGCAGGAAATAATATTTGCATAAAACCAAAGAAGAAATAAAAGCAACAAAAAAAAAAAGAAAGTAAACAAAAACATAAATAAATTAAACAAAAATAAAATTTGTTTACGAGAAATGTCATCGAAACTTTTGTCAACATCATTTCATAGCCAAATGAATGATTCTTTTAAAGTGGGCGACTTTGAAAGACGTCTCGGTAAGTTGCTGTGCGTGACGTTACTAAAACTATGCATTGCATTAATTGCATCATATTGAAATTATTCCGATTGTTTTATTTATATAAAAGCAATCAATTAAAGGTTTCTCTTACTTTGTTTTTTTTTTTTTTTTTTATGAACTTTTCGAACATAATTAAAAAACCGGTTTATTTTTGGGCAAATTTCATACTTTATCGATTAAGGCAATGTTGAGTCTTGAAGAGAAACGATCTAATTCTGTTTCTAATATCGAACATGTCCACGAGTCACTTTAAAGTATATCGGGATTCAATTTTTACAACGCCTTGACAGATGGTTGCCTCAAAATTGAGAAGCCTCAATATTTGTTGAGTTTGTTCCAATTTACTATCGATTTCGACCCACGAATATCCCTATCTAACGAGAATGGTGAGAGATATTTCATTTAATGGGTTGCTACTCACTTTTGCAATGAATTTGAAGCAATGTACGTAAGTGTCCATTCTTCGGGCAGCGCCATAAGCATAGGCCAACTATGTCAACGGTTCGAACGGATCAGCCTGACGGAGAAATGCTTAGTAAATACGATGTGGCTGACAGTATAATGCTAACGTTTCCTGGGCGAGGTTTGCAATATGAGATCCGGCGTAGCTAAGCTAAAAAATAAGGTTGTAATGAATTTTTTGTAGTGTATGGAAGGAAGTCCTTTTACCTCTAACCTTTAATTGCCATATTATATCGACAGTCTGTCGTTGAATTCTATAGTTTCGATGCACTGGGGCAGTGCTTAGTGCACTGTATCCAGCCAGTTTCATTAGATGAGGTTATCTTCCATTGTTGGCTTTACCGATGATATTAATGATTCTCCTGATCTGCGTCACAATTTTCTGAAGTTCTGGTATTATGTCGTCGTCGTTTTTCGCCAATCGTCTTGATTTGGCAGCTTTTCCCGTCGAATTGGGCACACAAGGAATGCTTTCCGCAATCGGCGATTTTTTTGAAATGGAACTCGAACGTACGAAAGGTACGAATACTGTATTAATAATTTCGCATGATGAAGTCGCGGTTTTACAAAAAGTTCGAAAACGGGTAACTGTATATTTCTGTTCCTGATATCAATTAAAAGTAGAATATATTCAGGCGACCGTCATCAAGATTGATGACAGATACTATATCTAGGTAAATATATTTTGTACCAAAAAATCTATATTTTCGATACGATTGGATTTCGTGTTTCCAAAAAGACAAAAACGATTACAAACGTGGAAAAAAGTGTAAGCCCAGTGAAAGCCATACAACAAGCAAGTGTGTAGGATGTTAGGAATTTGCAACACTTATAGATCACTTACCTCCTCCTCTTCCTGGTCGGGCGGTCATTACTAACGCCAGTGAACTAAGAAATTGTATCGTCTCCAATGTGCGTTTATGGAATCAGGCGGATTTATGAAGGTATGAAGATAAATACGAATTTAACTAGCGAAGACACCTACCTACTCCCTTATGAGAACTCTGCAAACGCTCGAACAGAGCTCTGTTAATTATTTAGGATTAAGATATGATTGCCTCCTCCGTCCACATTAGGAAACACAAAATATTTTAGTGGACACCTAATGAATTTATATAAAAATACATTCAAATCAAGCTAACAAATGTAAGTTAGACTATCCAGAACTATGTTAACTCGACTGTGGGACAAAGGCCAAGTTCGAGACTCTGGTGCGCCCATATCAAAAAATCCCAAAAATATTCCCCTATAGCGCGTGAACCTATACGGAAATATCTTTCAAATAAGCACAAAAAATTCATATTTTGCTTTTAAGACCTATTAGAACGTTAGCAAAGAATAGCTACGGAAAACAATCAAATTTGAAATATAGAAAATGTGGCCTATATTCACCTACAGCACCTGAATCTATATGGAAATACAGGTCAAATGAACTAAAAAAATTCAAAGTTTTCTTTCGGAACTCGATAAATATTCTCCTGGCCATAAAAATCAATCTATCGATTTTAATTTTGGCAGAAAATTGGAAATTCTTGCGCGCAAGTTGGTATTGAAACTGGATCAAATGAATCGAAGGACACGCTTCCAGTACGACGTAAAGCGAGAAGATCTCTGTTTTTCAAGAGGAATAATAAATTGCTTTTTTGCTCATTACTCACAAACTGCAGTAAATAAATCTCCAAAAAGTTAAAAATATATTCTATGGACGATGTTATAGTACCGCTACAAAAATGGAAAAAATCGTCCACGCCTACTCAATTTGGTAGTGTGTCATCATTTTCTTGTTTTTTTTTAAATCTTTATAATGCACGGATGCAATGTTCTTCGATAAAGTGTACAAATTCTTGTCAGTCTTGCCAGTTTCAAATTCGCAATGCACCCGACCTTATCCGTCCGTTCATCTGTCCATCCATCCGTCTGAGTAACCGTGTAGCATTTGTGGCAAACATTCTCCCGTTCGCAAGAACAAAGATATCGTTCGCAAACTTGCAAAAGAATTCAAAAATGGCCCAAATCTTTCAAAGACGAAGCCTATGTAGAAAAAGCTGCGCTCACTTTTGCTTTCCGTGTTTTTTGGATATTACTCATAAAGTACAACACATAAATCATATAAATTTCTATTTTTATTTCGAAAATAGAAAAAATCACCCGCACCCGCCCAATATTATAGAATGTGGAAATTTAGCTTTACCTTTTTTTTAGGATCACATTGATGGACACATGGACGAATGCAATTTTCTTACTAGTTTTAATTGATTAAAAGACTCAGTGGTTGCATCCTACACGCGCAAGAGCGCTGTTGACTTTGAAGAACTCGCAAGCACTTATTTTATTGTTATAATTTCTCACACTTTGTATCAATTTTGGTATTCCGAACGAGCAGCTACAATAAAACGCATGTTTTAAAAACCACAAACAAAAAAATGCCTTGTGACTTGTGACATTTCTTTGAGATTGCTCAGAACAGGGCTCGCAATGAAGCGACTCGTAATAGTAAATTTTTCATCTTGCAACCGCAGTTTTCTTATTAATTTTTACAATTAACTTGAATTACAAAAACAGATGATAAAAAGAGTTGCGCTAGTTAGTAATGATAACGCAAGCAGCTTAGTTTTGTTGTTTCTTTACTACACTGGTAGATAAAATTCTTTAGGAATAAAAAAAATGAATCCGACGTAGTTTGTGGAATTTTTTTCAATTACCATATCGAAATACACAGTCCTAAGACCCAGGCCAAGGCATATCTCAGCTGACTTAAAGAGCTTATGACAAATTAAGTAAAACAATTGTTAATTAACTTCAAACACTTTTTTTAAATATTCAACTAATGTTGTTCGTAATTTTTTTCAGATGCTTTACTGGCCGATTTACAAAACAGTGTACCCGGTCATCCGCAGCCTCACTATAATACAAACGTTGCAACTGTTCAACAACAACAACGTCAAGTGCCATTAGCAACCACAAGCCAATACCACAACAATTATGTTGAATCCTCAGGTTATGGAAGCCTTAGAGGCAAAGGAGCCAATACAGCTCAGGTAAAAGGCGTATGCTTTAATAAGAGCTTTCGTTCATTTACTTTTGTTCTTTTCCAGCCTGTTTATCAGGAGCACTATTCGGAGACTCTTACCTCGGTTTCACCATCTGGTCACGGAACTTATAATGGCGTGAGCACAAATTCAATTTCGCCAGCTAGTCATTTTCATAATCAAGGAGCTATACCACGGCAACCTTATAATGGTTCCAGTGGACCCCTGAACACCGCCAGTAATTTGTCTGAATTGGATTCTTTATTGGAAGATCTAAGCAGCGCCAGATATAATGGCGCCAGTTACGAAAGAAAAGGTTAATGGAATTTATCATTTTTTTGCATCGGCTATGAAAGATGGGGAATATTTTGAAAAGTTTTTTCTATGTGTGGGATGGAAATTGGAAGCTACGTCTATTTCTGTACACAAATGATATTACGATTTTTTTTACTTCAATTCTGCTATGAAATGGACAAACTTAGCTATGAAAAAGGTCAACATTTTTATCAGACATAACAGTTAAAGACGAGTTTAAAGGAATGGATGCAAGAAAATCTGTTTAGTGTATACTTTTTGCTTAAATTGTATTATTAGAAATAAGTTATTTCTATTCTATTTGGAAGGGAAAGTTAAGAAAATCGCCATCGATTGCAATAATACAGGTAACATAACATAGGAACATCGAATGCGATATGTTTAGCCATTTCAAGCATAGCTTGAGGTAATATGACATAAAACTCATTTATTTCCTTTGTCCTCTTAAAAATTTATTTCCAAATATGTTTCTTTTCATTCATTAATTTATTGTGTTCTCTACAATTTCCAGAACCGGGTCCAAGTGGCTTCCATACTCAACCGACTTCTAAATACAACACTTATAACAGTTATGCCTCGGTCGAAGAAAGGCCATCCGTAGATAGTTTATTAAATGAAATGGATAATGCATCACTCTATGCCGTTCCCAATGGGTAAAGATTTTATATTAGTATTATTATTATTATTATTATTATTATTACTATTATTATAATTATGATTATAACTAATTTAGCCAGAGAAATAAATTCTAGGGCTAGAGTCTTAAAGCATTAGCATCTAAGGCTATCGGCCCTATCGTACCTGGCTTGGAGCTCATGACCATTCAGTTTTTAGTCTAGATCCTTTGGCACTGAGGCGGCTATAATAATAAAAATTTCTTTTAAGACTTCCAGTAATTTTTTCTCTTTTCGTTACAATTATGTTTACAGAGTGCGCGGCAAATCCCCTACGCCTGGCCGACATGTAACCATTACTGTTCGCGAAACTAAAACAGAAAATGTTAATGCTCCCGAATGTAAGTATAATTTGATTGCAATTACAGTTATATTATATTAATATCTAATGTTAACCAAATTTCTTGTTATTGTAGCGCGATCATCGAAAGAAGAAGTTATTAAACACAAAGATTTTATACAAAATAATGCTTTTCATCAGTCTTATGCTTCGTCAGCTACAAAAGAATTGGATGATTTGATGGCGTCTTTGTCAGACTTTAAGGTAAATCTAGCAACTAACTCCCTTTCGTATCAAATCTAAAATATCGGAAGTAATTTTGGTTATCTTAAGCAGAAATAACTGCGAAAATTTGCAATTTTAAGTTGGCGTGTGTTGCCACTTGCTGCTGCTCTGTTGCTCTTTAAAGACCTTAACTTTTAACTTTCTCTCTTATGTCGATTATTTTTTTTTTATTATTTAATTTTGATAAAAAGATGATTTCATCTACTGACCTTCTCTCACATAAGTTATTTATTTAAGTTTTCAAGCGTTTCTGTGACTTCGATTAATTTTTAAGATAGTTAAGAGTGACGTGAAATCAATAACTAGGAGTATTGCACTAAAGTATAAAATGGTCCATTGCAGCTTAACAAACTTTCTTTGGAAAGGTCTGTTCTCTATTTTCTAAAGTTCTTCCTTTTTGAACACGTTCGATTTAGCTCCACGGGCAAAATATTTAAAAAAATTTTAAATTCAACAGAAATTAGTACAGTACTGCCTACGCTACGTTGTCTTCTTTACAGCCATTTACGTGTGTGCGTGTTAATATTAACGACGTCCGATAAAGTTGTTAATATTTTGGAAAAGTTCGAAATACTGTGACTTGCATTTAGGATTAAAAAAAGGATTTCAAACGATCGCTTTAAAACTTTAATTAGTGGCATTATTTTTCTTCTTTCTTCTCATTTTCTTTAATAGTTAATTAGACTTTTATAGTTTAATTCTTTAATCCTAAGTGTAGCTTAATTTAACTGTATGTCCTATTAATCTGCTGACTAAATTCTATATAGATAGGAATAAATAACGAAATACAACTGTCGTTTCGATTTTAGTTCACGTGTCACGTGCAGAGGTTCTATTTTTCGATTAAACTATATCAACAGGAGATGCTGTCGGTTGAGCCATATGTGTGGACTTATAGCAAGTAAATTAATTTGCATAATTAGGCACATTAATTAATAGTATTCTAAAAGTACGTTTGGAACTCGTACTCACTATATATCACTTAATTAATTTATTGGAAATATTTTTACGAAATAAGGTTTCCTGATAGTGTTCAAAATGAATTATTTCGAAATAAAGTTCAGCTTCTCTACCAAGTATTTACGGTTTCGTCTGTGCCCACTAGAAAATAGGTCTTCGACAAGTAAAAAGCTTTTGCTTGTTACTGTTATTAGATGCATGTTCCATTGTCATTATCACCAAAAAGAAAAAAAAACAATAGGAGACGTGAACTTCCGGGCAATGTGTTATTAAAACTGAATTGAATCCCTCCCAAAGCATTCAAAGTATGCTGCTAAGGGAAGCTCTCTACTGTTTCAAAGATGTGAATAGATATTAAAACGACATTCCGAATGTGCTCCTCTTTAAAAATGAATGCATTGAGTTGAGCTAAAAGTCCTAAACTGACATTTAAAGCTATAAACACAAAGAATTTTGTCGATATATAAGTACTGGCATTATTTTGTTTACATTTTAAAGCTTATGACTTTGGAAAGAGGACGTTTATCTTTTTTTTTTAATAATGATTTGCGGCTTTTTCTTTTCACATAAATAAACAAACAAACGTATTAAAGCAAAAACCAAAGCACATAAAAGAATAAAATTGGCCTGAGACGAATCTCTAATATACGCTATTACAAAAGGTTTTAACGTTTAACTTGCAAGGGCTTGACCCTGGAGCGACACTTTACAGTGTTTAGACGGCAGCGATAATAGTTTATAATAGATATAAAATTGAAAAAGTTAGCGGCGTATGTTGAAATTTTTGTTTACTTCGAGGTGATTTCGTTTTTTTGGTTTTAAAAAGTGGATCACGCGTTTCTTCTTCCGCTCTATCGAAGTATTCGCGTGAAATTTCAGAATAAGAAAGTGAGCAAAGGTGCAGTAGATGGACAGAGGCATATAATTGAATTCACCTCGAAGTACGCCAATGATAATGGTAATGTTTTTGCGTTTGTTAAAAGAGTGTTACGCACATTCGAAAAAAATTTAATATCAAAGCTCACTGAAGTACTAAGTTATTAATTAAAAAACATCGAAATGGGAAATTTTTTTCGACGCTTATTTTTATCTCTTCTGACCGCAATTGCGGTCATTTTGAATAAAAATGCAAATTAGTCGTAAGATCGATGGAAATTTAATGAAATGTTGTATGGCTTCGATTTTTCAACTTTTGTAAGAGACTTTTGTGCATCGTTTACTACAGAATCCGCTTAGAAAATTGCATTGAGCACGAATACGATGTGTTACGGTAACGTTCATACACTGTCTATTTGTCTATCTATCTGTTGTGTTCTGTTGCAAATGGAACGATAAAAGCAACATGCTATAGCCTTGGTGGCCGACACAACAATAAATTCTTTAAATAGATGAGATGTCATCGTGCATTTATAACACAGACATCAAATACAAAATTCCTCTGCGATCGTGTTTATTAAATATTAAATTGAATACAATAGAACAACCTAAGCATCGATATTTTTTTTAAGAACAAGAAAATTAAATTTAAATTATGTTTAATTATGGCTAAACAGGTGAATGAAACTTTTACATAAGTAATGTGCAAATATGTAAATGTCGTAATTATTAATTTGAGGAACTTTTGTTAATCTTTTTCAATAATTACTTTACTGTTGCTTTTGTTAATCTCGTTCGACGATTACTTTTCTGTTAAAAATAAGCTGTGCTGAAGAGCTATGAAAATCTTTTGCATGTTTCTCAAGTCGAAGTTTTGCTTCATTTTCTAATCTTCTTCATTGTGTTGATTATATCGTAAACAATTTGTGGTACAGCGTATGTTAAGTAAGTGCGCAGAACGGCTTACGATAAACCCACTTTTTATTATATCGATCGATTTAAAGTCATAGTCTGAATTGATCTAAGCCTGTCTGTCCGTTTTATGCCTGTCCATGTAAATTTGTGTTCAAGCTACTGGAAATTTGGTACACTGACGTGTTTTGACCCAAGTGCGAACTTGAAAATGGTGCGGATCAACCCACTTTTTCGACCACTCCCCATAAACAAAATTTAGTAGTATTCCGGCATTCTAAATTGATATGAAAACTTTGAACCGGCTGGGGCAATTTTTGAACCCCTTCCTATACCGAAAACTGATGTTCGTACGACAAAAATGGATAATTTTCATTGCTTCACGATGAAAATTATATCATAATAATAGTTTAACATAAAGGAGCTTCCAGTTTTAATATGTGGTGATAAAAATTGACCCACACTATTATAGCAATTTCGTACAAAAATGAACTATACAAAATTTGGACCATCTACGCCTATTTTTGGATCCTGCCCTATGTAAGGATTAAACTTGGGTTGCGTTTTGGGCCCGCTTCCTCATATATGCGCCCATAAAAAATATGCCTTTATATAGAAACAAGATACAATTTTTGTGTTCTATAATAAAGATAAGAATTGTGTGTGGGGTATGTAATGGTCGGCCTTGCCCGACTGTAATATTCTTACTTGTTTTGCTGAAAATTGCTTTTAAAGTAGTGCAGGTGGTGGTAGGGCGTTAATAAGAGTCATTAAAATATGGATTGTCTTTACGGTTGGATATAGAATTTTTTCGTTTTTTTAAATCCAGCGCTTTGTGTTGCTTTTGTTATAAGAAGCAGTAAATCTAGAGTCGAAGACAGAATGTGATCATTACAACGTTCTGTTGCAATTATCACACCATAGACTTTTATTTTTATTTACTGTTTACGCACTTTCGCACACACCTATAATTTCCTATTATTACATTAAATTATTTTTAGATTTTCCGTTTTTGTTTTTGTAAACCCTATTTATCTTCCTTTACTTTCGTAACTTTTACATGATAGCATCTAAAATTAATTTTACGCTTTTTTTTTATTGATTTGCATTGCGTGAGCATTTCGAAAAACTTAATGTTAATGATTTCACTCGAAAAATAGCATTTTGGACTTAAATAAATTCTGGGATATTTAAGATATATTTTAAGACGATGAAAAAGAATTCCAGAAAAAAGGTACTGCTAGGAGGTGAGTCTCATTTATTTCGGCGTTAATATTATTACGGAAAGATTAAATTGTCAATTACGGACTTGAGATGTTTGTTTTGTGCTCATAGGGTAGTAAATCTTTTTGACTTACCGACTGGTGGCTGCAAATTAATTTTATTATGAAATTACTTTTTGCTACTTTTTATGGATTTAAAAAAAAAAAGAACAAAAAAAAAAAACAAAAATGAAACAATCATCATTTAATTTATTAACACTCGGCTACGGTCGGTTAATTTAATAAATTTAAAATGATTTTTTCTTTTTTGGTAAAAATAATTATACCAATTGAGAGGGAGAGAGGCGCTCTCTCCTTTTGCTCGGTATAAACAATCATCCTCATGGGCCTTTTTTTAGACGACTATTGAATATAACACGAAAGCAGATAAACATATTCGCACATACACAAACTAATAGAAATATAAACAATATTGCACACGGCCACCAGCGCCACAGCAATTGTCATGATCATCACAGGCCAAAATGTGTGAGACGCAACAAGCTGCTGCTAAGGCAGCAGTAAAATTGTTTCTTTCTTCTTTGGCAATATAGGAAAGAAAATGCTTCCACGGTCTTTATTCAATACGTTTAGTGCATAATTACGTTATATTCACCTATTTTTATGAAAAATCGTTTTATTTAAACTTGTTTCTGTGATTTCTCATTTATTGCGATTTGCGTTTAATTGCAAATTTCTGGCCTGTTTTTAATTTTTAAATGATTTCCATTACCATTGGGGTCCAATATGCTTCCTAATCAAGATTATATATATAAATGCCGATTTACTTATACGTACGTATCTGCATATTTTTTATTCTGCAATGAGGGTATAATTACTTGCAAATAAATGTGTTGGCATTGCGTGAAAAACGTCGAGCCTAGCAGTAAAATTAGCGTCAGTTAATCTCCAATATTATTGCGTACCAATAAACGAACCAATGAACGAACGGAATGTATAAACTTTCATCATATGAAAGCCCAATACTTTTTAGACTGCAGATAATCATTTGAAAAATATTCTTATGGTTGGTTTACTTTCTTTCCCTTGCCTTTTTTTCTGTTGTTGGTTCTATCATTTGAAAATTGTAAACAGCATTTGCCAGCAAAACGTGTATGTGTTTTATGGATGTTGAACTTCATGTATTATGAAAGCCATCTGTTGAATTTTGTGTTTATTTTTATTTTTTTCTACTCTTCACAATATACCATTATACTCCCACTTGCTGATGAGTGCAGTCGTTGTTTGTTTATACAAGTCGTTCACTTGCACTCATCATTCGCGTTTTCTTTCCAAATTTTCTTTTCACTTTATTACTGAACCAGGCACTGGCCGTTATGATTATGCAACATATTATTAATCAACTAATTGATTGCTATTGAATATTGTGAAAAGGTAGCATTTACCAAATTTCTTCAAAATAAAATGTGACTTTCTGAAGCGTAGTGTTAGCCCCTTTTTTAGCCACTATTGATAATATTGAGTTGGTGCCCAGACGAAGTTTCCAATCAATTCAGAATCATTATCGTCTATACCACTTGTAGTACAGGGCAAATTAAGTTCGTGGATATGTATAGCACACTGAGAAGAAGTTAAGATAGACCCACTTTTTATTATAGCAAACGATTCGAAATCGATTTAAACAAACTGTATATCTGTATCACGTCTGTCCATGTGAATTTCGTTCAACAACAAGTAACAAATTTTGAGATATATTGATAAAATTTGGCATGACGACGTTTTTGGCTACGCACGAACGGCATTGATCGGACGACTTTCTCAACCGCTTCTCATATAACGCCTTATTTTCTTTTTGCTTGTTGTTTGAATCAATTTAAGAACATATGTTCGTCTGACCTGTGCTCATATGGTTTCTGCTCAACTCGCAGGTCGCAGTCTTAAAAATTTGAAGACGCTTTTTAGACTGTAATGTTTCAATCTAAGGACGAACGTAACTGAAAGCGGATCGAATCGGAGCATTTTCACAATTCAAAAAACGGTAAAAATTTCGTCGTACTAGATCGCTGAGGAAAATATATATGCCTTGAAGCCTCTTCTTATAAAACCACTTCAAAGAAGAGACCTTTATATAAGAAGTAGCATTTTATGTTGAAAGTTGGTACAAAATCATGATTTGACATATAAATTTTCTATAGTAAGTTTGTGTAACATAGGTCCACTTTTCGGATCTCTTATCGTATAAAGGTTCCCTTGCGATCAAAATAAGTGAGAAACAATGTTAGAGTAAAGAGCGTGGATTACATGTAAATGGGGATTTTGTCCAATTATAACATATCACTTGTTTAATGAGGAATTAATAGGTTGGAAGGAAAGTTCTGTCGTATTTTAAAGAAAATATTAGAATTCATTTATTTTCCGTTAACAAACACTTTGCTTTAACACACACCCAAGAGATTTAATGTGATCTCCAACAGTTGTATGATGAATGCCCAACTCTTCTGCAATTTTTCGACTTATTAAATGCGGATTATTTTCCAACAGGGATCGCAAAACATCTTTATCGATCTTGGATGGTCGTCCAGATCGATCACTTTCTTGGAGGCTCAGATCCCCGGAACGAGATTTGCTAAACAATGTTTGACAAGTGCGAACATTTACAATATCTTTTCCAAATACCGCACATAAATTTTTACATGCAACCGATGCGTTGCTTCCTTTTTGGAATTCATGCAAAATGCAGTGTCGTAAATGCAGTTTTTCTACTAACAGGTTTTTCACTTTAAATATCACAAGTAAATGATGAACGGTAAAAAGAACTCCTTTTATGTTATACAGCAGGTAAAAAAAAAAAAAAAAAAAAATCCGAATGACTCACTAGCCAGATGTTTTTTTATTTACAAGAAAAATTACCGGCCTATTTAAAATACGACAGAACTTTCCCTCCAACCTATTAGTACATGTTACGATAATCTTCCAATTCCTTTAACTTTTCAATAAAATCGATTAGAGAGCAATTATGAAAAAATGCGACTCTTATGTGTTTACAGGTATTCCAGAAAGGAACAAAAGAGAATGTCGTCTTTGCAAGCAAGCTAGTAAAAAAGCCAATCGTCTGTCAGAAATGCCAAGATGTCGTTAGCAAGGCGTCTCTAGGCAAGGTGTCTTGGCTGAACTCGCAATGCAATGTAACTGCAATGCACCGCATCCTTTCTTTCGAAGAACGATGCTAGGTCGTAGTTGCAAAATATCACGCTAGTGCGCTCTGTTAGGGTACTGTGTTCTTGACAAACTGGAACAATTGAATTTTCCGGGCATGAAAGTTGAACCGCTGAACAGATCGCGTTATTAATGATAAAATTCTTTGAGAAATGGCTTTAATGGATTACGTAAGGTAATGTTAGGAGAGTTGTATGCGGCGGAAACCATACCACAAATAAACGACGCAGAGTGGCGCAAAGCTTGCGGAAAAGTTGTAAAAGAAGTTGTGCGATGAGCATGCTTTATATTCATTTGCTCCGAGATACCACGATCATAAAGATTAAAACAGACGGGCGACCTAACTTTGTCTCATGTCTTCTTTACTCTTATCATTGACATTGAACAACGGCACCGATATTATCAATTTCCTTTTAACCTTTAATTTACTAAGACAGCAAAAATTTCTTTCCTTGGGTTGTCTACTGCTGTCGTTTCGGGTTCATTGTATTGTTGTTGCTCTTCTTCTCAAGAAAATATTTAAAGAGGGAGGGAGAGGGAGCACACATATTTTTAAAATTTGTTATTACATAGTTTCTAAATTAAGCAACACGCAAATGCACGTACATACATACAAATACATTTACCCATGATTGTCAGCAAACACATTTTCCTCATTTCGAGAAAATCCTTATATGACAAAAAAATTGAAAAATCAATTTCGTTGCTCTTATACATCTGACGTAGGTGTTGGTTATTAATATCCTCACAAGCATGCATCCGTGTAGAGCAGCGCGAGGTATAGGTGATATATGTGATTGGCATGTATTTAAAACCACCTTGAATGGCATTTCGAATTTACTGCTAATGAATTTTAATGCACATATTATTAATGAATAGCAGTCCAAATACATCAATCAATAGAAACGAGTATTACATGCGATTTTAAAAGAAAAAAATTAAAGTATTTTAATTAAATCAATTGGGGAAATATATAAACATTTCGTCGACATACGCTTTAATTCCTTGCTAATCACCCTTTTTGTCATCGTAATGAAACTGAAATTGCGTATCGAGGAATCCAAAGAGTATTTATATTATTTTATACAATGACCTCGTTACGGTTGTAAGTTTCTTGGTTATTAAAAGTTGCGTCCTTGAGCAAATAAAAAAAAGGAATTTTCTTCATACAAGAAACGAAATTGTCGGATTTTCTATCAGGCATCAATGGAAAATTGTTCGGAGATAGTGAAATCATATTAGGACATAAAAGTCTGTCAAAAAAATCAAATCAAAATTGTTTGCAAAAATAGTTTCCACGTATCGGTGTAACTGAGGAAGAGAACTATCTTCGAAATTACTGAATTTTCATCGCATATCTTTAGTTCTCAACATTCAAAAATATATGTCGCAACTTTAATAATATTCGTTATATATATTAATCGAAATGTGCATTTCAACCAATATAAGTACCATACAGTCAGCTATTGCAGACACGACAGAAATTTAACCGTAAACGTGAAGTTTTGAAAACTTTAAACGTAAAAACACCATGTTTCTGCTAATCACCAACCAGGACGAATAAGATTTTTCATTACAGAGTATTCACTTGTTTAATAATCTTCGAGTCGATCGAGTTATAGTTCTCATTACATCCTCTCCTTTCTTCGGATACGATCTTTGTTACCATAGCTTGTTCTGTAGCAATTTATATTAAGTATCCGGAAATGCCTAGACACGCTCTATAGAACATTCGAGTATATTTTAGACATCAGGTACTCGGAATGAGATATGCGATGTAGAAGATTATGAGCAGAAGACACAGTCGGCGTAAAATTTAGCGTCTGCTTTCAAGAGTGAGCAATTTTATAAGCCTTAAATTTCAGCGTACACACCGCAGGCAGAGTCGTAGAAACTGTCGTTGTACGGACTCAATCTGTTCACGACAAAGATGATGTTGTGCATACCAGATCATCGAACAATATTACAGAATAGGTCTCGTTGGCGACATATACAGCAAAAGAGTAGTGTAAGGATGCGAAGTATTGAAAGCATTGGTCTGGTAAAAAACCATGTGCTTGTTAATTTCTTAATATTTAGGGGCACTAAATTGGTAAAGCACCATTTGTACTAATTATCTGTACTTGAAGATAGTGGTGGGCTTGACTGTAACCCCACCTGTAGGTAATTTTAACGCCATCAGCATACATTAGAACCCGAGAGCGTTTTATGCAGAGCCGAGATGATTGCCTTGAAGAACTCCAGATTATACTAAGACTTCTTTCGAGGAAGCATTACTGACCAATGCATGGTGAATCCATTGGGTTACATAAGAGCGTATCCATGGTCATTGCAACCAATGTTCCCCAATTTATTTCGAAGTATATTGTGGTTCACCTCATCGAAACTCTTGCGGAAATTTGGGTATCTTACATCTCCTTGTTACCGATCGTTCAAAGCTTCATTCATTCGCAATCATAGCGCAACGAGCTCCCGTAATTTAGAAGCTAGTAAGCAGTAATTCGTAACCATTTTTTTAAACAGCTGGGAAATGGGGCTTAGCATAACTTTTAAAGCAAATAGTGTCAGATGTGGTTTTCAGGGCCGTGTTCGCGTTTGCGCTTATGAGAAGAAGACTGCAATATTTCTTTCTATGGAAAGGTAGGTAGTCGGTTTTCGTGCAGAGAATATTCAGTTTAACATAAGAGGGACACTCACTTTTTATTCGGGAGGAAGTTTCCTTCTAAAAAGGGAAAAAGAATTTGTTGTTGATAACTTCATGTCTCTTCCCACAGTCCCTCGTACAATTCCAATTTGCTAACTTAGTACCATAAAAACGTTCGAAATGTTGCATGCAGCATTTGACAGTACGCCTAATGGATTCATTTTATTGAAATATAAGGGTCCGGTAGACAATTTCCATAGTTTGTTAGCATTATTGAATTTAATCGTTTTTCGGGATTAAACAACAAATACTGAAATGGCAAAAAGCAAATGCTTCGGCTAAACCTTACGAACAACAAATGAAAAAAGGCATTTACTTGAGAAGACACGCTTAACGTGCTCTTCGACCAATATGAAATACTGAAACGGCTTAACTATTTCCCCATCGCCGTTTACTTTCGTTTATTCTGAAATTGAAAAACACATGTTTTTTGGTTCCATTTCGCAGCTAAAATTGGAAAATGGCCGGAATAAGTAAACAAATGAAACAACTTTGAAAACAAACGGAACTTCTTGTGTTTCTACCAATAGGGTGCTACGATCTGTGGGGTACATAGACTTGAAATTGATGGGAGTATCCATCGGTATCATTTAAAAGTGAAGATGATTAATTTTCAAGAGAATAAACGATTTTGATACGATTTGCCTACAAATTTGCTCTCGATTTTTTCTTTACTTTGTCCTCTCACGGTTACTCCACGATGACGAAAACTTTTATATATAATTCTTGCGAAACCATGTAATTCTTAATACTTCCTCTGTTCTATCTCAATCTCTCCTGCTATAATCTGTTACTTAATTAATTACATTACGAATTACATTCCATGGGCAGAAGTCTCCTTAAATATTTTCACCGAGTTATTAATAATTCTAATAACATGATTACTTGGTTGTAAAGACACAATGCGTGTTAGTTTTATGAGTGGCATCGATTGTCAGAATTTCACGTCATTTCTATTAGTTGTTTGCGAGTGACGGCGGTTTAAGTGATCCTACCTCTCTACGCCATTTTCAAAAGAGGGAAAATTCCTGTGTTAATTAAACATTGGTAGGTGAAATCGTAAAGATGTCATGAGGGTGTGTACGCACTTTTCCACGTGAACGTGTAACCATGAGCGTTTTTCAAATAAATCTCCGGAACAAAAACACTGCGTCACTAATCGACTGTTACAATGGCATAGTTACGTAAATTGAAGTCTGAGTTTCCTGCTCCACTTACAGGGTTCTTCAAATCCGCATACCGATGAACTCACAACGATGGTCTTGAAGAAGCGTTTTATGAAAACGGCATGGAGATGTTAAAATAATTTGTATGTCTTGAAGAAGACTTTGTTGACGAGTAAACTCGAATTTGCAAAAAACAACGAAAGACATTTTCTTTGTCCTGAGGCTTGTGGGAATTGGTCTAATAAAATGTTAACGTTCCTATGATTCTTAGTAAATAATATCGGGCTACGCCCACCTGTGTTTATTGATTTAATTTTACCGAATTATCGGGAGCCACAACCGAGCCATTTTTCGAAAGATTTGAACGCAGTGGAACCGAAACATTGAGACTTCATTCCGGAATTCTAAGAAAAGTACAAAATGTGCAGGTTAGGTTATTGGGGACTGTCAGAAAAGATTACCCTGCCCAAAAAATTCGTTTATAAGACGAAAAGTCTTTACTTATTCTTCTAAACGTCAATGTAATCGCCTTCGAAGTACTCTTCGGTGTTTGCAGTTTCTCGAACAAATACAACTGAAAATACAACTGAGACTGAGCGCCAAATTGGACTAATACGGCAGATGGTAAAAGGAAATAGGTCGAGTTTTCGTCGAAGTTTTTCTAAAGAACTGATGAGTGTTTTCAGAACCAAATATATTTTTTAAAATGGTTTGGATTGATCCAAATGCTGTGACTACATCAACAAGGCCTTCAATTGTCAATCGACGATTTTCAAGCACCAAAGCTTTGATTTCGTTAATATGGCTTTCACTGATAGATGATAATGTTCATCTGGGGCGCGGCTCGTCCTCAGTCCATTCTCGTTCGTCTTTGTGACACTTGTAAAATCTTTTCCTTGGCATAGCGTCATCACTGAAACACTTCGATAATGTGCTCAACGCTTCCGCGCCAGAATGGCTATTACGCATAAAAACTCGAATGGAAACTCATCGCGCGACTAAGCCAGACATAGTGAAAATTGAAAAACTCACTTTTGTATGTATACGCGCAACTGTGCGGAAATTGGATATATTTTATAGATTTAAAAGACAGCATTACTAATCCACAAAAAAGCCAAATTCCGTATTTCGTAGTACCCGCGAAATTTCAATGAAAAATTTCACTTTATTTTTTGATCACAATACACAATTAGTAATTCCTTTAGTGTTTCATAGGAAAAGCAAATTGACTCCTTGTAAACACTGCACTTCATACTTATTCCAATGATAAGTGTGTGCCATCGGTACAAAAAGTTTGCGTTAAGCAACGATTATTCCGTATGTGCACAAGCTTCTAAATATATATCTAAATGCAATTGATAATTTTATTGGAAGTGTTTCTGAAAATAAAGGTTTAAATTAAGTTTCATCCGAATTACGACGATTTCTAATTTATAGGACTTGCAAACGTTTTTTCTTCTACTTACTCTAATCCTTCTTTCCTGTGGCATACGCTGGTCGTATCCTTTGGATAGGTGATTAATTTTCTGAAAAACTCCATAGAAATAAAGGAATTTGGATAAAGCACAACAATTGCTTTGAGGAACAAATTCAGTGAAAATGCCAAATACCTTCGGTAAGAATTCTTATGGATCCGTTTTCGAATCCAAGCATGAGGGAATGTTTTGCAATTAAGCAACTGTCAGGGTAATAAATATGACCTGTGATAAAGTCGAAAGTATTAAATTTTTACTGTTCCTGCATACTTGAGCCTCGGAATCTTAGAATAGAAAAAGAAAGAAAATATCATCCATTAAATTTAATTGGGTTACAAAGTTTTAGTTGCATTGCATTCATCCATGTATGTATTGTGGCATCTTTCGTGATTTTTCGGTTGTTTTTATGAGCCAAATTCCCAGCCCTGCGATAATGCTTTCCCGCCCTCAGTCAAGATGCGTCCGTCTATGCAGTTATTTATGATAAATCCATACCGAAAAGAAGCACAAGAACAACTCATATAAACGGAATAATTATTATTTTTGTAATACAAACATTCTCACGTATATTCATACGTTTCTGGCCATGATAGTAACGGTAAAACGTAGAGAGTTGCCGGCGGTGTCGTGTGTATCTGTATTGTGTTCAATATTTGTTGCGGCAAACATAGGCAAATTTTCTTCTTGTTTTCTTCGTCAATGCGTCGTTCTTATTGCTGTTGTTATTGTTGTTGTCGTCGTGTGCAAAGATGCACAAGAATTTTTTTTTTAATTTTTGTGTGGAAATGTGTGTAAAACGTATATAATCGGATTCGTGCGGAAGTGAGGAAGGAAAAGCATGGTGACGCGCTCGTACCGCGCAATTTCGGCAAAGCAAGCAAACTTTTTATGATCAGCAGATATAAAATTATTTTCAGTTTAAGAATTTTCATCATACATAACGGATCGCTCTTAGCAAACAAGCCAAAAACAAAAACAGTAAGAAAAAAAAACCTCAACTTTGTGCCAATGGGGACAAAATATAATTGTCGTCTTTGTAGTATAGATCGTGTAGTTTACAGAAAAAAAGCTCTACACACATAAACATATTCGTATAGGACTTGAGTCTACTTTTAGTAATCAAATTTGCATTTTTGCCCATTTAAGGTAAACAACGGTTCAAATCATTATCATCAAACCGTAACGGACTACGCCAAGCCGAACAAGGGCACCTCACATTTAACTCAGACCATTACTGAAACTACGACTGTAGTAGAAGATCATCAAGCAGATCAGTTAGATTCTATGCTAGGAAGCCTACAGGCCAACATGAATCGCCAAGGAGTTAATACCGTGCAAAAAGGATGCTGCAGTGCCTGTGAAAAACCAATCGTCGGTCAAGTGATTACTGCCTTAGGCAAGACCTGGCATCCGGAGCATTTCACATGCAATCATTGCAATCAAGAATTGGGTACTCGCAATTTCTTTGAACGTGACGGCTTTCCATACTGTGAACCGGACTATCACAATCTGTTTAGTCCCCGTTGCGCTTACTGTAACGGTGCTATTTTGGATGTAGGTTAACGATGTTTAGATGCTTAATCTTTGATAACGTCATTTGTGATATTTGCAGAAATGTGTCACAGCTTTGGATAAGACTTGGCATACGGAGCACTTTTTCTGTGCTCAATGCGGTCAACAATTTGGCGAAGACGGCTTTCACGAACGTGATGGCAAACCTTATTGCCGTAACGATTACTTTGAAATGTTTGCTCCTAAGTGCAATGGGTGCAATCGGGCCATCATGGAGAATTACATATCCGCTTTAAACTCGCAATGGCATCCCGACTGTTTTGTCTGCAGGGTAAGTTATAGTAATTTATTAAATTTTTACAAAATTTCCCCTCGCTAAGTTAAGCGATTCAATTTCTTTTGCAGTCAGGAGAAATATTTTTGATATTAATGGATTTTTATTAATTGATTTTCTAGGACTGCAAGAAGCCAGTACGAGGCAAATCTTTCTATGCAATGGAAGGCAAACCAGTTTGCCCCTCATGTGTAGGTGTGGATGAAGAGGAATAATGATCAAAATAGTTTTTGTTTTTCTTCGAATTTTTTTTATTTTAATTTGCAAAAAAGCAGAAAAGAAAAAGTTAATTAGAAGATTGTACGCTGAATTACATTTAATAAAATTCGGCATCTATTTTGGGTGGCATTTGAAAAGAAAATAAATACCATAAAAAATTAATAGAAATCTACACACTCACTCCCACATATGCATATGTGCGCGCGCGCACCCACAAACAAACCTATACATACACCCACGTATAACGCAGAATTAAAACAATATATATTCGGTATGGATACTAAAGAAATCTATTTTGAAAAATCTTCCTCTTCCACCATTACCAACAACATTAGCAAACTTTGGATATGTTTATAATCAAAGAGAGAATATGTGAATATATGTTAAGATTTACGTTACCATAGCCCAAATATTAAATTGACTTCTTCTTCCAAAACATTTTGTGTCAATTTTTTGTTTTGTCGTCTAAACAAAATTGACCCTTTTGTGCGGAATAGCAAGAAATAGTCAACTATTATGGCCTGATGTTTGTCCCCCTATATATTTTATCTTAAATTTTAATTCTTTTTTACTTTCTGAATGCTTTACAACCACAAAATGCCTTATTCTAGTCAGCAAAGAAACTGAAACAACAACAACAACAAACACAATTAGCTCATCAAACAATTAAATTAAGTTCTTTTAGGCAAGCGTTTATTTATTTGTAAACTTGTATTGTTTTCGTTTTTTTATAAAATAATATTGTAATTGTAAATAAAACTAATAATTGTAATAATAAAAAACAAAAAAAAAAACACCAAATAAAAACAATAATTATATATTCAAGGCTATTTCTTAGCCATTTAACCGCCGGTTATTGGTTGTTCAACCTAAATCGATGACGATGGCAAACGAAGGCCATTCGGCGCTAATCTTCTTTCTTTGACCTTGAGTCAACTACCAAGGTCATGTACATATATGAAGTGGTTACCTCTTCTAATAGGAGCGTTTATGCACTTGTTTTCAGCTACAGTGGGTGCGTTTGTTGTTGTTTTCAGTTTCCTTTGCTTGCATCATATTATATTATCTACTCATGTCAAAAGCATCGTTTCCTCATTCTGTTTACATTATCGCATCATGCTTATAGCGATCGTCATTATTGCCGATTTTTCTTTCTCTACGAATTTTAACGCAAATCATGGCATTCTGTTGTGTTGATCAATTGATATTACGCAGAATTTTGAATTTCTATTCGTAATTATTCCACAAAGATTCTCTTATTCTTTTAACCAAGTCGATTATACAATATTTTTCGCAATTTCAAGTACCATCTATTCACCTATCTATGTCTCGCTTTGAATATTATTCAAATTGTAATTTAATTCACTTGGTCAAACATTCAAAACATATTGTTTGCAAAAGAAGTCATTTTCACCAGCGATGATATAAGAAGAATCTAAAATATTGAAAGGCTGCACTACTAACTCACTTATAACATGGCCGATGCATGCAGCGAATTCTCACTATAGTGGTTTCAACAGGCCTATGCTTTCATTTTCTGGCGATATCCACTCATTTCCTGAACGAAATCATAATTTTATGCACTATATACACTGCACCTATAATGTCAGGTAACGAATTGAAATGTGCTGCTGACAACGCTGTTTTTTAATTACATTTAAAAGGGGAAATACTTTTTCTTTTTTACTCGTCTCAGAAATCGTAGAGTAATAGTAAGATTTTTCTATATATGATCTAACTTTTTCACCTCTAACCCATTACAGCACTATTAGCCAATTTTTCTTTTTTATAATGTCACCGTCTCGTGTCAACTAACGTAATTATAACGGACGTTCTTCTATATAGAATAGTATGGTTCATTATTTTCTTAGCAAATATTATTCGTTTCTGATTTACAGCCGATGCCACTTCTATTATGTGAGACCGACTAACTTTTTGATTATTATTTGTTATTGTAGTAATGACGATTTTGAGAATACACTTTTCAGTATATTCTCCGTATGAACGATTGTTCTCCAATCTGATCCCGTACCCAATTTTTGCCTTTATGCGATCACTTTAGCCTATACTGGGGTGACAACAACCGACATGTTTCCAGCCTAACTCAGTACAATCATGTATTTTTGTCCATATATTTAACGCCTTTTGTCTAGTCGAGCAAATAATGATCAATGTTTTTCTGCTTATGGTCGAACATTTTCGGGTCTTTTCCGGTGAACCGTAATAGTCTATTTTCCACATTATATGTACGTGATCATCATCATTACATCTGGTAAAGTAATAATAATCGAAATTTCCGATGTATAATCCGCTTTTTTAGTTTACCAGGAAATGTTTGCACTCCGATTATATCCATTTTTAAATCTTTTTTTTTGGTGTAAAGAGTCTTGTTCATTCAAAATCTTTGATGTCCGACCTTTACCAGCCTGCTTACTCAAGTGTAGATAAGAAAGGCAACAGAAATTTTCATTATTAGGTCATTCACATCCTCGACTGGGCCACTATTTGCTTTATCTAATCGTGAATTCCATCTGTTGCCTTGAAATTACTGAAATCCGTTTACCGGCGACGATTTGAGAATACTCTTACCGCTGAGAAAACTTTGGTTAGCCCCATGGGGGCCATACTTGACCATCGCGATACCTTGCATTTAATTTGTGTCTAATATGTGTCTACTGCACTATATTGTACATTATTTTAGTTACTCTATATTAATTAGCTATCTGTACAATTTAAAAGATTCGACAAAATTATTTTAATTTTTATTTGGCATCAGCCAAAAACCATATGAAAATAGTTAAATTAAAATAAATATTTGAAAGCAAATGAGAACATTATACACACCTTAGTGTAATGACGCGCGGATCTACAAATTCTATTCGAAATGTACCGCACATATTTCACTGAATACTAAAGATAACGTTAACCATGTTCGAGATCGTAGCATATGTGAATAGGAATGGAAGCAGTGAAATGAATGTGTGCATCTTGACACGAGCTAATGCTTTCAATATTTTCAATATTTTAACAGTCTTTCCCGACGAAAAGGTGGCGACTTGACTTAGAAACGCGGCCGACTTCTCATTTCTTTTCTTGATGGTCGTATTATCATGAAAATCTTCGGATTAAACAAATAATAACCGGGCACGAGAGCATAACAATCCATTGCATTCAAATATAGTATGGTATCACGGGTGTCAGGTAACATGCGATGGTGATGTGAGGTCGGCCTGATGCTTAACAACGGCCTTTTGGGGTGTTTCAAGGAAATTCGTGGGAGGTGGATTCTGATGTCTGACGAGAGTTACAGTCGACTCAGGTTTTTGGCTCCAACCCAGCTTTGGGCAGAAAGAGCGACACAATATGATTGCTGCATCTTATCTTATCTGAAACATCTAGCCGCGTCTCTCGGGATGCAGCGAATGTCGCAATATTGATGTCGCGTACTATCGGGGCATAATTGACGTAAAGTAATTCAATATTATCATGTCCTTTCGTCCGTTCTCTATGTTGGAAAAATTTAATTAAAACTAAAAAAAGGCGTGGTTGCAGCTCCATCTTGCCCATTTTCAATGCGAATCTACTTACAGCCAAAAACAATGCCTACATGAAATTGGAGGTCTCTAATTTATTTTCTGCAAACGTGAGTGCATTAAAAACCAACGGACAGACAGACGGAAAATAGCTTAGTGAACATAAAATTTTCCATTGAGGAACAGTGCATATGTATATTTTGTGAAATTACAACTTGAGATCTTTTATTGAAAAGAACTATGCATACTTTGCATCGGTAGAGATAGGTGTCGCAAACAAAGTGACAAAATCAGTGTATTGCATTCTTGAAGGTGCTGTGTAAGGAGAGTAAAAAGAGCTAACAAGATCTGTTTGCTTTTTGCGAATTTTCTAATAGAGATCATAAATTAACATTTATTAACAAATTAATTTTTTTTCTTTATGCTGTTTCGTGCTATTTTTATCGTTGTCGGTGAGTGAGCCAAATGAACCACTTTGGGGAGCATGCAGATGCTTATTTAGCCTAAAGCACTTAAGATCATTTCAATAGTTCACTCAAGTATTTGTCGATGTAATTAAAACAAACATAAACAGTCTGATGTAACCACAACTTATTATAAACTGACTATCGTACGTTTAATCTTAGAAACAAGTGCGACTACGCAATAACCAAAGGTTTGAAAAATGTGTGCCACCGCTTTTTGAAATGATTTCACAGGGTATGCTGGTAGGTAGCGCACAGAATCATGTTTATCAGTTTATATAAAAGTTTGTGCGTGCGAAGATAATGCTTATTAGGTCAACTAGGACTTTATAGGCTTGAAGGCGAAACTTTTGATATGTATTAATGTCTTAAATAAAGCCTTGTCCAGGTGAAAGTTTAACCAGCAGTATTTTCTTAGTAATACCTACGCGGAGAAGCAATAAGATAAGCCTTTCGCCCATAGTTTTTTTTTTAATTTTACCAAAAAGCAATTTGTTCTGCTTTGGTCTATGAAAATTTATGGATGCGTGTTCAGAACGGTCATTGAAAGTTAATTTTTAGCTTTAAGTAAAACAATTAAATGAACTTTTTCCAACTCTTTTAAATATAAATAATGCGGGCAGATTTTCCAAAACATCTTGCAAATATTACATCATTTTTCTTTTTTTTTTTTAACAAGTATTGTACGTAGCAGAATTAATAAATCTGAGTAATAATGTACAACTTTAATATAATGAAACACGGAAATATAGCAATTATGATATAACGTTTTTATCGTCAAAGCATTCGGTTTCTGAATAGGCAATGAGAAAACTTCGTGGCGATTTTCGTTAAAATTTATATTTTTTATATATTATAAGTGAACTTTTATAATTAAATGGGTCTCATGTTGGAGGACAAATTTTTGTCATTTTCTTGCTACTGTTATTGTGCCATAACCCAACTTTTTTTTTTTTACTTTTAAGTGAAAAAGTGATTTTCATATGTCTCTTTTAAATTTTACTTTACACTATTAAAGGAGTTTTTCGGCAAGTAAAACAAATTGTTGTTGGACGAAGTAAGGTTTGGATTATGCCACGGATACATCCAAATTTTTCAGCCAAGCTGACGATGTGCGATTCGTGTTCGTCTTCAGCAAATATAAAACGTTGCTTTACCCGGCGTCAACATGCGCTTTGCCACGGTTTCAGGCATAACTCTCATACACTTTTCGCTGTCCGTTATCAATTTTGTCCAAACTTGATCGATTTCATTTCAACAGCCATTTGCAGAAAAAAATGCGTCCTTTAGATTTTACGCTGTTTGTTGATTCTATTTTTGTATTCAATCTTCAGCAAATGGCTTAAAATTGCATTCAGGTGGATTTTTAATTCCCAAGTGATATCGTTATGTACCGTTATGTACCGGTCTTTCTCAACGTTTTAGAAATTTTTATAGATCTTACTAACGATTGATTGACTAGAGCACCTTTAAAATTTCTGGAGCGAGAACGAATTTTGAGGAATGGCGACGGGTAACGAGAGATCGACGCGATGCGACATCGGAAACCGCAAAATACAATGATGTAGGTCTGACGAAAATGCTCGATTGTACCGCTGAATAAACTTCTTTAGTGGGATAAGCTTAATGAGCTACTCCAATCCACCGGCAACGACCATTCTTGCATTGCAAAACTTGTTGAGGAGATGAATTAAGAAAAACAAGTACGTGAAGAACCCTGTTGTACCTGATGCTGCCCATGCAAACGGCTTTTTATTTTTTCTGAAAAATTGCTCAGATAGACAGCCCTGAAGACACCAGTTGTGTTTTTGGAACGGCACTCGTATTGTATAAAAGAATTATGCAGCACCGATGGACACTATTTAAATGAAGTATTTTTTTTATCATCTTCTTGAGAGATCTTTTCTTCGTAAACGGTTCAATTATTTCACATTGTACACCTCTAATAAATATAGGTTCAAAATTTGGTGCAACATTTTTCTGGGAAATGGTTAAAATGACTTCAAAAATAATCCTTGGCCAACGACGGACACGTTTACGGGTGACAAACTGCTAATTGGCAATTCCTGTTAATTGGATTAGCAGGATGTTAGGCGTTGCTCTAAGGCAAGACTTTGTTACTTATCTTGAATTTTAATTAAATCATTTATGAATAAAACACATTCGTAACGTTTTCATATAGATTTTTAAGACCGCGAAACACAAAAAAGGCTGAAGAGCGGAGTGGTAAGCCGATTTAAACATCTCTCTATCTGTCTGTCTGAGCTTGTAACTATAAAAATAATGAATTCTAATTCCTCGTGAATTTTTTTTCGCTTCAAAGTTTTTTTCGCGCTAAAGTCTCAATTTAAGCCACGAAACAGTTGACAGAAAGATACCTATTTTTTCATAAATTTTAATAAACTTTTAATACTTTTAGTCCTGGTTGTTAATATTTTCAAAAGCTTTCGAATTTATGTAGTTGTTTAAAATTTTGTATTCTTAAGCAAACTAGAAAGCCATGTACGCTTTGAGGCGAGTCATTAGTATCCGCAAGTGTCAGTGCAATTTTTAATTTTTCTTCTAGTTTATCTCATAGTTTTACTACCAGATGGCATAAATTTTCTGATTAAATTAAATTAAACTTGCGTTAACACGTTGACTGAAAAAATTCTGAATAGACCGCGTCACCGCTATTTGTGTGACGCTTATTTGTGACGCATAAGGTGTACGAGGTGAGTTAGTAAGTATTTCGAAAGATATTTCACAGGATCCGAAGCTATTGAATTGTTATAAAAGTTTATTAAAAAAATATTTACGCTGAAATGGTTTAAAACGGTCCATACAAAGTTGGGGTTGATCAGGGCAATTTGGGCGAAATGTTGTGTCTTTTTTATATTTTGTCTTGTCCGTATTAAGTTTTTTATTTGAATAGCATAATTTGCAAGTCCTTATAGTTTTTTGCCCAAACGCAAAACGCAGTTCTAACAATTTCAGAGTTAATAGTTCTCTAAATTTTCTGATATTTATGATGATAGGCAATCTTTCGTAAATGATCAGAGCATCCACAACTGCAATTCCCACAAGAAGGTGGGTACCAAGTTTTCGGTACCATCTAAGTCCTTTTCTAATTGTAGTGGCATAAGAAAACATTTGATCAGAATAATCTATTTCACACTTTCCTTTATTGTATACAAGAACAAATAGTGGTTTCAATTTTTGAGATCAATGTTGGCTTGTAGTAGCAGCACGAATATTACTTGTATGATGAACAGACTTTGTTCATAACAGTCTCACCTCATTTTTTAATTTACATTGAAAAAATCTTCTTTCTGTTCAGACATGATATAGCTAATAATATATAATTTTCGTCCTTAGTGGAATATTACCTGGTAAATGAAAATTATACAATGGACTTTTCAACCAATAATTAGATAGTTCGTCTCCATTTTTGCATCCGTGAAGATGGCCATAATTCGGATTTGGTTTGTGTTCAGCATATCTATTAACAATGGACGAAAAACCGTTATAATTCTCTGATATAGATATTCTGTCGGGAAATTAATCTAAGCTGAATATCATTTTTTTCCAAAGGTATTAAAGGTATTAAAGGGGTTAAATGCGTAGTAGTATGCTGTGCTTTATGGGCTTATAAGGCTTATCTCAGCGTGGTAAGAGCACTTTACAGGGACATTCCTTTCTTAAATTCCTGGTGGCGACTGAAAAATGCATTATCAGAAATTTTGATTCCCCCGCAGACCCAAAGGTGTGCCGACCGATGTGTCGGGAGCAGGCGAAAGGTGACGCCGGCTTACCTGGTATTACCGGCATTATTAATCTGGTAGCTTTTAGACGATTGCAATTGTCGCAGGTTTTCGATATCTATCTGTTATATTGTTATGTTCTATTAAAGATTTTAATTTGTCATAGGAATCGATCTAAGTCAAGTGTAACTTGTTTCTTATTGTCCTTTAATACTATGTTTGATGAGAAAAAGAAAAAAAACTTAATGTTTACACAAACTCCTTTTATTGCAGGACTGTCGACAACCTTTCCAAGGCGGTTCATTCTTCGATCACGAAGGTTTACCCTACTGTGAGACTCACTACCATGCCAAACGTGGTTCATTGTGTGCCGGTTGCTCGAAGCCGATTACGGGACGTTGTATAACGGCCATGTTCAAGAAATTCCATCCCGAGCACTTTGTATGCGCCTTCTGTTTGAAACAACTTAATAAAGGCACTTTCAAGGAGCAAAACGATAAGCCCTACTGCCACACTTGCTTCGAGAAAATATTTGGTTAGGGACTACGCCTTAAAATCATTTCATCAAGTAGCAATTGAGACAAATATGATACATTAATAAAAAAAAAAAAAGAAATGCAATAAGAAAATATTAAAATGCCGAGAAAATTGACCCCAATATTTAGGCATACTTTGTCATTTAGAAAATTTATATATAAAAATTATAATTGCCTTGAATTTTGTGTAACCCTATCTCATAAGTAATATCTATTCTGTTCAACTAAACGCGCAAAATGTTTCATTTTATTTTCTGCATTAAACTTTGTTTTTTGCCAGCAAGCAAAAAGTGCTGTTATTCTAATAATGATGAACTTTTTCCATAGTTTTTACATGTCAATAATTTTATGATTTCTCTTAAGTCTATCTGCTATCAGTAAATAAAACGACATTTTTATTCTTACTTCTGTAATAACGACAATATTTAACGAACTTTGCCACATAATTATGATAACGTACGAGTAAAAGCATTTTTATATACATAACAGGAATTCTTACTAAATTATAATTATAAACTAAAATTCTTAAAGCCGTGTTGGATTAAATGCATGTCTCTATATTAGGTTCTTTTTTTTTCTTTCTAATTATTAAATAGAATTATTAAAAATTTTTAACTAAACAAATATAATCGAAACTTTGTAAACGGCTTAATAAAAATTGTCAATACAACGTATGATTGTGTATTCACATATATATGAGGGATTTTCTTTTCAACTCAGTTAATCAAGACTGAAATGTCAACTCATTGTAGAGCTAAAGGAGAAGCCATGAAAGTTGTAATGTGAAAAACAACTTCGAAAACATATTACAAGGTCTGTCCATTCTGTGAAATTACGTGCGGAATCCAAGCTGAGTGAAACTAGCGGGTTTGCTTACAATGAGAAGAGGTCTGCAAAGTTTTCCGGTTCATCTTACATATTGTGTATCCACATAAAGGTGTAATGAAGGCCTTAGTGGTATGCGAATTCTTGTTTTGACTATGTGTGTGAAAATAGTGCGTTAAGAAAATTCATTTTGTATAAATTGTACGCTCATATATATTATTTTAGTGCCATCAATATTTAAAAATCTTTGCTACTTACGTTCCACCTTTCATGGCGCGTTGTGTGTCCTTACATAAATCCACATCCCGGCAATGATTGCAGGTTTGGCATATTACTTCGGCAATGGTGTAACTCTGGTAAGGATCTTTCCATTCGGCTAAGTCGGAAAACTCTCCAATGCCGACCAAACGCAACATATTCCGACGCAATGCGTTGGTCTCTTCCGCTAGACCTTTATCAACACTTAACACTTTTACAATAGCACGTGTAAGATCCAAGCCAGGACTTGGTTTGCCTTTGCCGTAATTTGTATGAAGTCTTATGACGAAATCAAAAGCAGAGTGCGATAGATTCTTTAGTCGTTTTACGTTCAGCTAACGAATGCATAAACAAAGTGATAAGCGTTTCGAACTTTTCGCGGCATCGATTTTCTTCGGGCAAAGATTCACTTATAGCACAATTAAGTTCAAGCGATAATTGTTCTTCTTCATCAGCTAAGGTATCGATTTCGTTTCTTGTGGCGACCTCTTCAACATCGTCGCCATTATTATCATCGTTTTCATTTTCAATCCGCACACTTTGGTTTTGTTTCGAATTTTAGGCAGCCACAGGGGCAGCTGTTACACCCCTTATGTGCAATATGTAGAACTTTTTACTTATAATACTCAATAAAACGAAGGTTCTTCTTCATGTAACAATTTATCAAAAATGCTTTTTATTTATGCTTAACATTGCTTAACAATGGTTAAGAATGGTTAACTTCGACATGTTGGATGAAACAACCAAATAAAGCGATAGAAGAATAACAGGCTTACAGAATTTATAGAAGAACGAAATAGCAGAATGTTTGAATAAAATAATAACAGCATATAACAATGAAATAGTGCAATAATTGACATATAGATGTGTACAATACGATACAATATATACATATATATATTGCCAAATTTAATCATTTGATGCATGTAATTTATACGTAATATTTAATACATTAAAGGAAACGGTAGTAAATTATACGAAAACTTTAACAGAAAAGATTTGTACCTGGAAAATTCACAAAACTGTCACTTTCAAACACTTTACGGCACCGTTGAAAACTATTATTTGCTTATTTTAGTTATATACAGATAAACTATAAAAAAGAACTTTAATTTCAAATAAATCGTACTTATTTTCGCTTTTCGTAACATACAATGTGCGTGTTGTTGTTTATGTAGATAAAAGCCGTATGATTTGCGAAGTCGACGAAGCTTACGAAAAATATGAGCAATTTTTAATAATGTTGAGGATTTCTTTATATCAATTCTCTGCAGTTTACTAAATTTGCTATATCGCTGGTACAACCTCAAACTTTGCCAATAACAATACTGCAAAATAGATAAGTTATGTCCATAAGAATGGAAGAAAATGGAAGAAAAAAAGGATTTTCAAAAATCGTAAAATATATGTAGATTTTTTAGCTTTTGCGCCCGATTTTCAGGTTAGTTTTATGAATGTTTTTTGGCTTATTTATTTCTCAGCAGTAGCACTCACTAAGTCTTAGTCAGGCTGTAAAAAAGAAGCATCTTAAAAGTATTCTTACTTTTCATTTCACTTTTTTGGAAACAAACCTTTTGCTGTCGGCTGCCGCGCTTGTTAAACTCTTCAACGATTCTGTAGCAGGCATATTTAATTTAGTCGTTTTGATGGGGTTTTCGTTACAATTCGTAAAAGGCCTCTTCCTTTTCTTCTATTTACATTCTGCTAATTCTTGGTGGTATTTCATGTTATTGTAAACATCGATGTCAAGAAATATCATTTCTTGCAATGCCATATAATTAATCATGGAAATGAAGTGAGTTAAACAGAACTTCGGCATTTTTAATTAAGACGCTGTGTTGCCATATTTGTAAAACTTCAGCTCTAACATGTGCTGATATATTCTTAATGTACATCAATAAATTTTTGTAACTGGCATTGCATTAAATTAAACATTGTATCAGAAATTTACTACGTTTAACATCCCAATCAGGAATCGCTGCTATGGACTGGTGGCGACTAATCTTGTGTCTTAATCTGAAATTAAATAGAAATAAATAACTAAGTTATAAATGCGAACTCACCTTTGAAATACAGCGAATATTGCGAGGAGGGGGGAATTGACGCGCGTAGAAGTTAGAGCCACGTGATGTTGGTGTCCTCTTTCGCCCTGAAATTTATTCCGGACAGCAGCTTGACCAACACGAATCCGAGCAAATTTGTCCGATGTAGCACACCTCTGCTGCACGATCCTATTGTCCGGAAAAAGGCATGCCGTGCTAGTATTGTCGCCTGCACGCGTTTGCCTATATTCTTCTCGACAATGTGTTGCCTCATGGACGCGTAGAAAACCTCGTACGCTTCCTTAAATGCTGCATGGACATATTCTGTTAGAAAGGCCGGTTTGAGATATGTCGAGGTCCAGGTTAAGCTATTCCGTTTATCTCTGGCAACCATGTGGCCTCGCTTCTCTCGGCAGAAGGCATCCTCGTCCAGCGTGAGTTCCTGTAAACATTCCTCGCATTCCAGCTGCTCATAGATGTACCGTGCTATTGCACTTGCTGTGAGCAGCCGTAGAAACGGTTCAAGTTTGTGTGTTAACGGTTGGAGGATGGGATCTCGAAATACCTCCCTATCAGGGCCGAACGGTAGAAAGTCGTCTTCGGCATGCGCTTCAATATCGTAGCACAGTTTATTGACGAGGACGTAGTCGTCCTCAGCTATGACACCTTCTGCCCAACATTCCTCCTGTACGGTCCTCAGTCTTTTGACCAGCACCGGTATTTCTTCAGACGATGGTTTGTTCGCTGAATTTCGGTCGCGGATAACAGCCCTCACGTCCAGCCCTATCTTTTCGGCAGCTTTGATATTTTCTTCTAATAGCGGCCCCATGTCTAGTTTATTCGATGTGCAGGGGTAGCTGTTGAGCACTACGTTGAAGGGGGTCAGACTTCGTGCTGCGAAGACCAGGCCAGAAGGGTGCTCCATGGTCCTCGTTTTCTTCTTGTCGCTATAGTCGCGGCCCCGGATCACGTCTTCTGTCCGTGAGTACACCGCCGCATTATTGGTGTACACCTCTGCGAAATGGATCTGCATGTGCGGACAGTTCATCGAATTTCGCACGAGGATTTGACAGCTGTGGCCTTGCAACCTGGGCTGACATCGACGGTCCGTCGTAGTCATCATCAGCCATCAAGGTAGCTGTTATTTCCATTGGTGTGGGCGTCATTTGCATCTCAATTAGCATAGATCTCCTACGCATCGTTTCAGGCGCCCTAGGCGCATCAGTCTCGTCCGTCTCAGTTTCGCCTTCGCATATAATATCCAACACGTCTAATATAGTCTCATCTATGATGGGTATATTCCCAACCAACACGCCCTCCTCAAACCTTCCAACGCTAGACGGATACTTTCCTGAAATCTCTGTTCTCGTTTTATTACTTTTGTCATGGTCTTAGCTGCCCGTTCGTGTCCGAGCTCTTCCGCATACAATACGTATGCGGTAAGAGGGGTACGGACCGACCCCTCCTCAAGTCTTACCAGACTTTTTCTGACCGTTACTAAAGTATTTACTACCCGCGAAATAGCAACTGCCTGGTTTAATTCCGAGGTAAGCCTGCGTGTCAGTTCTTTGTATTGTCCCTTAGTCGACGCCGCCCAAGGACGCCACAGTACCGGATACTCGCGGAGGAATCTACTAAGCACATCGTGCAAATCTTTGCCGAAATTAGTGGACATAATCAGGTGTACTGACAAAATGATTATTTTTAATAAATCATAAAGATATTGGAACGCTATATGTTATTTTTGGAACCTGATCAGGAATAATTAAATGAAGTTTATCCTTTTTGGTGGAAATTCTTTCATGCATATATTATCGCCCATATATTATCCCCAGCAAATCGATTCCCAATACCTCGCAAAAAAAAATCCCCTGCGAAAGTTAATGACTACTTTTTATTTACGGTGAAAACCACCGCCAAATTTTGTTTTGAACAGGCTGCAAAAGAAAAATTGGTCGATTTATATCCTCTAGCAAGATATCCTCTAGTTAGCAGGATTCAACTATTGAATCATTTCCAAACACCGCGCCGGTATTGATGCAAACAACAAAGCTTGAACTTCAGTTTTATTAGTTGAAGTGCTTCGAGAGCATTGTACACATTGATATAAATCTTGATTTGAGATATATACGATGTAAACGGTGATATGCAAAATGTAATCTTAAATATTGCTTACAATCTATTGTATGTAAAGAAATGTAATAATAATAATAATAATAAATAAAGCGTTTAATACAAAAAGTTCGAAAATTTTGTATTATTTGAAACAAAGAACGATCAAGCGACTGGGTTTGAGTGAAGTCCATAGAGCTTTAAGAGGAGGAACGGAAAGTATCGAAGTGATTTCAAGCTCAAAAATTCTGCCTAAGGATGCTACGGTTTTGGCGAAGCAGCGCTTGCCATGTCGTTGCTATCTTCAATTATTTTAAGTATATTATATTATATACATCAACAATTTTCGCTAAAGTCCTTTTTTGCTCGTCCTTTAGCTTGTAGGAGCGTTTCTTCTTAAGCCTTTAAGTGTTAATAAAATTTTTTTGAAGCACAACAACCGCCACCATATAAAATTACTCCTTGAAGCCTTGAATCAACCCAGAAACAATAATTCAATCACTTAGATGAGAGGGTTTGTCAAACGCGCCATTTTACCAAGAGATTACTCCGCCTATATACAATCCCATTATAAAATTGTGCACTGAATATTTGGTTTCTTTTCTTTCACTTGGATGCTTTGCATACGTATGTATATTTATATATGTACCTAAAGGCTGTTCAAGGCGGTTCAATAAGTGATTTAGAGTATAGTTTGCTTTCATTCCCGAAGTATATTTTAAATGTGACAAAAACCTTCTTTAGCTAAATAAATAAATGCACTCACCTTCAATATGCGGCTCAGGTGGGAAAAACCAAAGTGGCTTTCTGAACAACACAAGACTCAAGGGTGACTCGAGCTATACCTATGTGGAAAGACAAATGTATTCAATGTATTCAAAAAGTGGCATATATTTGTTTAGGTAGAAGAGTATAAATGCACTTATCGTCAGTATATATTATTATTTAAGAATTTGTCACTAGTCTTTTTTTGTTTAAAACTTTTCATTTTTGTTTTTAGGACTACTCTCCTCCTCTTATTTTGAACTTTTTTCTATATAAATTAGATAAATTTTTTTCCTATTGGAATTGTATATTTATGATTGAATTTTTCGTACCTGGATGTTGTATTTCACAAACACAAATCTCTTGTACACAAATCTCTTTATAACCTCAAAACAAGTTTTAAATTATCTAATTTTTCGCACGCATATGTTCAGCACAGAGTTGTGTTTAAGGAATTTAAATTATCTTATTTTTCGCATGCATATGTTCACTTTTTTATAAACGAATAATAAAATTTGAATAATAACCAAAATGCATGCAAAGAATGGAATAAAGTAATTCACACAATTTATTGACAACTTATACTGGTAAAATTTTTGTTGTTGGATATGTCTCTTATGTCATCACGATTAGGTAAAAAGGGATAGACTTATTAATAATTGTAATGAACTACTTACGCTGTTAAGTGATTGTAACCTCAATTTTATATTTCCCCAAGAGACCCATTGTAGTAACTCTTTTAAATTAATTTCATTCAATTCCATCCCATTCATTTACATGATACTTCGTGAATGCTGATCGAAATTCAAGGAATTGGCGGTTTTATAAAATCCAACATCCCTCAAAAACGCTGAATTTGAACTTCTTAAACAAAAAGTCGCACTCGTTTGCGATAACTTTACAATTTATTTCGCGCACTTGCCACATCTTTCATTATATGTGACGATTTTAGTAGTGGAGACACGATGCGGCTATTGGTAAGAAACAACTATAGGAAGTACCTTCATTCTAAGCGATCTCTGTATTTTAAATGATAGGAGACCAACACATTTCTTCTTTCCGTAACGATTTAAAAGAGGTAGAAAATGAAATTGAAGACATTCAACAAGACATTATGGTTTTCTCACAGTGTGACTCGCCTTTTGTCTCCAAATATTGTGGCTCTTTTCTTAAGAGTATCAAATTATGGATTATTATGGGATACCTGGGCGGTGGTTCGGCTTTAGATCTTATGAAAGCTGGCTCTTTCGAAAAAATGTACATTGCCTTTATACTACGTGAAGTTCTTAAGGGGCTAGATTATCTTCATTCGGAGCGAAAGCTTCATCGCGATATCAACGCCGCAAGCGTACTACTCGGTGAGATGGGTGATGTCAAGTTAGCTGGTTTTGGTGTTGCTGGCCAATTGACCACTTCGAAGTGCAATACTTTTGTGGGCACTCTTTCTTGGATGGCCAATGTCTGGCTATGTTACAGATTTTTGGGTTGTCTCCTCATTTCACCTCCAATTACGATGTTTTTGTTTTTCTTGAATTAGATTCTTCTACACTGTATGTAATACTATATGTATATGTATTTGGTCCAAGAAATATTATGATGAATACAGACTGGATATAGAATATGTGCAAAACTGGGAACAGATGCAGTGAAATAGTAAACTTGAATATATATTTTTCACTATAGAATACAGGAATTTTATTCTCTTATGGAATCTTAGGAAACACACCGATTGTTTAAATAGTTGAGATTGAGTGAGTGTAATTTTAGTGTTCCTCTGCTAATACATTAGCATAAAAAATTTGGCGGCTTTATAAAAGGAATATCACTTTTTTGAAGTTTATTTCGCTTTCAAAAATTTGTACAATATTTCAATGGATATATTTAATGAAGAATGCGACTAGACTAAGAGTGTTTCAGTTTCCTGCTGAATAGACGCAATTTGTGATTTTAACTGTGAGCCCTCGTTAGTAGTCACTGAACATGCAACGATTGCACGCAGGCACGACGAGGCACGGCGCGAACATGGTTGGGGCGAACAAAGACGCACGGAACGTATTTGTCTTCGCACAATAGCGGCAAATGCAATAATATTTCAATTGGCTGCCTGGCACAGTTTTCCACACAACCCTTGAGGTGCCATGATAAGCGCGTTGCCAATTATTTTGAAAGGCTGGCTTCCCTTTAGGCCTACACCTATAAACTTAAGTTAAAAGTAAGATATATATATATATATATATATATATGCCTATAATAATAATAAATAAATACAAGCCATGTTTATACATAATATACATACATAATACATAAAAAATACATATAAATAAATAAGGCTTGCTGCTATGCCGGTGTGTTGATATCTGGGAAAGAAGAATATTTTGATTACTAAATTTTTAGATATGAAAATGATCACAAACTTTCCATTTGACCTACGGAAGAATCGCATTCGGCTGAAGCGATAGTGCAGGCGTACTTATTTATTTATTTATTTATTTGAATTCTACTCATACATGAAACTCAACTAAGAAATAACAGTCAAGTTCAATTGACTCTTAAAGCAAAACTTATATTAATTAATATTAAAAACTAAGTATAAGTACAATAAAACAAATAAGAAGCAAAAAGAAAAAAAAAGAAAAAAAGCATGTACACAACTAGCATAGAGCCACAATTACAACCGGTACAGGACCAAATTGCAAATGAACCCCTAAGTTATCGCAAACATGCGTAAGCTTGGCAACCGATAATAGTTAACATCGATTAATTTTCGAATCATAATGACTTTCTAGGGTAAAAGCTAGTTTAAGTACGACATTGGTAAATCTCGTGTATTAAGCAATGTTGCTTTAATGGACTTTAAAGAGTCCGATAATGAGAATAAATGATAGATGTTATTTAGGTTCTTGCAAACAACTCTGAGGGGGTTAAATAGCTCATAATTATATTTACACTGACTAAGCTTAACCAACATTAAGTGCCTAGAGAAGCGGTTAGGGACATTAAAGCTAATTTCACCAAGTAACGAAGGCGAGTATGCTTTTTTTTTTAATCTAAAATGAAATGACAGCAAATTAATAATTTATACACAATAATAAAAAAGGATAAATGCAAACTTACCCTTGGCATACACCGAACCTTCGTGTATATGAGTAAATAAGTAATATATAAACATAAACATATAATAATATATTTACCTTCACTTTACTGGATTTAATACACGATTCTCCTTCTTTGTATCGTGGGTGGACCTTTTCAGTTCTAAAATAGCAGTCAAAAAATTAGTAATTTATAGATATAAATTTATAATAATATATTTACCTCAGAATGCTGCTTTTCCTTCTTCGCATCGTGGGCGGCCCTTTTCTCCTTATTTTCAAACTAAATACTTTATAATAATAATAACGATAGTATATCTTTTTGCGGAATTTGAATGTCGCTATGGTACAAATGAAGTCCAAAGATGAATACGAAATGCAAGAGCTTATATGTGTACTTTGTTGCGAGACTTTGCAAAGAGCTTTAAAAGTGGGTTTGTTGGATCAGGAGCAAGTCGACGCGTTTGATCCTGCGCTAATGTTTTCTATACCCCGTCTAGCTATTGTGTGTGACCAGAGTGACCGCTAAATCTTGATGTGCCGCCAGAACAATTATTTAATTTAATCTTTTTTATTTTATTTCTTTTCTATAAAGATAATTAAATAAGTGGCGGTAGTCATGAAATCGATGCTGAGGATGCGGAGCACACCATTTAACATCTATAATTCAATTATTGTACTATTTTATTATTATATGCTATTACTACATTATTCAAATGTTCTGTTATTTCGTTCTTCTATAAATTCTGTTATTCTTCTATGCCTTTATTTTGCTGTTCCATCAAGCATGTCGATGTTAACCATGTCAAAATTAAGTAAAGTTAAGCAAAGATTTACATTTATTTATTTATTTAAAAACTTCAATAATTCCCTGCAGGGTTCAATCAGTAATCGTATAATAGCTGAATAAAATTAATTGTTTACTTTATCATGCTGATACACAGCGACCAATGATAATCGAAGTCCTCTGTTACTCCCGCAAAACAAATTAAATTTTTCTTAGCCAAAGAGGATTGGATTTCTTACAAAACAAATTAAAGTCCAATACACTATTGTTCCGATCTTAATAGCGCACTTTCCATTTTTTATATATTAACTCGGTTCAAATTTTTCATAAAATGTATTTGTTTAATATATTTTATTGTTTTGTATTAATTTCATTAAAAATTTAAAAGAAAATGATTCAATGCAAAAATTATGCGGTAGGATATCGTCCATTAACAGCACATATTTTCATTTCAGTTAGCTAGCGACAGGCACAAAATTGGAATGTACCTTTTTATCAGGAAATAACATCTGTTCTCGATATTGAAGGAGAAGCAAAGCGTCTGTTAAGTCAACAAAAGAAAAACTGATTTTCTTGTTATATGTAAATAAATGTTATATTTGATCACATCTTGGAATAAGCGTCTGTATTTGTTTACAATTGAGAATAATTCAAAGAGTTAGTCTGTATTTGTTAACAGCTGTTGCATTGAAAAAATCACTAGAAATTTGGTTACATCTGAATAAGTTAGTCTGTGTTTGTTTAGAATTAGAATTTTTGTGTGCAATTTTTCGACCTTTTTGCCTTTTTCTTTTCGTTTCTTAATTTCAAGGTTTTCAATGTTTTATTTCAAGGATAGTGTTACAAAGCCTCAAAAGAAGATGCTTAGCACTTGCTGAGAGAAACTAAATTCATTAAGGGCAGAAAGGAAAAGGAGTGGTATTGGTGGAAGAAGATACAAGAGACCTTAAACAAAATTGGCCCAAGAAATTATACAATGGAAAAATGCGTGTACAAGTTTGGCAGTAGGGCGGCGGAACATTGCCGTTTTTATATACATTCTACGTAAATGTGAGAAGATTAGGAAACATTTTCGCAGGTACTCTTCATAGACCATTGGAAATCGCATGGCAAAATCGAGACCAAGTAAACAAAAAAAATAAATAAGAATGAGTCGTGAAACACGTATCATCGTGTTTTGTATAATTCTGTTACTGTATGTCATATATATAAATGCGAAGGAAATTTCGGAGTGTTTCATATTCGTCTTGTTTCTATCGGACTATTTACTCTCTGCTTTTAGCCGGCATTTTGTGCTCTCAACTTACTCAGTGTTCTAACATTATACTCTTACTTGTATGCAATTATACAGATGTACGAACGCATTCACGTCTTCACGTCTTGTATGGACTTGACTTGACTTTGGGCGCTAAATACTATATGTCCTATTTTATTTGCGTGTTGCGCGACTAAGTAAACTTTCTATGAGTGTGTCATGTTGTCGATGCTACCGGCTATTATTTATCGTTCAGATCATCATTGTACACAGCCGTCTCTGTATACGTAAGAGTGCTTGTGTTTGGCAGTAGACTATACGGCATTGAAACAGTCGTTTGGGTGTTCTGCTGTTACTTGCTCAACAGTCAGAAACTGTAGAAACAGTAGAAGCAGATACATCTCAGAAGTTAAAAGTTGCGAGATATTTTTAAAAGCGGAACAAAAACATTGTTTGTGAAATCAATAATCAAATCTTAATAATTTTGTTTTATTAATTTCGGTTTTCTTCTTTTTTTTTTGAATATGATAAAAGGCAAACACGAAAACACAAACACGCAAAAAAAAAGTGTTTAACTAATTTGACGCCCATTTTAAGTAAAAGAGAAATTAATTAAAATCAATTTTTTATCTAAGCTGAATGCGTGGAGTACATAAGAAGGAATTTTTTATCAACCATAAGTGGAAATATTTAAGTATATACATACTTTTAAATAGTTAGTTACTTAATATTTATTCGTGTATGTATTTTACCATTAAAGTATATCCATAAAGTTAGTCGTTCGTGTTCTATCGTCATCATTAACAGCCGCTCAAATACATTGTGTTGTTGTCTTTTTGGTCGGCAGACCTCTTCACATATATGCCTGTATATATGTACAAAAAGTGAGTGAGTCGCATACATATGTATATACTTATGTGCTATATGCTATTATATCATATATACAAATAGGTTTAATGTGCACAAGTGACGTAGTCTCACTTGTTATTTTGTTATGTTATAATTTTATGTACATAAATCGAAGTAATATATATGTTATATATACAAAGTTGCATCTTAGCTGTGTATATGGGTATATATATATATTAAGCTCACACGTAATGTACGTGTGTGAGTGTGTAATTTTCCATTCCATCATCATTAAAAATTTCGTGTTTATTTTTACGCACATGTGGGAAAAATTCGCGTTTCAGTCGATTGGAAATTCTAAAATTTGGGCGAACATAATTAAATAAATTTCACTAGAAATTCTAAAATGTATAGAAACTTTGAGACAGCAGCAGCCAGTTCCCCCCGCGGCTGGTAATGCTAAATATTATTATTGTTATTACAATTCGTTTATCACAATGAAGTAAATTCTCGGATTCGAGTAAGATTAGAATTAGCGGCTAAGACTATCGGTCCTATTTTTAACACAGATTAGATAGCTACTCTAGTTAGTTTTAATAGAGTTGAATATTTGACTGAAATAAGTTTCTATACATTCATAGTTTCAGCATTTTCTTGGATGATGATTAGCGATTAGTTATTATGAAAGAGAATCATAGAATGATCTGACAATCACTTTCTCGACGGTGTTTGTATACGATGGAGGAACAAGGTTAGCATTAGCATTAGAATAGATTAGACTAGAGCACAGTACTATCGATTTTTTTCGTCAATTTTTTAAAATTTTTTCTTTCAATAGGCCTTGTAGTCTTTCCCTTTTCGTATCTTTTTCATCTTACGGCTCGATACTCACAGAGTTGTAATGTTATATCAGCAAGTGCCGACGGTCTTCCTGGATGGATGTAATGGCTAATGAACAATTGAAATTTCGGAGGTTTTGGATAGTCAGACGGGTTATCTATGATGATAACTATTTTGGGTTTCTTTTCACGTGCAAGGCTCGTGGTTGTTTAGCTTCGGTTGTATATGGTGAATCACTTTCCCATAAAACATAATTAACTTGAACTTTCTACTCGGAGAAAAAGAAAATAATAATAGTTGCACTTATTCGCTCCGTTTTTTATATGACATGATAAAAACAATGAAATACTTTGTTCGTTTTCTGTGAACTAAAACCTGAAACTCGGTATACGCCCATCCTTTTAAGCGATTTGAAAAACAGGTCTAAAAGGCTGTAGTTCCTAAACGTACTCCTTTTTTTGCCAAAAATTTTCATAGCCTAAGATATTATGTATTGATTGCCTCAACTTTTAAGTCAGCAACACACAATTCAACTTCATTCACTAGCATCACCAGCAGTTCTGGTTTGAGCCCGGCTGTTTAACTAATGCTCGTCACTTTATTGCGTGCGAAATTTATGTTGAGGGCTAAAAGAGAGTAAATGCCCTGCGGCAAATATCTCCCAAACCTTCCGCTTCGGAATTTGTAACATTTAATTGCCAATGTAGAGAATGTTTAACCGGAAAAACACGACAATATATGTCGAAAGGCGTACGCATTATATTATATGATTATTGTTATTTTTTATTATGTTATGATAGGTTGGCGGGAAAGTTTTGTTGTATTTTGTTATCTATAGGTAATTTTACTTGTCAGGTCAAGCCAACCGATTAAAATTTATCACGTAGAGTCTTATTATTTGGCGTACCTCCCGCGAAATATACGAGGCGTGCTTTGAATACTCTTTATCAGTATCTTGCGCAGCGCAGAGTGTATAAAGTGCAGTGGATAAAGGGCAATTAAAAATTTGCGTTTGGTATGAGTTCCAGAAGGGAAGCATTACATTGGCTGGCAAGTGAAGTTGTAACTGTTCGGACCTGCCAAGGGTGATGTGCCATTTTCATATGTGGGTCTTACACAAGAACGCTGATCTGGGGGACAATGGCATTTTACGATACATGTTGGAGAGTAACCCCTATCTACTTAGTCTGCAATGCAGAGGAAGTCCAAGCCTGCTATTCGACTGCTGAGGAAGACATCACACTAAAAATTGAAGGCTTTATTTGAAATGTTTTATTTAAAGTACGGCAGAACTTTCCTTCCAACCGAATAGTATGTAGCAGCGCACTACTTGTGCACTATATCGTGCAATTACTTCTTGTCCCGACCGCTGCGAGTACTACATATAACGTCAGTCAATAATTTCCGGTACTGTCACATAGATGTCAAGTCTAACAACAAGTCCGAATGTTACGCTTCTTAATAGAAAAAATACCTACCAAACAAATTGCTTTGATTAATTGATTTGAAAAGAGTTGTGTGAACACCCAAAAGAGGTGGGTACGTCAGAAAAGATTAAAAAATCCGTAATGGTATACTCAATAATCCATTAGAGAATTTGCAAGAGATCACTCACATTGTAAAGATATGGAAAGGCTGTGTGTTTACTATTTTGCATAAAGATTTGGGCAAGAGAAATCTGTTTCCCGAGTGAGTATCGCATCTACTCACCGTGAAAAAAAAATTCGTATCACAAGTCAGTGACTACAATGGCCAAATTGGATGATTTGAAGTTTAGAATTGCCCGCTTGTTCTGTGAAAAAGATTTAAATCCAATGATGAGGTCATTGTCCCAACTGAAGACGATTTTGTGCGTCTTGGCAAATATTTTTGTACAAATGTTAGAGAAATTTTTTGTAAATAAGTTCTACAGCTTCGTCTTTTCTCTAATATTTGTGTCTATAGATTTGATTTTTCCGATTCAATTTCTGAATTAGTTAAGTAAGCCCAATAGAACCGTTTAGACTTTCATTGCGTGAATCCGGAAAGAAAAAGTATGGAAGATAGCGATCAGATTATTGAGAGCAATATTATTGAGCAATATTAGCATTTTTTAAGCAGAACTCTACGTAAACGCTGAGATCGAAGGAAAAGCGTTGGGCTGAATGTAACTTCCTTGATGTGAATGTGTTTCCAACTGTGCCACGGTAATGATCCTCTTTAATTACACTCTTATGTGAATTAAAATATTAGTCTAGGGTTTTAGCGGTTTAGGGGTTAAGCGTTTTAGCTGTGCAGAGAAGAATTATTGACCGATGTATTATTTATGATACCTATGTGTCGCATATGTTCTGCAGTTGCTTTTAGTGCGACTTAGAACGATGCTCAAAACATGATATCTCGCAAAATTGAAGATGTAGGTCCGAAATTACCAAAGATTAGATCGAGCAAATAATAAGTGAAATAATGAAATCTGCTCTGGACAATAGTTACCATTTACTGTGTATCTCTCATATAATTAGGCTCTTTGACCGCCCTTGGCTTTCCACTCCAACTGTCCTTCCTGCATGCCATTTCAAAGTTTCATTCCTCTGACTGCCTAAAATTTACATTCCTTACAATGCATTCAATGGTGTAACCTTGTAGTAGAACGACTTGAGTTTTTCACATATATTATATATTATATAATTTATATTATATATTATATATTATATAACCTACCTTTCTCTTGCTTCCATAGACTTTCAACTGCTTTAAGGACTATTTGAATATTTTGAGAAGACAATTCGTGTCATGTTTAAAGATTTCTTAATTTTTCTTGATGCTGACAGACGACGATTACTATTGTTAGTTACAAAGCAATTTGTCATTTTGGTCAGCTTGCCTTCCGGCGGCACAGTGGTAGGAGATGGGCGTTAGTAGACCCGTATAAGCTTTATGAACTCTTGCCTTGTTTTGCTCCTCAGGCAGCAACTTGCATAAAACTACTAATGAAATATTGTTCGATAGAATGGCGAAGGAGATATGACGATGCGCTCATATCTCGCGAACTCGTTTTCGAATGTGCGTACTACTAAGTACATTCCGTTGATTTTTGCATATCTGAATTGAAGGCAGGTGGTTTGAATGGAAATTAAAGGACGTATTCATAATTTCCATAGAAAGGCGTAAATCGATTTCTGTGATAAGGAACAGGATCCCCGAAGGTTATTTCAATACGCTACCAGCGTTTGAAAGTAATAGATGTGATAACTACTTTGGTTGGATCTTCGAATCTTTTTGGCAGAGCATACCAGTTGGCAAGAGCATCCGTATAGTAGTAGAGCGTTCATTGTTGTATATTAGTTGTCAGTAAATAATGTGCTTCCAGTGTTGGAGGTTGTCCAATTCATAGTTCGTCTTGAATGTATAAATAATGGTGTGGAAGAGGAAAATTTTTTGGAAAATTTTAATATAATAGTTTTTCACAGGACCATCTCTGGGAAAACATATACAACAATTAAAAATAGTGGTGGTTTCAATTCAGTTGATACCACAAAAATTTGAAAAAATAATGGAAAACATTGTAGTGGCACACGGATCACCATTAAATACCTTATACGACTTTTCAAAGTAAAATGTTATAAGGGAAGTAGTCGAACCGACCATGCTCAAAGATGTTCGTCCTTGATCCAAAACTTGTCGGTATTAAAATTGCGACTTGTAGGTTGAGCACAAGAAAAGAAGGTGGACAGATAAGCTTAGATTGATTCAGAAAGTGATTATGAATAAAAAATGGATCTAATACAAACTTAATATACTCTTGCAACGTACACGCTGTAGAGTATAAAAATAATATTTGCATTTAAAGAACAGCTAAGGCTTTATCACCCTGCAAGCTTAATCGTAAACTGGATCTAATTAATTTCCTGAACAGCAAATGTTTCCAAGGTGTGTAATAACGTATTTGCGTGCACTAAACCTTTAATTATATTATGTGTGTATATACACACAGTTGCGCTCGTGTATATGTAGAAGTATCTAAGATAAATGGAAAAAATTCAATTAAACTTTACATGTACGCCGTTCACCTCAGTGGATAAGTAAAGGGAGAGAATTACATTATGGGTGTAATCACGGTAAGGTGGAGCTAGTATAGAGAGCTAATGGAAAACACATAAAACGCAAAACATGTGGTTTTTGTAAATAAACCACCAGTCATCGAATTTTAGTCAATCCAAGTAGCGTATTAAATCTTTGATCAATACTTCAATTATTGCGGGGAATGTATACGTGAAGCTGAACTTTGCTTTAGAAAATACACGTTTATTATACGAAAATGATAAAAATTATTTTGTTCGAAATATTGCCTATCGGTAGTTATACATTCGTCCCATTTCTCTGACTATTTGCTGATGTCCTCCTTTGAGGCAAACCAGACATCGAGCAAAGCTCTGCTCAGGATATGCTTAACCCAGCGATGCTAATAAGTAGGAGCCAAGTCTAGTGAGTAAGCCGCGTGAGAAACGCCTCAATTGCATCCTTGGCCTTGTTACCTTGTTTGATATTCTTCAGGTAAAGCTTGATTCAAAAGATTGTTTGGTGCCGGTAACGTCAAGTGTCAAGTGTTACCGATTTCCCAGCTTTTAGTATCTTATAGTAGATCGCAGATTTATGATCCCATTAAACAGACAACCTTGTCTTCCACGGCCTTGCAGTCGATATCGCGTGGAGTTGGTTATCCAGTTAGTTAGTCAGTTTTCTCAAAGTATATCCAATTTTTATCGCCAGCTACAATTCGATGAACAAATTGCTGCTTTTTGCTTCCGTAAAAGTTTTTCTGTTTTTCTGTTGTGTTTCTTTCACTTCATGAGGAACCTATTTTCACATTTTCTGAACCTCGCGTGTGGCTTTTACCAAGACAGCGTCTTTGGTCGCTTGTCATGTTTAATTGATGGGCGAGTTATTGTTGTGCTTTCGTGTCATTCTCATCCAACAATGCTTGCAATTTTCCGGCGTCAACCTCTTTCGACAGGGTCTTTCATGTTCTTCGCTTCCCACATCAAAAGCTCCAATTATAAATTTTTTACATCAATTCAAGAGCTTCAAGTAGGCAGATGCCAGTAGGAAAACAACGGCTTGACAGCTATGGCCATCTATGAGCAAATTCCGGTTTTATATTGACATATCTGGTCAATTTTAATTGTAGGGATAAATATTTAAAAAAATGAATAGAATTCCTAATGTGCTGAGTATTTCGAATATCTTGGTTCTTAATGGATATATCACTACTCTGGCAATGCTGTAACCTTTTCGCTACAGCGGATTTCTCATTTGGGGTCCAAAAAATTGGACAATTTTGTTTTTAACGCCATAGATGAATTTGGGCGATTTTCGCACTTACCTTGGCTAGGGCGCCAGTTAAAACGTTATATATTTGGCGAGAACGATCGTCAAGTACTCTGTACCATTACACCAATGAAATCTTCAAAATAAGATTCTAAATAGGGAAATGCTACAAAAGCGGTCTGAATTAGGCACTTTCAACAAGATCATCCAATAAAAGGAAAATTGGAAAATTGAAAATAATTTTCTGCAGCGTATATGTTGAACGCATAAGAAGATGAACACAAATCAGACGGACAAATGGACAAACAAGCTTAAGTCGATTCAGGAAATAAATCTCATTCGACTTATAATAATAGCTAAGTTTATCCTTTTAGCCTTTTTGGGGGATAGATAAATTCGCAAACACTTTATGTACTCGTGCCACAAGCGGTGCAAGTGGATTAAGTATGTTTTTCATATAAAATTTCCAAACTGATAAAGGCGACTTGAACGATTGATGCCATTCGCACACTAATCAAAAACACAGACATATGTCGTGTAGAGTCTGCTCCGCATGTTTCTATGCATTACAAGGATTTGACAAACCCGATATATAAGTTAAATAATACGATGTTATGATTGCTACAAAAAACGCCTATCAATCAGATTTATTTTTCCACGAGAAGTAGCATTCTTAACAGATACCCGAATATTTGTAATTACCAAGGTTTTTGGCATGAAGATGTTGTTTCTCAGTAATATGATAAGCGTGCGACCAGAAACCGCAATAAACGCACCTATATAATGGAAATGAAGACAAAATTTTCGTTAACTTATATAACAGCAGCGGACATTCCTTTACAATCAAATCTGTTGCGTTTGTTTTCGCGATAAACAATTGTGTGCTAAATGAACTCATTAGAAAATAAAAGTTAATTTAAACACAATGATCAGCTACTTGAAAAACTAGTTAGGGCAGGCAGTGAATCGTTATTTTTATTATTTTTATTTCGACTTTAGCGCACGACTTTTGCTTGCAAAGTATTTTTTATTAACATCTTAAGACGAAGAGGTTCAGTATTTTATGCGCACAAATATGCCAACGTAAAACGGGCATTTCCTAAATTTGTTTGTAATATCCATAAAAATGCTTCACAACAACGTAAGATTGTACTCACACTTATTCTTGCAGCCCTCACGGTTAGCAAATTGATGGCGGACAGATGCGCCGAAGAAAGTCATGTAAGAAACCATGCTTGCCTTAGCAACTGGTCGTGTTGTCGTACGTCAGACCTTGCTATTCTCGACACGTCTTTAAGGTTCAATGGGGCTCAAGACCCCACACCTCTTGTGGTACAAGGTATATTAAGTTACTGCGGTCGTACATACGGACTTAAGGTAGATCCATTTTTTATTATACCGATCAATTCAGAATCATAATATGGATTGATTTAAGCCTGTCTGTCCATCTGATCTCTGTTTATGTAAATTGCTGTTCAAGCTACAGGTCGCAATTTATGAGATATTTTGATGAAATTTGTTTTGCCCCAAAGACGAACGCTATTGAAAATGGTTCGGATCGGTACACTTTTGCGACCGTTCCTTATATAACGCTCTATTCTGAAAAGTCATCATATGGAAAAAAATTGCGATTTTCAAAATTTCTCAGCACGAATACTTAATAGTGGTATTTGGACTTTCTAAGTTGCTACAAAGACTTAGGACTGGCTGGGGCAATTTTTGATCCCCTCATATAACGAAAAGTAAAGTTCGTGCAACAAAAAGGTATATTTTTCAATTCTTCATCATGAAAATTATATTAAAACAGTAATTTAACATAAAAAAATTAACTGTACCAAATTTGGACCATTTCAGTCTATTTTTTGGATCCTATTCTAATAACTATTTTCACGAAAATTGATTCTTTGTAGAGCAGAAAAGTCTAAGTTTTCATGTGTGGTGATAAAAATTTACCCTTCATAGTAATTTCATACAAAAGTAAGAAGAAAATAAAAATTGTGTGTAGTGCCCGACTATAATGTTCTTACTTGGTTAGTTGTTGTGTATAGTTGTCTACATGTCGGACGGATTGCATCGGTAAACAATGTATATCACATCCGAAGTCAACCCTTTTCTAATGCATTCTTAATGCTAGTCCAAGACAACTGTAAGTTTGTATACAGCGCTAAGTAGCATATAATGTGTTCTTCTTTTCCTGACGGAGTAAAAAAAAATATCAGCGCCTTTAAAAATAGAGAGACTTGCTCTAAACACTAAATCAGTGTTTTGAGCAAGCCATGTCATTAAATATGCAAACATAAGTGGACAGATATTGTTATAAATATCGTTATTATGAGGTCTTTTTTATTCATGTTAATCATACTCTTGGTATTTGGCTTTGTTTACAGTTGAAACTTTATTTAGTATTTCTTTTCCTTAGAACATCGCGTTCTACATTTATTTCATAACATTTGTGCTATATGACGCATGAAAATGGGAACCGTTTTAATAAGTGCGAGGTCTGTACGATATGAACTGCAATGAATCAGCGAAAAACAAAATTTAGCGTTAGAAGCTTATTGACACATATACTCTGCTTCGCGTATGACCGCTCTACGATCGCCCAGTTCATCGTTTGAAACCTTTTGAGTACGAAACCTAACAAGGGAACCTGATAATCTGACACTAACGAATATAAAGGAACATATAGAGAACTTTTGAAGGCTGCTTTAGTGCATTTTTATAACTTATGTAGTCTTCTGCACCTTATAAATATAACAGATTTTCAGTTTTTAAATCTTTAACTTATTTTTGTTGTTAAAACAACCTTTTTTATAGTATGTATGTTTCTTTTGTGGTTTTTGTAGTTTATCAGTCAATATGAAATATTATCGTTGCCAAAAGAACAATACGAAGTCAGTTGCTGGCAGCTATAGCTGCTTCACCGACAAGAACTGATTGTCGTTAATAGGAAAGTGGGAAGCACTACTCACACCTACATAGTATTTATACGAACATCAAAGAACTACCAAGTGGTTGCAGGATAAAGCTATGAATAAAAAGAATATTTTTGAAGCAGACATCAAAATAGGAGAAAAGATTTAAGCCAAAGAAATTCTACAGATACCAGTTTGCAAAGACAGACAAAGAATTCATTCAGGGAGAAGAAATAGTCAGCTGTCTCGCAAGAGCGAAATGAATTCATAAGAGCAGGTGAGAGGTGAAACTTCGTAAAGGCAAAGGAATTTACTTCAGCCCATAAAAGTCTAACAAGAAGTGAGTTAAGAAATACCAAGAAATGTTTATTCGGTTTAGATTGAAGTCTTGATATGCAAGAAATGAAATTTGCGGCTAAAACCTATGATGTAAGCCTATCATGTAATTTACTTTTGCAATGACTTTATAAAAATAATTTAGAAAATGTTTGTATCACGTCGCTCGTTGTTGTTAGGCGCACTCTATTGCCTATTGTGGATGACTTTGTGAGCTTTTCTCTCAAGTTTTATACGTATAAGATATATATATATAAATATCGCACCGGGTTTCATAGTGCTAGGTTGTAGGCTGGTTTTTTTTGCCTATTGTGACAATTGTCCTGAATGTTAATCAAAAATATATGAATGCTTCACTTCTCAAATCGATTGACTCCATTTTTGGACTTTTATTAAATTTTAATATCAAAGCACTTCACTAGCTCCTAACTGTATATATTCGAAACGAATTTCCCTAATAATAAGTATTAACACCACTAAATGACAAAATCGGTTTAGCCATTGAACAATAAATAATATAATAAATAAACAACATTAATATTGTATCATTTTTTTCAACTTCTTGTTTTGTGGAGTTAATCGATTTGGCAATTGAAGCACCTATATATGCTTATTTATTTATTTTTTTTTTTTTCATGAATATGCCTGGATGAAAGAGCAAATCCACCGAACTTCCTCTCTAGACCGGGGTTATAGAAAAAAATATGGACAAAATAGATGAAGGATTTCAGTGACAAAGCAAAGAAAAATAACCCATTTTAGATTATAGCACACAAGGAAACGTATATATGTATAACCTCAAAAAGCAAGCATATATATATATATATCTTTATATTTATATATAAATATATATAAATATATATATATATATATATATATATATATATATATATATAAATATATATATATATATATAAAAATAAATATATATAAATACGTAAAATACGTCAAACTAAATGGGTCGTAAGTTACCTCAGCGATAATCAATTATATAAGTACGCTAGTAGCCAAATAAAGGAAAGTCGCGGTACTCACATTAGCTATTATTAGCAGGTGTGGATCGATCTACATGCTTTAAAAAGTGTTTAAAATAGTTAGGATTTATTCAAAAAGCCAATTTAAATAAGATTTGGAAAACTCTTTATATTTGTGTGTGTTTGCTTCGCTTCTTATTCGGTTAGAACACCCGCATGAAATTCATAGGTTTCCCCATAGCATTACTTGTAAGACCTGTTATGCAACTATTACTTATACGATTCACTTCAAAAGATAATGATGATAAAAGGAAAGAAGGAAAGCGGGAGAAACTTAATCGCTCACGCAAGAAGGGAGAGACGAGACATTACTGCAGAAGCGTTACTTTGCTTAATAATAATTTAACAATGAACAGAAAAATGCTGAGTGAACGTGCATGCATTGCTTAGCATCGTCTTAATTTCATAAGAATATCTCTGCTTTTATTTACTTACTTGGAAATGAGAAAGGAATAGAAGGAGAGTAGTTGCAAACACGTATACACAGAATTTGTACATAATTAACTAACGATTGCATGAGAGAAATTTACTTTATCTCTCTCTTTAGAAATGACGACACAGTTCTATTAACGTAGTTACTTAATAAATAACTGCCGGTTATGTAATTGTTGTTGGTTCATTAAATGCACATGAGTCTGATTGAAGCTGCGTTAAAAAAATTTTCTATAGTATTTTTACCGTTAACTAGCACTTGACGTGCATTTTTCATTATCGTCGCATATTGGTTTATTGATAGCGATCAATAAGTAAATATCGGAAATCTTAATGAACCCACATCATAAATGTGACTTTGTTTTATTATATTTTAAATGTGTTTATGGTTTTGTTAGTACACCGAAAACGATATACAAATAAAGTTATACGGCTTCTTGGGCTATAAAGTAAAGTAGTAGTAAACACACATAACACACACATAACACACATAAACTCCTAAACATATGAGGCTGATTAAGCATTGATATGCAAATACTATATACGCTTAAAAGCTTATGCACTTATACGTGAATCAAATTAAGGTCATCGCCGTCGTCTTGAAAAGAAAAAGTTGAAGTTGTTTATAATTTTTCATATATTATTGAATCATTCATTGAACAGTTAACGACTAGTACAACAAGATTATAAGCAATGACGCAAAATGTGGACACTTCCTTTATACCTGATCTTCCTAAAGGACCATTATGTGCATATCGTAAGCGCGTAAATTTCGATTGGAAACATTTAAGACTTATTTTTGAAAACGAGCAATCATTACGCATTAAGGTAAGTAATTGCTTTATACAAAAGTTTTCTTCATTTTTTGAAGTTTTCATTTGCAGTATAAAGTTTGGAAAATCTTGGAGCATGACCCGTTATTCTCTCAGCCCATTTCTACTTTACCCACCGACGAACAAAAACGCATATGTGCTATGCAGACCAATCGTATGAAACAATTAGATTTAGTTCCTAAAGAAATTGAAGAGAAATCATTTTGCGAGAAAACCAAATATTTAATGAGCATTAACGAGGCGTTGCATGTGTACTGTCCCAGCTTGTCGGTGAAAATTGCTTTAGGCGTGGGTTTATTTAATAACGCCATTCGTGCCATGGGTACAGAACGTCATAAGAAGTATTATGAAGCGGCTTGGCATCGCGAAATTGTCACCTGCTTAGCAATTACCGAGGTATCCCATGGCAGCAACACAAAAAGTATACGCACAACGGCCACTTATGATCCCACTACACAAGAATTTGTTATAAATACACCCGATTTTGAAGCCGCAAAGTGCTGGGTGGGAAATTTAGGTAAAAGTGCCACTGTGGCAATGACTTTTGCCAACCTTCACACTCCGGACGGCGTAAATCAAGGTTTACACGGTTTCCTAATACCTATACGAGATCCGAATACATTACAACCGTATCCTGGATTATTAGTTGGTGATATCGGTGAAAAAATCGGGTTAAATGGCATTGACAATGGTTTCGTTATTTTTAATAATTATCGCATACCACGCGAGAATCTATTAAATCGCACTGGTGATGTTACACCAGAGGGTATTTATGAAAGTGTCTTCAGTGAACCGGGTAAAGTTTTGGGTGCCGCTCTAGAATCGTTTTCGGCGGGTCGTATTGGTATCATGCAAGAATCAGTTAATACGCTTTCTAGTGCTGCAGTAATTGCGGTGCGTTACGCAGCTTTAAGAAAACAATTCGGCCCGGAACGTAATGGACCTGAAATACCTATCATAGAGTATCAGTATCATGTAGGTTTTTTTTGGAAGCATTTAAATATTTACTAAAATTAATAAGAAAATTTTTGTCCTAGCAATGGCGAATATTTCCCTATCTGGCCGCTGCGTGCGTTTTAAAAATTGCTGTTCAGGAATTAACCAACGAATATTTAAAAATAATTGAGAGGTCGCAAGGTGACTCTAACGGCTTCGAACTTCTGGTAACGTTCTCAAGTTTTTTTAATAAAAAAAAAACTTATTATGCATTTTTAAAAAGCGCACAGAGAGGGAAAGCTTTTGACGAATGAAGTGACTAAGAACTAATAACTACATTACACACATTACAAATTACAATATATTGAATAATTTTTGGAAATTGTCATAATTTTGTTTTCAAAATTCGTATTATACCGCTGCCGATACTATTTTGATAATCGATTCTCTATGCGATCGCTTAGAAGGGGAGTGTGCGGGATTACAACCCGCATGTATAAATTGAGAGGTATATGTAGTGAAGATGACATCAAAGTGGGGTAGTGTGGTACTTGTTAACAGTTTAAGATGCGTTTTTGAGACAAACGTGTCGAATATGTATTTTTAACAAGTCAAGCCACAGTTTTATGGAGCTAGTGAAAGATGCATAAAAAATTTTTTAATTTACTCAGAAGACTTAATATGCGAGAGTTCAACAGATTAAATGAGTCGTTGGCGGAGGCTTTGTTTAAATTTTAAGAAGAGAACCAGAAGATGCGTACCTAAATTCGAAATCAATATTTAATTTTTTGCATTTGTTACACATGATTGATTCGTAATTCGATCGCCAATGTTTTAGAAGATAATCAAAAAGTATTTTTCAAAAAGCCAAACAAGGTCACAGAAAACGTCAAGCTTGAGGAAGGAATTCCAGTTCAATTTTAAGAAACTCGTTAAATAGCAAGTAAAAGGCTGGAATTAAGTAAAATTTAGAATTTATTTCAATTCTTGAGTAACGTCTGATTAGTATATCTTATGATTTACATATTGTAAGCTTAAAAGAGAGTCCTATTGGGTAAATCTTTACCTCGCTAAATCTGGACGACAACTCATATAAAGCCGACCATTTTCTGTTATTAATTTGCTTAATGACGCGCATCTAAATACTCACCAAGTTTAGAATGGATAGTTGGCATCGAGTTTTTACATAAAGATTTGCAAATTATTATATATAACATGTATAATAATTTTTTTTAAATTTTGGGTTCTTAGCCTTTTTTAATTTTTTACTAGTGTGAGTTTATTACGGCCAAATTATGCCCACATTGAAACACCATTTTTGGGTCTTTTATCTCAATTTAGCTCAAAATGTTGAGAGCAGACTAAGATAGGAAAAGCAGTGCTAGCCCCACTTCGAAAATTTCTCTGATCAGGGCAACATATACATTTTAGAATCTATCTATCAAGCATTTTACGCGCGAGAACCGGAAAGACGGATGCGGGTAAGCCGATTAGTAATTTTACACTGATTAAGGAGAGCGGCTCTGCGTTGCGTATTTTCAGGACGGATAACAAACGTTGTAAACTTTCCTTTTTCTGTTAAAGTATATACGAGTATTTGCTTATGAACAGATTTAATAAAATAACGTTGTAAAGCTTTTGGGTATATTTATTTAGACACAAATTGTTTCCGAAATACATGCGATTATATCATCGTGTAAGCCGATGATAACATGGACAGCGCGTGATGCCATACAGGAAGCACGAGAAGCTTGCGGTGGCCATGGTTATCTTAAAGCCTCAAAATTAGGTGATTTGCGAAACGATCATGATCCCAGTTGCACATACGAGGGAGATAACAATGTGCTCGGACAACAAGCGTCTAATTGGTTGCTAAGACAATGGACCGATAATGTCGAAAGTCCAGTGGGCACAGCTAATTTCTTGGGAAATCGTGAAAAGCTATTACAACAAAAATACGAGGACATTTTGGAGAAGGACTCGATTGGATCAATGAATTGTAAACAGACAAGATAGATGAATTTTTAGGTTTACCTGATGATTTTTAATTCTTTTCGTTAGTTATCATACGTTGCTATGAATGGTTGATGTGCTACTTGCTGAAAACCACTTCAAATCGTATAAGCCACGATATGCAAAAAGGTCTCAATCGTTTCGATGCTCGCAATAATGCTCAGGTACCTTTGTTAAAATTAAGGAAGATTTTAACACACTAAATAATGGTCTTATTAATTGTCGCTCAGGTTTATGGAGCCGGAGAAGTGTCCTTAGTGTATGCGGAATATTTTTGCATGACCCGCTTTATAGAACGTTTCAAGCAACCTGACATTACCCTAGAGTATTCAACAATTCTTAGATTAATATTTGAAGTGTATTCCATGTGGTGTTTGGATAAACATATGACCACGTACTACGTGGGCGGTTTTGCTAACAGCTCAAAATTTGCCGATTTAATTAGAACGCGTTTATTAAGTAAATGTGGCGAACTAAAGGATATTTCTGTGTCAGTAGCCGATGCTTTAGCGCCGCCTGATTTTGCGCTGAATTCGGTGATTGGCAAGTCTGATGGTCTTTTGTACGAAAATCTTCAGAATGTTTTTATGACCAATGAGGGTGCCTTTGAAAGACCCGCCTGGTGGCAAGACATTGTTATACCGAAATTGAAATCTAAATTATAATTCGCCGTGTGAAAGGTCTGTTCGAATGATTTATATTTTTTGTAATTTCTTATCTATTACGTCACCGTTTAATAGTTCGTAATAGGGAAAAAGTGACAGCCAAAACAATAGCATAGTAATGCAATAAATTATAATAACAATAACGAATACAATCTCAAACGGCTTTTTGTATTTACATTTGTGTATATGTGTATATATGTATAGAAACATAAGAATACCTTTTTTTTTTTTTATTATACGTATATTGTATGTTTGTAGAATCTTTTTATATATAATGTATTTACATGTACTTGTATATGCTTCTATATTAGACATATTGTTGTTGCCGTTATTTCAGGGCATTAAAATCGTATTTATACTGTTTTTATTCATGTTTATATTATCCAAAAGTGTATTCCTTTATTTTACATTTATTATATAACGTACACAGATATTTCTCTGTTAAATTCTTAAGAAAATATATATTTATGTATATGTACGTATAAGTATATAAGATTAAAACTCAAAAATTGTATTTAAACACTTTTTAAGCCATTATTCGAAGCTACCTAAGGCAAGTATTCTCAATTACAAAGCACTTACAAAACACTTAAGAGCGCTTATTTTATCTTTGCGCGTACGTTCGAGACGTTAGATTTGTAACATTACGTACCCCAGGGTAAGATTTTAAGCTTACGTATATCTATAGGTCAGTCCACTCGACAATTTCCCGACATTTGGCACAGTTTGACTGCGCATTGAAATCAAACAGTCTGTTATCCAGGTCAGCGCTATTTTCAGTTCATTAGTACGATTCGTAAATAAGATGCTAAAGACTGTAATAAATTAAGTTGGTGTGTAGAGGATCGCCATGTGATAAATTTAAGTTTGTTGGTTGTGTGGAGAATGTGTACGGAATTGGAATATTTTCCTATACTGCTCGGCTTCAGTCCGCCAAGTCTGTCTGACTACTTCTAGTGCCAATACAAAGATCGACTAGAAGCAGACCCTAGCTAATTTATTTTTGCGGATGGAACGCCTTTTTGATCTAGCGAATTAAAGCGCTATAATGAATTGTTAATAACAACTGGTTTTATTTAAATCTTACAGGGCTATTTATACTAATATTAACAAATTTCATTATGCTAGCGTAAGCATAAAATAATATTATAATTTATACGAATTAGTTTGATTAGGGCGCCTAGGGTCGTATTGCACTGCGAAATGCAATTCTCAGCCAGTTGAAGTGTGACATAATTCTTGTTTTTCTTTTTGCAAATGAATTATACGAAGTCAGCATAATTCTGCCACACTTCAAAGTGGATGCATAATAACGATATGCGATCACACTACAAGAAAACAAAGATAATGATTTAATGATGAATGAATGAGAGAAACTTGATTTTATTTTTCAAAATAATCTTTATTTAGTTCTGCATATAGAATCCAATGATTTTTCAATCTTATTAGGCCTTAGATCTGCTTTTTTTTTGTATGTATTGTATTTTTATTATTTTTATAGCAAACGTGTATTATATGGTAGAGCAACGAAAATTATTATTTGCTTTGGCTTCAACTTTGGAAATTTATTTTTCAAAATTGTGGGAAGTTTTAGTGTAAATTCGTTTTATCAAATAATTTTGTAAGAATACTATATTAATCAAACACCTAACACTGCTCTACGACCGTCACACTTGAAATTATAAACTGGGTCACTTGCCGGTCATGGATGATAGAGATCTGATATAAGGACGCCACAAAACGTATTTAATAACTTCAGAGCTGAGGTACCAATATTGACGTAGAATTTTCTATAAACATTTGACATAACCTAAGAGCTCCGTACGGGAAAATGATTCGGCGGGGAAATGAGTTGGCACTATGCCCTTTATTCGCTTTTTAATTTGACCAAAATTGATTTTAATAGCAGTGGCGGGAAACTATCAAGCTCATATAGTAACAAGGAGAAGAAAATTTGTGGTTGAGTCTTGAAACTCACTCCCTTTAGCTTAAAAAAAAAAACGAAAAAATGGAAGCCTGGTTATAATATTAGGTGTGGGCGATTTTCTCGTTTTCATACGTATATGTAAGATCACATATAAAAAAACGTTATGTTTACATTGTGTGCGATCCTTAGACCGATCGTTTTCAAAACCAACCAGTCTGCCGATTTTCTTACCAAACCTAATATGTTGACTGTTATGGCGGAGAGGACGGCCATTATAGACAAACATGCAGAGGGACGGGGAAACGGATATTTATTTAAATTTTATTGAAATTTTTATTTTTGTTGATAAATGAATAAATTTAAAGTTACCTTAGCTTGTAAAAGCAAAAACACTTATCATACCTGCTGAACAAAAGCATAACTTATTTACTTCAGTTTTTGCTGAAACGTCCAACGGTTAGTTTTAAAACCTAAAACTACGTTTCTCTACGAAGCTTATTAACCCTGTAATGTCAGAAATTTACACATTGTACTCTCATACATCCTTCAATAAAAAAAATCAATTCAGTTATGATCTAATTTTTTTCTCACAAACTTGAATAACAAGACAATAAACTTTCAAAGTTCTTAAAATCGTATTCATAAAAGTAAATTACATATCTGTCGCCATGGGCAATGATGAATTGCATGTGTACGGTCATAGCCTAAATAAATATATATATATATATATAATGTATAGACCATACGCATACGCATATGCCGTCGAAAACTGATACTCGAACTTGAAACTTTGTTTAATTTATATCACACTGAAGTAAAGTGTAACGTTCGGGACCTTTTGGGCATAATAAATGAGAGATACAAAATATTCTTCATATCCTACGGAATTAAACTGTTCTAAAATCGTTATAAGAGAAAGAGATTAAATTTACGGAAAAGCTAAAGCATTTCTTCTTCAAGGTAATAATTAGAAGTAATAAGAATATGAAGAATGCATAAAGCAAAACATGTATTCCTCTAACACTATTGATCCGGGACCGTTTAAAACCATTTCAATGGCATAAAATTCGGTTAAGGAATTCGATAAAAGCGATGTAAAATTTATACAAGACATTTCTAACTTGGCGGGGGAGAGCAGATGTGAAAATTTAGTTTTCACTTTTATATGAATGTGTATGCAAAAAGGGCTGGCGACAGCTTGAGTTGTGTAACAAGTAAGAACAAGCAAGAAAGTTATATTCGGCAGGGGCCGAATCTCGCTTTCTACTCTCCAAGTTCTTTTATGCGATACTCATATCGCTGGTATTGTTAAGAGAAAATTAATCGCGATGTCTGCCACCATATTCGTTTTAAAATCGATCCATTTTTAGGTAAATAATATATCTTCATTTGCGGAGTGTACTAAATAGTTTTGAACATTTTGTCTTGTGTAGATTATGATAAATAGCATTAACCCTCAAAAAAGTGAAAAAAATTGAATTTAATTACTTCTTAACTTTGTGTGGACACGGCCGATTACAAAGCCATTTACATTTTGTAATGAAAGTTAAGTGAAACAAGCAGACAATTGGCAACAATATGCATTCCATATCCAAAATTTTTTCAAGCGTCTATAGAGTAATCATACCCCATTTTCGTCGACTTGCCACTGCGTAAAAATGAAAGTAGGTAACTGAAATTTCTTGATCGATTAAGAGACCAATGTTAAAAAAATGATAGTGCCCGCTACAAGGAGGAAATTAAGACAACCTCGAAAAAAAACGATAAGTTTTTCACACTTTCGTGTGAAGATAATTCGAAAATTATGCCACCTAAATGTTCGCCAAATCCATCTGCATGTTTGATCGAAAAATGGCTTCAATCATGCTGCTCATATAAATTAACGCTAAAATCTTAATTCCAATTTACTCCCAATGTATTTTTAATTCTCTTTTAATGGTAATGTGGTTCAAAGTAAATTAGAAATGAGCCGGAAATAAATTGGGATTAAAATTTTATATCTACTTTTGGGGATATTAATAAACTAACTGGAACCATTTTTGAATTGCACGTGAAGGTTGTCTTAGAAAACATGGGGCTTACGGGTTTTTGCAAATATCTTTATGGGATTAAAAGTTGTAAGCGAAAATATGAAAAAATTGTCGGTGTTTTTTCGAGATGGGCGTCCATGTGGACCGATCACAGCCATTTTCTGATTCTGAATTCGATCAGGCAATGCTTGTGCTGAATTGTAGCTTTTCCGATTTCACGACAACAATCTTTTTGTTGTTCCTAGAACTTAAATATATGCTTAACATCCTCCTTGGATGTCATTATGCTATTGCCTTCCCCCTTATCCCAAAGAAAATTATCCAAAGTACCCTTTGTTTTAGACTGATGTGGACGCGTTCCATAGGTTTACAGATAAATTGTCAAAAATAACATCAACATTTTGAAAAGAAAGAAGATTCCTACGTATTCGAAATGTTTGAGAAATTTTAAATAAGTTTTTTCTAATCTAAAAACATGTATGAGTAAATTTACTTGCCCGAGTAGGTGTCGAAAACAAGTCAAACCATATATACATATATATATATGTATGTATATTTATATATATATTTACATATTAGTCAAATGGTAGTGAGAATGCAATATTTATGTGAGCATCATGTAAACATTGTGGAAACCGATAAATCAGTGAACGTGTTTAAAAAAAAATAAACCTTTAAATTTTCTTAAATAGCAAACAAATCATTTTTATATATAAAACATGTAAATAAGCAGCAATAACAAATGCACAACACTCATAAATAAATGAAAAAATGTTCTCAAATGTTCTCATTTGGGAATTACCAAACGTACTCTGTAATTAAATTGAAGCAATGATTGGCAACCAGCGGTCTGGCGGTCATTAATGCTCTACGGGGAAACTGTTGTTGGCGGGCTTAACCACGAAAAGTGTATACGTTGAAGTGCTCTCAGCAAATTTTTATTGGTAAATTTTTATAAAATAATTTAATTGTCTCCTGGCCCGCCACGCCGGCGGCACCTGTTCGCCTCTGCCACCTGATATTGTTTAGGTTGGCCACAAAATTCCGTCGCATTTCACCACTTGCATGTAATTTGACTTGTCAGGTCGCAGTAACCAGGTCGAAATTGGGGTTTCATTATGTAGCGTATAAGAGAATTACTTTCAATAGTTTTTCAGTTTGTCAGTCAGTTACGAAGTGCACAGCGAATAAAAGTTAATAGATAAGGCAAAAAGGTGGAAAAAGAAGCAACAAATCGGTTGCTTGCAACTTATGTGACACCTTGCCAGGTGTAAATGATTGCACCGTCATAGATAATTTGCTTGTTGGAGAGTAGCCTATGTGTCGGCAACCACCATTCGATTGCCGAGGAACACATTAGACATCCGCAAATTCAAACCTTTTATTTCAAATATGGACGCTACTGCAGGTATGCAGTAATATCTATATATTTGTGCCCCTAGTCCTACAATTTAGTTCTTTAGTCCAAATAAATTATAATATTATAATAATAACGATAAAAGGATGTGGAAGAAAGTGAAAAGAATCGGGTATTTTATGTTGGCCAGCTAAGGATTTGTTTTTTCCTTCATATTGTGTAACCATAAATTAATGATCGGTGTAATATATTAGTCAGGATTATCCGACGCCCTGTCGGCGCATGTGTCTTTCTATCGCTCTATTGTTTTGTTAATAAGGGAAAAAATAGAAGATTGTTGCATATATATGTTTAATTAATGGCCACAGCTTAACTTCGATAACGGACTTGTTTGTTCAACCGGTATACCATATCAAGGATCAAATCCGTCGACTTGCTAGCAAATTTATCCATGCGGTCTTTGCATCTTATCAGCTGGATGTTGTAAAATAACTACGAACTCCAAAACGTGTTGTTCACAAATTATTAATATTTAAACAAACAAACAAAGAAAAATTGTGAATTGTGTGAGAGTAAGAATCAAAAATGTGAATTATGTGAGCAAAAAAATCAAAAATGTGAATTATGTGAGAATAAGCCCCAAAAATTTGAATAATGTGAGAATAAGAATCAAAAATGTGAAAATAAAATTTTATATAACAATTCGAATACTTTTAAATCCAAAAACCTATTCTATACCAAATTTCTTCATAGCTACGCTCATAATACGCAACACTTAATAAACAAAAGCATGCAATCTCGGAAACCAAAAAACACGCCACCCGATACGCCATTTATGAGGTGTTTGTAGAAATATTTCAGCTCGGTTATCTGATACCTCACCTGTTCACAAATTCGATTATTTTTCACCTGTAAGTAAAATTTTACTCCATCCTGCTATGTTTCGGAATTCTATTTATTTCTATTTATTTATTATTCTATTAATTCTAGGCAGGTGAGTCGCGATACATGTTAGCAGCGTTTTCCAGGATGTACAATTTATGGACCGCTTTTTGCGCGTTCAAATGAGATGACGAAATTAATATGTCACCTAAGCGATGAATACAAAAAGACAGGTTTGGATTTGAAAGCAAATATGTATGTAAAGTTTTGTTGAAAGTATTTGGTTAGTATGTGTGAACTTTCAATAAAACTCATCAACAAAATATGAATTATTTACAAGTTCTTACGTCAGAGACGGTTCTTCGCGGTAGGATGAAATGCACGTACCTCCAACGAAATTTCGGTGGAGAAGGAAAGAAGCGCAAAGAAATGTTCATACTTTGCAATTTGCATGACCGTAATTAAGATGTGCACGAGAGGATTTTGAATAGTACTTTTCTAAAGAATGGTAAATTCGCGACATCTACACTTTTCCGACACCTATGCACGTAAGTCTTAAACCTTCTTAATCCTATTGTATGTAAGTTTATTGTGAATCATATATTATTTGTTGTTGCGATCAAAGTGACTGATTACGTTGTAGCTTAAAAAATCGAAAAACGAGTTTATTGGTGTTTTAGTAACGAATTATTACTTTAAACATTAAGGGGAATTCTTCAGCCTTCATAGGAAAGCATGGATTACGAACCCCTCTGTTTACTACAATGATTACATTCCGCGACCGTTTTGGAGATTGAGCCAGCCGATTATCAGAGGATTATCAGAGGAATTGCACATTCATAAGATCTTCTAATGTTAATAATAAATAAAATTTAAATTTCAAAATTTGTGAAGAGTGTCTCAGATTCGCTGAAAGCCGTTTCGTATTTAACTTTTCATTTTAAACAGTTGACTTCATTCATATACCGATGTTTAGCTCATTGACTGATTTAAAAGCCTATTGGATGTTGCCCAATCAAGACGCCTTCCTTTGCTGAGACGTGTTTTACTAAAGGAAAATAATTAAATTTGCATTTTCTTCGCTTGTGAATATAACTTAAAGATATTGTAAATATTTTAAATAGTGTAAAAAACAACCGTATTATATACGCTTTTTGGTAATATGAAACGTTAATTTTAAATTTTATGTGTGCGTATGCTTTGCTTAATCGATTTGTCGTGAACAGTTTCACCCAAAACACAATTACTTGAAAAATATCAGTCTGGTAAAAAGATGATTGTGTAGTAGATCTGTGAACTTGAAATGATTTCTTTGGTTGTTTTTTTTGCCAAATGATCGCGAACAAAGTTTCCATGATCTCGTGAAGCAAAGTGAGATTAGAAACTTAAATACATTTTTGTTTCCTCATCTAAGTAAATAGTGCAACGTTTAAGACAGACGTTCTCGGGGAGAAGAAAACAGTTGATCAGATGTACTATATATTATTTATATTTATTATACTGTGTATGCGTGCGTGTGTGGATTAATTTCACTTACCACAAGCTTCACATCTAAATATATTCGTTTCGCTTTAAAAATTTTATGAATAAATGAAAATTGCATAAATTTAATGTGCGTAATAATACAAATTCTCACAAGACGGCGCTCTTAAGTTGTGTGAGCTTTACAACGAGTGAAAAAATCAGCTGATTCCCAGTTTCTTTTCATCTATAAATCATATGCTTAAGCAATGGTTGCATTGTTTTCGTTCAGAACTTTTCTTTTCTACTAGATTCCTGGAAATACTGCTTGTAAGGCTAGATGTAAGAAAATTCAAAATATTTATTTCAAAAATATAAAAGTTCTCGCTCCGCTCCTTAAACAGTTTCGAATACATGCCGGTGTTAAATTTCTTAATTATGCATTTTTTGCATTCGCTATACTTTAGTATGCAAATTTCTTCTTTTTCGTCTTTTAAAGGTGTCTTAAAAAGGCTAATTTTGAAACACATCTCTGAGATGTGTGAGTGTTAAATAGCAACGGTAGATTACTATTCATTAATTCTAAAACTAATTAATTAATAAACTTTACATGACTAAAGAACATCTTTTCATTCTTCTCATCAGTTAGTAGAAGGGAGCAAGCAGCTTGATTTGAGTGACGACAACGCAGTAATAAGAAAGGAAAAGAAACGGAAATTATGAAACTTTGTATTTACATTTTCGTTAAACGTTAAGTTGGCATGAATTACGCCCCACTTCGCCTTGTGCAGTTATTCAGCCGTTTTGGTAATGATATACCAAAAATTATATATAGTATTTTTACGGTGAAGGCGTTCTTTTCATAAAAGCCCTATATATCGCATGACGTGATCCAAATTGAACGAGCTTAGTTCATTTCCCCAAAAATTTGTACTTGTTCTCAGTTTCTCCCCCCGAAAAAATTAGAAATTAAACTTCCCCTCCACGTAAGGGCATGCCGCTATAATTGTCGAGATCCAAAAAATAGACCTATGTTATCCAAATTCCCAACCACTCATTTTTTTCCTAAATTGCTACTAATGTGTACTTGTGTACTAATTGCCATCATAAAATATTAAAAATTAAAGCGTTTTCTAAAGGGGAAAAATCGTATAAGAAGTGGGGCTCAAGAAGCAGATCCTTGTAGTTCAAATATGATCCCCTTAATGTTTTTATCAAATTACTATAATCAACAAATTTTCATCAGAAAATATTAACAATTAGGCCTGTTTGGCATGTGCGGGCGGTGGTTTCCAAAAAAACGGACCTACGTGGTCCAAATTCTGTGAGGTTTGTTTGTATGTGGATATAATATAATATAATGAATAATTTTTTACCATAAAATATTGATAATTAAACTATTTTAGTATATAAAAATTCAGTTTTCGTAGGAACAGTTATGTGAGATGAGGTTAAAAAAATTTGGCCCAGCTGAGTCAAATTTTTCAAAGCAATTTAAGATATTGGAATATTATTTGTCGGCGACCTTTTGTCGAGAAATTTTAAGAATTACAATTATTTTGCCATATAAAGACTTCTCAAAATATGGCGTTACATGGGCAGTGGTCGAAAAGAGAAACCGGTTCAAACGTGTTTCACTTGAGTCAAAACACTACAGTGCACCATAATTATTAAAATATCTCAAAAATTGCGACTTGTAGGTTAAACACAAAAATGCAGACATTATACGCACAGACAATTATAATCAACGATAGGTCTACTCTAAGCCCTTCTGGATGTTACATAGGTCTGCCATAAACTTAATGTACCCTGTGGTGGTGTAGGGTATAGAAGCAAAATTAACCGTTTCTGAGGGTACTTCAATTTAAATTCATTGGACCGTTAAGTCAGTAAATCTTTACACGAGAAAACAGCTGTCCGAATAACTAATTAAACTCCTCAGCGAGTGTTAAAGCAGGGACGAGTAAAAGTATCCTCATCCACATCTAAAGAAAAGGGTAACATTTCAGAAATTTAGCCACTGAGGTATGATTTTCGGGAACTCAGAAATTTCCAAGGGCTCTCTCTCCTAAAGTTTTACCTTACTGGTGGGCAATATTGACATGTTGTGCTATCAAATAAAGAAATAAAAAGATGTGTTAGACTTAAAGAGATTCCATTATAAAGCATTGGGAGAAGGTTTGCAGTCGGTTTTCATATCTGAAACATGAAATATATTAAGCGTGCATTTATAAACATTGATTGTCACAAACAGTGTACAAAGCCAAAATTGTCGGGAAAGTATATATAAATGAAGAAGAATATGTTAAAATGACTTGCAGTGTATGTAGTTAACTATAAAATTCTGTGTAATCATACAAAAAGTAAATTCTAAAGGGATGCAATATGTCATAAGAACAATACAACCAGGGATCGATATATGAAGTAAATCTTGGGGCATAAACCGTTCATCAGTCCTATCCCTAAGCCGAGTATGACTTCTTGTCAATTAAACAAATTGAAAAAGAGAGATTAATTAGTTAGCTCGCAATGTTTATTAAACTTGGGTTAATTCCCATTGTTGTTTGCTTATTAGTAGAGTAGTAGATAGCAAGAAGTTCATGTAATTATTATGAGCAAGAGAGTAAAGTGTCAACAGTATATCTATTGGTGTTATTTCCCCCCATTAATATTAATTGCAAGCTTTAGCCTTTTAAACCGAGGGAAGTATATGATATTTATCAGGCTGTGTGCAACATTCAAAAGTACCGCTCGGAAATGAAGAGGGATTGGTGAAGCATCAATTCACGTTCATAAAATAAAGATTTTGAAGTGATTTTGTAATGTCGGTCTCCACGATGATGACCTCCTGGTATTATCTTATGTGGAATTTCTTTTATATGCTCCTTCCTGGTGCATGCCTGGCTATTCGAACTTTTACTTTAGTAAGAGGCCCATGATCATTCTAAATTTGAAAATTCAGCCTTTGAGGCGTGATTTTGAGAAGCGCTTTATCCCAGCAATAGATACGATTTTTCAGATACGAATGTGTCCAACTTGTTTCGGAACGAAAGATTTTAATCTTGGAAGGAAACACTTTTTGTCTGTTTAAAAGGCAGTAATTTTGAACGACAACTGGACTGTTTTGTATGCAACTCTGTCAAGAATTCATATTTAAATTTTTCTTTCTATTCCGGAAAAGCGCGTCTACCGCGAATATAACTGATCCCCGAAGGGCAGGCATCCTTGTAAAGTTGTTACACAAATATTGCATAAAATTTGTTCAAGCGTCGTTCCTTTGTGTGTTCTAATAAATCTTTTTCATCAACAAAATAAAAGAAAATATGCTTTTTTTGCCCTTCAAAAACAGTGTATTTATCATTGTAACCGTGCTATACAACGTAGCTATCTGTGAAGTGGAGGCTCTACGCTAATGATTCCTACGAAAATCGTTTATAAATCATTCTAAGATTATGAAACATGATGATTTTAGCTTTTATTAGGTTCTACGCTTATACTTGTATATGGCTAAAGCTGTGCTTGCTTTACAAAACACACCTTTACATGATTTTCAATTGTTTTGCAAAAAAAGAAGAAAAAAAAACACTTTCAGCTCATCACGGTTTAATTAATATTTTAATCGTTTTTGTTTCAAATGCGGAATTGTTCATAATTACAAGTTAATCTTTCTCTAATTAACGTGAGTGAGTACATATATATTACATACTGCATACACTGCATACACATTTGTATGTGTAACTTAATGTGTGTATGGGTCCATGTCATATATATGTAAATACGCTAATTAGTTTATTAATATCAATAATTTTAGATTTTTATAACCACTATTCACGCGATAGATTGATGATCACATCACATGAATATACGCATTGATGCTAATTTAAATGTTCGCGACACGTGAGATCTTCGATTATTTTATATTAGATATTCGTCTCTTCACCTCAATGACACCCGGATATATTAGTAGTTACCTATGCCGTCGTTGTTGTTTTTCTTATCTTTTCAGCGTTAGTTTAAGCAGTCTTTGCTAAAGGTAATTATCTCTCGAAAGCAAGACTGTGGACAGTAAATAGTATTATCAGTTTGATGAGAAATTTCGGTGTTCGATGATGATGTTCGACATCGAAAATGATTTGAAATTTGCAACTGAAAAAGTTGTAAACCTTTTCGCTGTTAGTCATACAAATTCCTCAGGTCAGATTAAGACTCGTAAGACTGTCTCAGAGCAAAACTTTTGAATCGAAACAAATTGGTCGAAAAAATCATATCTGCAGCAGCGTTAGGCCGTTTTCTTAGCACTCTGATTATTTGAATCGCTTTTCGTATATTTATCGTATGCATACGTACCTCTCACAAAGAATCGGTGGAAAGTGGCTCAAATAATTAGAATATATATGTATCGAGAAGGGAATTGCAAGCTTGCAATGCCGTTAATAACTTTTGCAAAATCAAAAATTTTTTGGAAATAATGCAACCTTATGGTGGAAAAGTTGAATTTAGAGAATGCTAGAACTGCTAGAATGTGGCTAAATTGTCCTTAAGGATCTGCACTTTGACGTTGTCTGTAAGTTGGACGTAGGTCTTAAGGAAAGGGCTCAAGCCATAGCCTGTTGATTGTACATGGTTGTTAGCACACTATTGCCAGATGCCATCAGGCTTTCGCCAAAAAACTGATTGCCTTGGAATAGGAAGTTTTTGCATAGATTTGCTTCCTGTTACATTATTAGCTTATTGAGTACATGAATTTTATGGATAAGTTTTTGAAGTAAAATATAGTTATTTCAAAAGTTTTCCGACATAATTGTCCCCGTTGTAAAGACACGAATCTTTATATAAACAAAGGCGAATAGGTTATTAAAAAATGAATCCAAAGTTATTCGAAAATACAATAATAATACATATATATGGCTGGTCCACAGAATTGCTCTAATTTCATTGTCTTTTCACGCCTCTGTCACGCCAAATGTCACAAACGAATATGTGGGATAATGTTATCTTCCTCAAGGTAAAATCATGACTAGCAAATATAGATGATGTTGTTAGTCGACGATTCAAGTTGACGGGACAAGATCAGATTTTCTATGAAATCCTGTTTGAATGCATTCATACATCTGGTAGGCTTTTTCTAATACAAAGTTTTAATAAAAGTTCATCTTTCAGTTTTTCAAAAAATGTGGAAAATTCTATGCATAACAATTTGCAGTCTGTTCGCTTTTCAGAACACGAAAGCTGGTAAGTCCGGTTGCGCAAATGAAAAACTGAAATGTTAGGTAAAATGCAGTTCCCTTTAAAACTTCTAGGTGCACAAGACTCTTCATCCAGTACCGATGAACTTCATGGCGTCAACTATGCCATGAATACCGGTCCAGATGCATTTAATCCATTTGCACTCCATCAACTATTGACAAATCAAATATTAGCTCACCAGGCGGCCATACAAAAGTAAGGATTATGTTATTAATTAACTATAGTTTAAATTGAAGGAGCTTCGTAGTATATTTATTCTGCTTATTTATTAACTAACTTATTTCCTATATAGCGCTATTGCTTCCACTTACGCAATGGGAGATGCTACAGTAACTGCTTATGCTTCTAATTTACCTCAAAATCTTGAGTAAATAGCTATAGTAAATTTAATATTTGCCAAATTAAATACCTTTCATGTCTCTCGAATCTGGTTTGTGTTTGTCTAAGGTCTCTCTTTCTTCCTGCAGTCAGATACAGTACCAAACCTATGAGAATTTCGGAGGTATGCCGAATGTAAACGATTATGGTTTTAGTGACGGTAACGTTCCAAACTATGTTGCTTCTTCCGCTTCCATAGGACCAGATGGCTACTATCAAACTGCATATATTACACCTGAAAATCCGGTAAGTTTGTTTTATCTTTTACTTAGAAGGCATTACTGACTTCTATATGTTTCAGGATATGCCGAATATTGTAAATCGTTTTGGCTCTGTGGAACCTGGCGGTTTCAAGGGCGTTTCGGTGAGTGCGTTTAGCTCCAGTTCCAATGTTAATGGCAAAGAAAGCAATTATCGTGAAGCTCAGACAACAGTGCATGATAACGGACGTATCTCTACATATAAAGTTCACTCTTAAATATTGTTTGTTATTGTTTAAATGATTAAAAAGCAGAAAACAAAGAATTGGCGATGATATATAAAACTTAGAAATGAATTGTCATCTACTGGTTTATACTTAAAATAAAAGAAAATATTGTTTCTCTTTTGAAATATTTCTGAAGGTTTTTTGATAATTCGTTCAATCACCGTTCTTAGCGATTTTTTCGCTTGTGTTAAATTATTTAATTGTATGAAAATAACTTGCATGCGCAACTTGCATGCTAAAAACTTAACACAATTCGAGTTATAAACTTACTTATAAAATGCTCGCGTCTTTACGAAGCATTTTTCGAGCACTAAAATCCGTGCGCACTTTAAATTTGGGATTTATATGCAAGAATAGTTAGTTGGATGGGTAATGGAGTTGCATCTAACATATTCATGGCAAGTCTGAGCAGGGGGGCAGGTGAACTTGAATGGTGTTAAATAGGAATTTCACGCATGTACGCCTGTCCATCTTTCGATGTTTTGTATTTAATCCGCAGTTGTAAGATTTGGAATTTTTTTGATAAAGCCTCGTACGTTAAAGTGGATTACATCTCAAGGTGAGACCAATTGGAAATGGGCCTTTGCACGATTACTCCTAATACAACTCACTATTCTGAAAAATGGGTGAAATTGAAAAGTTTGCAATTCTTAGTATTTCTTGGCAAAACCAGCGAAAGTGAGTATTTGTGTAGTAATAACTCAGTGATAACGACAATGTTGTCCAAGTCCTGTGTAAAATCGAATAACCGTCGAATGGATGATTTGCATCCAAAATTGAGCAATCTTTTGTTGCCGAAATTGTTGCCGTAGATCACTGATATTGTGAACACAATAACCTCGATGAGTTGTTTTCTTAGAAGCTGGAAGCTTGCGAATATACTACCGGTGCTCAAATGAATCAATGATTACCCGCCTATAGCTATCCTTAAAAGTTTTTGAGAAATTACCGTGAAGTCAACGTCACAAACACCTCTTAGAGCATGATTTAATTGATTTATGTCAGTCTGGCTTCAGGCCTAAACGTAGAAGCGTTATCGCTTCCACCAAGATGACGGATATCAGATCTAACATTGACGTTTGAAACATTCAATTCTTCGTCCTATTGAATTCCTCAAAGGTGTTTGATTCAGTTGACCCCAATACTCTTTGCATTAAGCTTGAGGGGATGTACAACTTATCGCATACCGCACTGAAGCTTATTCGTTCATTCTTAGTCGACAGAATGCACATTTTCACTTGCGCGAATATGGTATTAGAGTGCCTCACCACTACGAAAGGTACTCCCCAAGGACCATTATTGCGACCATTCCTATTCCGTCTATACACAAATGATCTTCCAAGATGTGTAGCACACAAAAAAGTTAATATGTGCGCTGATATACAAATATATAAAAGTGGCTGCAGAAACTATCTAAAGGTTGGTGTGGACAGAATTAATAAAGATTTGTTTGTAATTCAACATTGGGCGACATTAATGCAAATATTTGCTAATAAGCAAGAGCTCATTATAGAAGTCAACTGGTTAAGCACAAATAGTAACCTGCTTCAACGTGCTGATATGGCTGTGAACGTTGGTATTTGTGTGAACATGTGGAAATCACGTCAACGTACATCAACGTACATCTACGCAGTCTATGGGTAATCCGTAGTAGCACACCGCTCTGCTAGATATCTGCTTTTACGGCTTTATATGGGTGCGAACTTTTTTCTAATTGCGAACTAACTGCGATGCGACGAGCCTTCCGTGTCTTTTAAAGCAGAATGCCTTGGATTTTATATAAGGTTTTCGCACGAATATATATTAAGTACCTAAGTGACCAGAGGAGGATTCGAAATTCTTTTCGCAACGGTCAGAAATTCTAACAGAGCCATCAGAAATTTGAAGGGAGAAATTAAATATTTTTGACTAAACTGGAGTTTTGAAGTACATGCGGTGAAGTATATGCAGACCCCTATCGGAGTCTGATGTCGGTTGTCGATCGCATAGTATAAATATTTTACTTGCCACAAATGCGGCCATGGAACTTTTTTTATAAATTTACGCATATTAAGTGATTGCATGTATTTTGATAATTTTTTCATTTGACAAAGGCATTGATTGATGGATTAATATTGGGTACAGTATATATTAATCAAAATATTTTCCATTATTTTCAACAAGTTTTTGCCATCTTTCTGACAACATGGCGATACCGTGTCGAAAGAACTATATTGGTTTAGCAGCCGTCCAGTCAACAACCCGTTTTCGCACTTCTTTAGCATTTCGAAACCACGCGCCAGCTAATCCATGCTTCATCGATCTCAAGAAGTGGTAATAAGAAGGCGCTATACCTGGTGAGTACGCTGGTCGCTGCAGAACTTCACAGTGGAGCAGCAGCATTCCATCCTTTACAACTCTTGCAACGTGTTATGCAAGAAAATGACTTGCGTCCGTTAATCGCTATAATTGGTCATTTTTGCAATAATACATCGTTAAATTTGTTCAATTGACATCGATAAACATCTGCACTAACAGCTTCATTCGGTTTTAGCAGTTCGAAATACACTACACGTTGCCGATCCCACTATATGCACAGCGAAACTTTATGGCAATGAATATTCCACTTTGGTGTTGATGTGTATGGCTCTCCTCGACCTTTTGCGTTTGGGATTGCCGTAGTAGACCCACCTTTCATCGCCAGTCACGATACGTTACAGAAAACTCTTCTTTTGCCTGGCAAGCAATGAAACGGTTCGAAATGGCATTTTCATTCAATTCGTGTGGCAGCCATTTTCCCTTTTTCTGGATCTTTTCAATCGCGTATAAACATCTGGAAACAGTCAGATCAACTTCTAAGTTGTTTAAATGCTTTTTGAAAGTTTGTTTTGGGATGTGGTCCAATAAGTCTTGCTATTCATTGTCTTCAAACTTTTTTGGGTCTTCAGGCCGTTCCTTGTCATTGACGTCAAAATCATCACTTTTAAACCGTTGAAAGCAAAGCCTACAACTGGGATATGATGGAGCAGCGACACCATAAGCTTCTAAAAGTATTTAATGAGCTTCGGCAGCAGATTTTCTCCAAACAAACGACAAAAGTAGTGAATGTCGAAAATGCAATTTTGAGCGTTCCATGATTGCCGTGGGAAAGTTGTTATTTTCTTTAGAGAAAGTTCAAAATCGTCGAATTTAACCTTGGTGTACATTGATACTTGGCATTACTTTGTAATTTTGACTAATAGATGTCGCTAATCAAAATACATCCAAGCACTTATTATTAAGGAAAACTCTAACTTCTATGCATCGTTGAGTTTAGAAGGTCATATAGCTAAGTCGAACATACTCCCTTTCTCATTTAGTGTTGACACCCTTGATTATATATGAGTTCCCATTAAACGCAAAATCCGTTACTCTTCCCCTCACATTTGCGTTATTTTTATTATATTTACATTTTTCTTGGTTATTACAACATCGGAAATAATTTTAAGAAGGTCGACTCATATCTCTCTCACAAGCACATATAAACGGATTTATTTGTAAATATTTAAAATTACAGTAAGAAAAAACAAAAAAACTCTCCTTCACTTTCAATGAAATGAAAAATTTTCGTTTTCCTCGATTTATGTACGTAGCCAAAACATTACCTATAGGAATCTATAAAAGTCTATAGCATTCGCTTTGAGATTTTCGGGTCAATTTATTATCAAAAAGTTCAAGTAAGTGTCTCTTTCACAGAAAATCGTTGCATATATGTGAGTACATGAAATGTTTAAATAATTTTGGTAGAAATTTCATTCTTATCAATTTTTTATTAATTCTTAAAAATGAATTCTAAGAAGCAATGGGTGGAACAAGGCCAGATAGCACGAATAGTGAAATAGAAAGAAGGGAAGATCGTCGACAGAAAATAGAGATGAGTTTCGAAATTTATTTCATTTATGAAAAATCGTTGATCAGTATAAGACGTATTAACAATTATTGCAGCGGAGATTTTTGCGTTTGTATACAATAAGTTGTTTTTTTCTTACGTTTTGAAAGCTTCGGACGATGAAGTACCTAATTGTTTTGGCGCTTTGCTTGTGGGCTGTCTGTGCAGGTAAAAGTTGTTACAACATTTTGAAAAAAGCAAATGTACGCGTCTACCCTATGTAGCTAAATGTTTCGAAAAATTTTTTTGCTTATCAAGAGAGTGCGCGAAAAAGGCTAATATCTTATTTCATTTATACTATCCAGGAGTGTGCGGCGGTAATTCCATCAGCTATGGGATTATTTGCCTATGTCGATCCGTCCATTCCCGGTCCTTCGCTCGCTCATCCGAAATGCTGCGTTTCGTTTGTTAATCCGTTCGCTAATCGCTACGCCTTGTTGTGTGTCCATACGTCACTACGTTTATATGTCGATTCTCAGAACCTGTTAGTGCAGGTCCGTGTATAGAACGTCCTCTAAATCGTTCTTCTTTACACTCTTTTATCCACCCATCCGCCCATTTTTTGTTCTTTCGTCCCATTGGCTGTACACATTTTCCTATTAAATGGTTTGCCGGTTTGTCTGTTCGTAACTCTTTCCTTTTCACGCATTCGATCCTTTAGTCGAGCGCAGATCTGTCCGTAGTGGCTTTCGTAGAGACGAGTGTAGCTCCGCCTGCATGGCTCGAGTACGGGCTATCTTTTCCGGGTTTTCCCGTTACTTTTTTTGTTTATATAAGTTTGATTCTTTAATAATTAAAATGTTGTCCTTCTTTTTGTTTCAGATGACTTGCATCATAGGTAATGACTTGGTTATCGGTATATCAAATATTTCGCTTAATATTTATAATTATGCCTTTATACTCACCATCAGAAGTTCATTTGTTTATCATTTCGGTTGCATCGCAAGTAGCCGGGCAATATCGGTGGAAAAAAACGTTAAAAGTATGTTTCGAAGTCCTGTGCGTACAGAGAGCTTCGCTATTCAGCCTACTTGCTCTCACGCTCAAGCGTTATCTGACAATTTATTAAAATGTCTGTGGTATTCAGTTAAAGTGGAACAACAATCTTAGTAGGATATATATCAGTTTGGCAAAATCTTGTAATGAAAACAGTTTGCTGTGTATTATATACGCTTTGATTATTGTGAAAGAGTTCACATATTTTATTAATGGAACGGAAATGAGAACAACAATCATTTACGTCACAGTTTTAAGTGATGAAAGTGAGACTTAACTTTAAGAAAGCGAATATCTTTTCTATTTCAACACTTTATTCTTACTGTCCAAAATATGATGCCCGGATTTTTATATTTCTTCCTGTCCGATTTAAATTAAATTTTAAATATTGTATTTAGACTTTATTGTATTTATTCAGGTGGTGGATTCAAGATTCGGCTCCAGCCATCTTAACAATATGATCTTCTTCTTTTCTATATATTAAATATATTTTTATTTTTCCATTTTATGATTTAAGGGCTGATTTTCATGAATTGTAAGTAACTGAACAATGAAGAATTAATTTTTACTACAAAATAATTTCAATAAAAAAAATCTACACTAACTATAGGTCGAGCATTGATCCACTAAGGTGAACGTCTAGAAATATTTTTGTTGTTTTTGTTAATTATAAACTTATCAGTGGCACAATCGGAACTGACTTTCAAATACCTGACAAATACCGGGAAAAACTTGCGATTTATAAAAAAAAAACTCAGATACTAATCCCTCGGTGTACGTTAATTGGCATTTGTGGTCATTTTTTCTCCTACTTTACGGATATATAAGAAATAAAGTTATCCAACTTTAATAATTCAAACAGCAGGCGGGTAGCCAAACATTTTTGAATTAACTTAGCATCGTATTCTGAGAAAGATTTTATGTAAAATTTTAAAAATTAATTCCTAATTGGCTTTGGTCCATATGAAAAAAATTGGTGTAACCTGTTGAAATATTTGTTTTCTCTGTGTTGAAATATTATTTTAAATAAAAACTTTAATTCATTTATTAGACATTACAGCCAGCATCAGCAAAGTGTAGAGGAGGCAAAGAAAAAAGTTTCCAATATTCTGGACGGGTAAGCAAATTGATGGAAAATACTATTTATTTGTGTAAGAATTTTTGGGGTTATACTTTTAGGCATCAGTCCTCCTTTGAAGAAGTGGATCGCTACGGTAACGTTGGTGTCGGTACTGTTGGTTTTAGTAGTTCCGGCTTGGCAGGTAGCAGTGGCTTGACAGGCACCAGCGGATTGGCAGGTAGTGCCGGTTTCGGTTCGTCAGCCGGTTCTAAATTTGGTTCAAGTCATTCGGCTAATTTTGCTACTTCTTCATCGTTTGGTTCGAACGCAAATTATGCTAGCGGTTCATCCCATGGGTCTTCTTTGGGAGCTCTTAGTTCTAGTAGTGCTGGAATTAATTCTGACGTTCAGAGAATTGTTCCCGAATTGACAATTTCTGGTAGCGGTCTTGGAGGCCACGAAAGTTATCTACGTCGTGACGATCTTCAAGTCGCCTCCCCGCTAGTATATACGTCGCCGTCATTTGGTTCTGAACGATATTATCATCAAGAAGAACGCCGCACCTCAAATGCTGCCACACCCTTTGTTTATAGTGCTCCCGCCGTAGGCTCCGAAAAACTCGCTCATCATGCTGAGCGGCGTCTACAACAACAAACTTCTGTTCCTGTTATACAATTTGCGCCTTCTACTAGCGGGTCAGAAAATTACGTACACCAAGCAGAACAGCGAGTTCAAAGTCAAGCTGTTCCAGTTCTTCGATACGGCACTGCTCCTGTTGCCCTTGACTCTGATAGGTTTATGCATCTTCAAGAAAGCCGTTTGCAAACCCAACCTGTGCCTGCCATTCACTACGCTGCCCCATCTAGCGGTTCTGAACGATACGTTGTCGTAAAAGAAGAACGTCTCCAACAAGCTCCTCTTCCATTGGTGCTCAATCCTTCCGGTGGTCATGAGTCGTACGTGAAATACAAAAAAGTAACAACCTCAGCAACTCAGCCTCAATTGTTGGCAACGCCTTTGTCATCTTCTTATGTCCAGCAAACTTCTTCTAACGCCAACGCCGGTTCTTTAGCGTCTAGCAACCTTTTGGGTACTTCAAATGTTCATTTCGACAGTAATCTTGGCGCAGTAGCAACTCCCTACAGTGCTCCCTCAAGCACTTTCGGTTTGTTATCAGCAATGGAAAAAGATTGGTAAAAAAGTAACTTCTGTTTTCTTTCAGGTTCATCTACCCGAACTACTGGGTCATCCAATTCGCTCTTTAAGACCGGTCTTAGCGGCTCATCTAACTTAGATACTTCTTCCGGTTTCAGCACCGGCTTAAGCAGTGCGAATTCGGATGCAGGCTCTTTTTCTGGTCAATCTAGATTTGGTTCAAATTTCGGTTCCGAATCTAGTTTGAACTCTAAATTTGGCTCTAGTTTCGGTGCTGATTCTTCATTAGGCGGAAATTCTAACTTATTAGCCTCTTCTAACGGTTTACACAACTACATGCAAGAAGCTGAACGTTTGGCGAAATTGCAGGTTCAGGGTTTAAATGTCGGCGGCACACGGACCGGTGGCAGTCAGTTGACTGCTAATTTAGAAAGTACGAATGCTGTTGGTGGTCTTGGCGGCTTAAATACTTTCGGTGGCGCAGGCAGCGGCGGCTACAAAACAAAGTCTTGGGAAAAGAGTTCTAAATGGTCTTCGCAGTCTGAGGTTGGTATTTTACTTTTGCTATGGAACTGATTATTTGCAAAATTAACGGAAAATTTCTTTCTAATAGTTCGGTTCAGATGGCCAAGTGAAAAATTATAAAGAGCTTTCGACAGGTGAAAGTGAACAATATGACGTTAATGGCCGCCGCACTGGCTACAAAGCAGCCACTACTACTCTCGACGATAACGGCAAAGTAAGCAGCTATAGTCTTCATACATGAATCCGAGTTGTTTACAACAGAACTTATTCTTAACAATTAAGTTTAAAGATTTTAGTGCTATTAATAAACTTGTGAGAGAACTTGATGTTTAACAACAATAATTACTGACCATTCTTAGTAATCGATCACTAATTAGGTGGCTGTAACATAATAGTGACTGTATTTGAGTAGAACAATAGAACTGATTAATTGAATGATAACAAAGTCTGAATACATTTTATACATATAAAGCGCGTTCAATTAAAAAGTAATTTCGAAATTATTCGAGAGAAAACCTTTCTCAAACGTCACTAACATAGCTATGACGTTAGTGTTATTTTTTAGAGAAAGGCCTTTCCAGTTTTCCATCAAGGATTTCAATTATAGAACTCGTAGGGTTTACTACGAAATCAGGTTGATGGTGAGTGCCACGACGATGACTATGACGACGGCGTCTATATTCATTGCCAGATGTCGCACAGTAACACGGTTTCCAATTGTGGTTGCGGTAATTAGAGACGTCATTCGATCTGTAAGCATAAGTACGTTCTGTGGTCCAATAGCGGGGTATGTAACTCGTCCAGCCGTCACTTTGTCGATAGATAGAGCCCCCTCCGCTTCGTGCATCGCTTGTTCCCACATAGACTGGTACGTTATGTGGGTAATATTCCGGAAAATAACCAGAATAACCGTCTCTGCCCTGATCGGGTACCTCATATACACGGTGTTCTGTGGAAAAATTTGGATTCCATTGGGATTTTGGGTCGTAGGGTGTTCTGGATTTGTGTCTAGATCCATCACGTCCCTTAAAAATTGGCACGTTGGCGTCTTCTATAAATCATTATGAAAACTTTTAAATAATTAAGCTTCGTGTATATAAATACCTTTATCGATATCCTGTTCTAGACTGGTCTTGTTATCGTTATCATCATCGCCTGCAGTAATCTCAAAGGTAATATCTGTATGTATGCCGACACGTTTTTTGTGTTTACTTAAATCGGTTATTTCAACGCTTTCTTTAGATTCTACAAATGGAAAAACTTATAACGTCGTAGATGCCTTCATAATGGCGGATACCTTTAGTTTGATCTCCTGTGTCAACTGTAACTCTTACGCCATGAATTTTCGGACCCGATTTATCGCCATTTTTATTTGTTGTTGTTTCTTTCTCATCAGCTTCCACTTTCACATTGTATTTTCCATCGCCTTTAGCCTTCTTTCCATCTCCTGGTATAACCGGTATGGTAGAGTTACTTGTTTCGTCATCTTCCTCTTCGAAATCTAACTTCGGTGACACCTTGCTTTGTTGGCCTAAAACGAAGTCAAAAAATCTCATATGTCATCAATGATTACACAAAAGTCGTTTGTGAAAACGACTAGTATTCTAGTATTCTAGTATTTGCAGTGAATGTACGGATATTAGTCTTTTAGCGGTAATTGTATAGCATAGAGAAACAAAAAAATTCGGAAAACTTTTTGACTTTTTTGTTTGTTATTTATGGACTTATGTAGTTAGGTTCATCAGAGCTTTATCAAAATTCACCTCCCAAGGCTGAAGTGCGATACCAACATTTCATGATCGTCTCGATAAGCGAATAATTGAAAATCTTATAAAAAATTTCGAAGAGATGCATATCTTGATGACGTTCGCGAAGCCAAAGGATAGAAACGCTACAGAAAAACTAAAGTTTAGCGTCGCCAGTGACCATACTTAGCGATGGTCCCTACTTATACTTACAGACTCAGAAAACGAGCATAGGGTTTTGAACATGGATGCGTGGAAAACTGACTCAAGCAAGCAAGCGACGTCCGCCGTATGCATGGAGGTTACACAAAGGCTTGCTGTGCTAGCAAAAAATATTGATGCCCGAAGTTCAACAGCAAATGCGATTACGCCCACAAGAAGTAATATTTTAATAAGGAAATCACAATAGTGTCGTCACAGGTCACAGAGATCAATGCGAAAGTCAGCCAAACAATTGTTGTTAGCCGTGTTGGACATAAATCAATAAAATAGAGCGCCTCCTATGTACAGTTTCAATAAATCAGCTTCTCATGGCATCGGTATAAAAAAATGAGTCAGCAGAAATTAGGTTTACGGTGGGGTGTTTTTGGTAGAAACTCTTACTTATGCTCACAAAGAGACAAATGTAAGATGGCTTCGCCATTTTATTACTAAATTTGTAAGAATCCTTTGCAAGAGGACAGGTTTCCCCTTAAATTTCCCTTTCCGTCAAAGATCGCTATCTATTTATTTTGACTTTGAAAGTACTTCACTCGTGGTCTCATTGGGTATGACTTAAACGGCACTTGCTTTCATACCTCGCACATAACTGCATAAAGTCACAATAATTACACAAAATTTGAAAACATTTAGGACTGTTACTGGCATCACCACGTATCGCGACTCTTTATTATAAAAATATCAAATTTCTTTAAATTTCTTATTAAATACACTACGCTACCGAATAGCTTGTTAACAACTAAAATAAGATGAATAATAAAAATCCTCGTAAATGCAAAATTCTACCGCAAAAAAAAGTTATGCGAAGCAAAATAAAACGGAAAACTATAGAATTTAATAAAAAAAAAAAAAAAAAAAAACGATGATTGCGGCTATCTTAGTATTGTTAGTAAAGGTTTCATTAGATTACCTGCAGTTAATAACAAATTAAATTGTTAACGTTGCCGGTCGTCTCTTGGCGTTGTCGATAAGATCTTCATGCTGTACTATAACGATGTATTAGCACACAATACTTTGATGTTAAACGTTATGATACATGAACACGAACAACTACTTGTGGCATCTGGAAAATTAATTCTCGCACATTTCACGTCGTCGTGTATTGACGGTGCTAAAGCAATTGAAGGGTGAGTTGGGCGGAGAAGAATTATTTTGGCCGGACAGAGTAATTGTCTCTAATCAAAAATTATAATCTGTTGCTTTGTGAATACAACGAACGAATGGTTCATATTTTTTTTAACAAATTGTTTTGCGTTCGCGTTTTAGAAGTAAAAATAACTACGACTTGTACACCTTTAATGAATGATAGTCTGACAGCGTGGGTGTGTGTGTTTGTCTACATTTAGTGTGTGTACCTTTTAATTTTTATCTAAATTGTTGTATGTATGCACAAATCTCACTACACTTCTCTCATCATTAATCAACAATACTTCGCCTATCTGTTGGTCGGTTTTCCTTTTCCCTTAAATTGATTGTAGTTTGCAGTGTAAGCGCATTGTTTTATCATGTAGCTTACGATGTTGTTAACAATTATCATACCATCACTTGGGGACAATGATCAGAGTATTTTACTTGTAATTAAAATGAAAAATTACTTAAGTGCAACAATAATGAGAAGAATTTGTTGCGGTACCTTTAGGTTACCCGTTAGTTGCTATGGAACTTCCTCACGAATAATCGCTTTGTTTTGTTGTATTTGTGGTAATCTTAGGGCTTTTTTGAAAAACTTGATCAACCGGGAAATTCTCCCACTTTCACTAATTTCATGGAGTGCCTGATGTTCGTTCTTTTGAGGCACTTGAATTTCTACGATCTTAGCACACGCATTTTCATCATTCATATGTGGTTTCATTTGTTAGCCTCGAACACAAAAGGAGGTCAACGTATTGTAACAATTTTTGCACCTTTTTCTATATGTTATTCGTTATATACACATTGAAGACTCTGGCGTACATCTGCCGAAGTAAATGAAAGTCAGCAGAGCGCGTTATATAAGCTAGAGTTTCTTCTATTTCATGAGCTAACGAGTCGGCTTATGCGAGAAACGCTGTAGAGCAGCGACATGAAATGACACGACAGGAAGTAGTCCAAAGATGTTAAACCGCTGCTCTTAAGGGAGGAGTTTGTTGCAATCATTGCAACACCACCACCTCCAACCGTAATAATAAATATAAAAATAAGCAATAATTCGATTGTTTGATGCATGATCGCGTAGTCCGTCTTGTAAAATCCGGATATTACTTCAATCAACTTACACTTATTTATATCGCCTTCCAATAATGGCTACGGGTTTTTATCCCCGTTGAAAAAGAAATAAGGATGAGACCAAAAATACGAAACGGAATGTGAAGTTGTCTTCGTGAATAGTCTGTGTGGATTTTTTCACATCAAAGTCATAGTTTTTGTTAGTCACTACTCTATTGAGACGGATGTGGGGCTTATCCGAAAAGATGCACTTGCCTTATGAGAACGTTTATTTCAATAAAAATTCGGATATTTCCCAAGCGTTGCTGAGGCCTATATCTTTCTTTTCAAAATTGGAAAACTCTACATATGGCCGAGATTACTGATGAGAATGTGTATCGTTTGTGATGAACAAAGCAAACGCTCTATCACGAACCATAACAAACTACGCAGAGTACTTCATTTGGGCCGAACTCCCTTTTTTCAACGTTCCATGGTTACATATTTCGGCATAGAAAAGTCGAACTATTATGAACGAACTATGTATTGTGAAATTTGAGTTCTTTTCTAGCAAGTTGTCATGGAGAAACCTTATGCGCTGAAGCTGTAGATCATGACCTGCACTGATGAATCTAAGAAGTATAAAGAATACCGACCTATGTGAGCACATATTCAGTGGTACGTTTCTGCATGTAAGCTGCCGTGTCAGCCAGTGAAAACATGTATCTGTTCTGATTCACGCAGCGAATGCCATGTTGCGATGCGAGTTTAAAGTTAATGGATTCGAAGATACCCGATCGACCACTAAATATTAAAACATAGAAGTCAATTATGTATTATTGCGTTGTATGCTTTGAAGCGGTTCAAAGTTTTATTATGCGTTGATGGAAAAACAAATGAACTCTGACACAGTGCCTATTATTTCATACATTTGAGTATTAAATGCTTTGATGTTTCATCAAAATCCAGAAGGACTAAAAACATTTTAAACACTGTTCCAGAGATCGTTAACGTATATGTATTCTCGCGTTTATAAAACATAGACATAATAGATTTTGATAACGTAAACGAAAGCCGTTGGGCACAATTAATTAAAAATTGTTCTCATTATGGCGGGGAGAGAGGCAGGACCATTGACGGAGCGTTAATTAAAGAAAAATTCCTTAAATGAAATAAAACGTACATAACGAAAGATGAAGGAAAATGCGCCTTGGATTAGAATAGAATTAATGCTGTCTCATAAATCTTATTAAGTTGGTTTGCTTTCATTATCAACTAAGTAAAGGTTATATATAACATTAATAGGGGACATGGAGTATAATAAAAGGAGGTTTTATGTGCGGATGTGTGGCGAGATAACAAGTTTGTATAATCAGTTTATTATGTAAACACATACGCATTAACCCCCATAATATCAAAAGCATGCAGTTGTGGATCTTACGTTGAAATTATTGCCTCTAGTCTCTCTTGCCGAGAAGCATGTGTTCTCATAAGGGGTGCTTTGGTTTTGCTACTTGCCTTGTGCATTGAAAATCTTCAACTTCGCATTCAGTTATTGCACAATAACTCAGGGCTGTTAGCTTAGCCGAAGGAAATTGCACTTTAATCTTGATGTTTAATGACTTTGAGATGAGAAACGTACACTAAACTTTTGCTTTACCATTAGATAATGACTCATGACTTTAACACATAACTGTTGTTGTTTGTTATTTCAGTATTGCTTACAAGTTTGTGTTTTGCAAATGCTAAAAGCTAATATACAATATGTAAAAGAAAGGAAATATGCTGTTAAGCGACTCTACGAGTTGCACTTGAAGGTGAAATGTAACTTCAGCCAAGCTCGTTAGACATCAGCAATTCTACGAAAAGAAGAAAACCTATGCCGTTAAACGGAATGAGTAACCACATCCTCATTTAAATAAAGTGGGTAAGAGTTTCATCAAGTAATTTCCTTATTAACAGAATAATTATTTCATTTTCAATGTTTGGTTAAAATAAATATTTCTTTTTACTTTGGAACCTTGAAACTTAGCCTATTTTCCCTATAACATAACCGCGATACCGCTTGGCTCGCAGAATAACTGGAAGCAAAGCTTTAGTGTGTGAGTTAAGGGGAGCCTTACCCCACGCTCCTCGCCTTATCACACCGATTGATGTCTCGATTAATAACTATTGAGGAGCAATCACTCAAATTGATATTTTTTGGTCCTGGAACATGTTTTATGCACACATATCAAAACATTACAAACGTCTCCATCCAAATTCCTGAAACTTAGATAACTAATTTTGTGATATTTTTCTCTCGGATTAAAACAAACTTATTTTGTGCGTTATTTTATCTTTAACTTGAAGCACGACATCGTGTCAGCAGAAAAAGAAATTCGAACGATGTGGCCGTTCACTAAGCCTGAGGAGTGCTCGTAAATTTACGGTACTCTACTTGATATGCAATGAGCATCAAAGAAAAACACTTTCATGACACTAAGTAGCTGGCATAAGAGAACCAAGCTAAGAGACCGGATACACCGTGTTTTGACTGATATATAGGACAGGAGATCCCAAAATACAATAATTTACTGAAATAAGTTCGTTTAACTTTTTCTTCTTTTAAAGAGTTATAAAGCATGTGAGTTAAGTTTGTGCAATTTGTGTACGCAGCGCCGAGAAGAGACTTGAAATAAACCCACCTTTCATTACACTGATTGATTCAAAACAATTTTTTGAATCGATTTCGGCTTGTCTACCTCTCTCCGTCCGTTGGATTTTTGCTCTCAACCCCCAAGTCGCAAATTCTTAAAATATTGTGAGAAAACTTGGTGTTCTGTAGTGCGTAGTTTCTCTCAAGAACGGTTGGTATTGAGTTCGGACAATTTTTGCGTCTACTTTTCTGAAAAATTTGAATCGAAGCGCATTTGATTTTGTCCCCTTTCCCAGAAAAGCGTTCCCATGAAAGGATCTAAAATTTAAATACTTGTGATGAAAATTAGTCCATAACAGCGATATCAATACTTACTATTCATGAGGATCTCTAGGGAAGAGGTGCGAAAAATAGGCCAAATTTATATGTCAATGTTTTAGATGAATTGTAATCGCAAAATAATGCCATATAACACTTTCTACAAAAAGACTAAACCTTTGAATTGCAAGAAAGTCTAATTTTCAATATTTGATGGTGAAAATTGGTCCAGAATAGCAACTTCACCTAGAATTACATTATATTTATGGGACTGTTTTTTGCTTCGCACACTGCATAAGGATTCCCATAAACAATGAGCCTATTTATGGGAGAGGATCGAATCTTTAAAATTTTTTTCAGGACAATGGGTGAAGAATGACCAAGCGAAAAATAACATGGCAAGACAACTAATTTTGGTAAATTTTGGATCATCTTAATTTACGCTGTAGGCGCGCTTCCATCGACGCGATTCTACGCAAAGTGTACATGAAAACAAAATTTAAATTTTGGTGTTTTATCGAGAAAATAAGCGAAGGATTGAATTAAGCGAAGTGGCTTAAGGTGTTTTATATCCTGTCCTCGCTCAATTATAATGTTTTAATTAATTTTTAATATCGTAAGACGGAAATGAGTCCAGAAAAATTCATTGTGTTATATTCCGTTCTCGGTTCCGTACAAGAGCTCAGATTATAAGGCGATGAGGTCTAATCTTTGGTATTTTATAACCATAATAATTGTGTAGGTTATCTAATGTTCGACTTTGCTTGACTATAATGATTTAATTTGTTGATGTCCACAACTTGATTTCGATGTATTTCTCTTGGCTAAACTGAAGACAAAGAAGGAAACCGTTAAAAGACCTGAATAACTTTTAATGATTAGATGGACTTAACTTTGTTATAATGTCCACGATTGAACGTAATTTGCGGACAATAAAACAAATAAATTCCAGTGAATCGTTTTAATTTCTTTTGTTTCCTACAGTTTCCTGAACAACAAATCTGAATGTCTTTTCTGCAGAACAATTTCGTAAGGGCACTAACAAATGGATTATGCTGGTGAACCTAACACTTACATAGGACTTGAGTTTCATTTATCTTCGGAATATCTTCAAATAACCAACAAAGATACGTTTTCGCGTGTGCCTATTATTAATAAGAATATTTGCTATAATATGTTTATAGTAAAAGCATATTTTTATTTCTAAACAACCTTTTGAAAGTGAAACTTTTCTTTTTAATTTCTTCTACTAAGAAATGAAAACATTAAGGACTTCCTGAGGAAGGTGAAACACTCCGGCACTATGGCTCTTATATGCCAGCTAAGTGGGATAGTTACCCTTGGTGTTAAACACGTACTTGCAATATATTGCAAAAAAAGGGAGGAGGTGTTAATTGTTGTTGATTGCACTCGGCTCACGCTGTATTCATGCGACTCGCTGTTCGATACTTAACAACGTTAAAGTGTGGATATAGTACTTGGGATATCCTGTTTGAGATATTGTGGTATGCTACCTAATACGTGTAGCGTTTGTTGCGGTTTTATTGTTTCCACTGCATACACGAGATAATTATGTAGATGGTTACATCCATCTGTCAGACTTTGAATAACATACAAAACAATGACATTAACAATCAAAAAATTAACAATGACTTAAACTAAGGAGTGGTAGTTATTTGAGCCGCTTTTCATACGGAAATATGATCGGTGCGGATGATTAGATTTTCAAATGTTATATTCGTGAAGAAGTTAATAGTGAAGAGAAATATATTTGCAGTGCTAGACAACCCTCTTTATGCCACCCTCTTCATATTCACGTATATACACACAAATATTTATAAATACATATTTTTTTGTGCGTGTGTTCAAGAAGTGAAAGTGCGTGTGCGACAAGGTGTTTTATATAAGTTTAGCAAATTGACCTGTCGGTTATGTGGCGGGAACAAAAGTAATGAGAAAAAAAAACATTATAAAAAAAACTGATTTCATTGTCACCGACTAAATAAATGTCACAGTTGGTCATGTATATGCTTTTTGGTGTACATAGTCTACGTATATTTATTCCTTCATAATAGTTAAGTCTCAGATAATCGGATTAGTATTTCGATAATGAACATATTTCAGCCGTATACATCTCACTCTATCTCTCTCTCTCTCTCTTGCTTCCTTTCTCTCACTCCTTCTGCCACATTGTGTTAAAATTGTAAGCGTAGATTTTTTTTTGATTCATATTCGCAACACGGCCGGAACATATTGTACGCATGCATGCATTTTAAATCACGCACAAACATACTATGTGTACTATGTGTACTCAAACGCAGTTATAAAACACAGATGCTGTTACATGCTTGCGTTCTTTTGCTGGATTAGAAGAGAAGGCAAAAAATTCACTTTTTTCCTGGCATTTGTTCGAACATGTCTCGTAATTGGATTCCGATGACTGCAATTTGATGATAATTTTGAATATATACACATGCCCACAAAATCTTTCATACATAGATAGACATACACTAACGCAAAACCGAAATTGTTCACAAAGGCAGAACAGAACAAAACAGTAGACGGGACATAATGTACGTACGTGCTTTTTTAACAGCAATTGTGAATTGTTTCCTTTTCATGGTGCTGGTGGATGCTAGAGGATAGCGGTGCTGATGGCTCTTTATCATGCGGTTCTGTTAAATTAAATATTTGAAAATTGTAAACTTTTTGTCAAATAACTACATATTTATTTATTTATTTATTTATTCAAAGCATCGAATTGTTGCAAACAAAAGCAATTTAACAATCGATTCAATCAAGCAAATGTTTCGCAGTACAAATAATTTCTAACTTTATACACAATTGTAGAACCGAAAAGAGAGTAGCAATAATTCTATGCCACACATTCAAAACGACTGCAACGGCTAAATGCACTATAATCTTCTATGCTTTGAGTTTAACATCATTATACGCAAATACCGGGAAGTAGCGACACATTTACATAAGAAGTTGTCAAAAAAGTATTGAGTCTTCGGGACTCAAGAGCAAAATTTTAGATAGCTGTCAGATTTGTTTGAAACCTTATAATAACTCCTATTGCTTTTCTCTGTCTATACCAAAGACAGATTCCAATAAATCTTCTAAGACACTTGCTCTCCTGTGAAACCAACGTAGTTCTGCAATGCCGGTGAAGTACGCTAACAATTCGGAGCTACTGCTGGCATAAAAAAATGCTGCTTTGGCAATGCCACATGAATGTATTCAAATCTCGCAGCAGAGCAAACTATTTTTCTTCTTCTTTTGTGGTATCATAAGAATGTCTGCGTTTCTAAGAGGCAGGTTTTATTGGAGGGCTTTTTCACATTTAGGAACACACCACCGTTAAAAGTTTTACTTTCAACGGCTTCTCCGGTGTACGAAACAAGACGATAACACAGCTCAATGGTACCCTGCTTATTCCTGAAACCGAAGTGGTGGTCGGGAGCAACTAGCTTTCGTTGTAGCAGTCTTCCTAGATATATTCTTTTAAATATTTTAGAAAATGTTACCATTAAACTATGGGATCGCAATCAAGAAATTCCTTATCGTTTAGTTTTCTAACTTCTTCTTTGACCTTACCAACCGGCATCTGGCTGGCAGGATAATTCGTAGGGCATGGCCTGTCTAGGGATTTCAATATTTCTTCTGTGTTTCAATTTCCGCGAAGATGGTTTCGCTGAAGTTTTTTGTTTTTTTTAATAATGGCCAATTCCAACAATGGCCCACTTTAGAAGATGTCTGCAACAATTTTCGGTCCTATCTTCTAAGGAAATAATGCGCCTGGACAGTCGTTTAAGATATTTCGTAGCTCTATGTAAGTAATGTTCATCAAACATGACGAGTTGATACTGATTAAAAAGTTGCTAATATGGACATTTTCATCTCAGCTAGAGAACAGCGCGGATCCTTTGTAGTTCTATTCAAATTCCTTTTGTCTAAAGCATTCCTCCCGTTTTGCCATTGCCTTTTTCTGTTCATCTGTCCTATTTCAAAGGTACACTAATTATAGCTATATTTAGACTCATCAGTATTTCTTCGAGTGGATATGAAACAAGCTTGATAAACAGGATTTGTAAAGGCAGGGCTTTAATGCGCCATTAGGTTTTACGCTTGCCTCAAATGAAACCAAAAATTTATTTTTTACAACAGAATATTATTTATTTATTTATTTTTTTTTTGTTTGTTAGGATATGGATTAGGCCTGTTTAAATCAATTTAGACCCATAAACCAGTAACGTAAACAGCAACGCATTGATGATAAAATTGTGATTTTACGAAACGTGAGATAAGCGTTTTTTAATTTTTAATTTTTTTTTTTTTTATGGAGATGCTTATGCTCGCTAAACAGGTGATGTTCTGCACCGCAGTTATTCCCATAGGCTTCCGTAGGGAACAGTACTGTCGAAATTTCGGCTAAGATTGTCGGAGAAGGAAAAAGTATAGGCAATCTGTGTTTGTAGACAAAATTATGAGTATAGAAGATTAGAAAGAAAAATCAGCTGATCTGATAAAGGAAGTCAGTTGCTTAAGATGCCTGAAGTTTCTAGCGCGGAAAATTTCATATAAATTGTTATATAATATACTGAATATATTGAAAGACTGTCTAAGGATGTCAAACCTCCTGTACTCAAAGATTAGATGTTCGACAGACTCAGTAGTGTTACATTCCTCGCAACTATCAGTGGAAGAGACTTTGATCATTTTTATATATATATACCTTGTCGTAGGTGTGATTACTCATAAGTCTATGAAGTGTTTTAAAATCCCATGTTGCAAATTTTCCTTGAGGTAAAAGTTTGGGTGTCAAAAAAGGGTAAATTTTGTAAAAAAGCCGGTCACTTTTTTCTCTGGCTAGAATGTGATAGTCGTCTTTCCATTCTTTTATAATAATTTTTTGGATTAGCAGGAGAGCTTCACTGGGCGGACAATTAATGGATAAAACCGTGCCATCAAACAGTGCTTCACGTGCAAAGAAGTCAGCCTTTTCACTGATGCCGAGCCCACTGTGAACTGAAATCCAAATTAGGCGGCATTCTTCAATGCTTGCGTCTTTTAAGAGGTCGTAAATCTCAAAAACGTGTATGTTGTATGGATTCTTGTTCTTGATTAGCATCAGAGCCGATTTGCTGTCAGAGAAACATGCAAATTTTTTAAATTTGTTGTCTATTGCGCGGAGGATTGCCTGTCTGATGCCCAGAAGTTCAATGAAGGCAGATTCTTGCAGAACTTTGAATTTTCCTAGAAGTAAATTTGGATACTCTATGACTGAGCAGCTAGAGATGTCCGAATTGACTGATCCATACGTTGCATATGCTTGGAAATTATTTTTAATAAGCTAATTACGTTTTCGTCGACATATGGTACGAAGACAAGACTTACACCAATTTTTTTTTTGATTTAGTGATCGAATTAAGTGCGTTTAATTCCAGGACGTACTTATCGTGAACGATACTATTCCAGGAGGGTATTGTGTTAACTTCATTGAAAATGCTACTGAATTTTTTGTAACAGCTTGTGTAACTACAGGAGACATCGTTGTGTTTGGAGACGACCTTATCGAGAAATCCAGGTTTAAAAATTTTTACCTTGAGAAGTTCTTTTGCAGTTAAAAGAAATATTCTCTTTGTCACAGGGAGTTCATACGAAATGGAGCGTAAGATTGGTATTGGTGTCGAGGGAGATAGACTAGTACAGCCTTTTAGGATAGAGTGTTGAAAGGTTTGAATTTTTTTTATTGTGTACGCAGGGGAATTGCCCGATGTGGAATATGAATATTCAATTTTCGAACGAACAATAGATTTGTAGACATTTAAAGCTTTCTTTGATAACATTTGAGCCTGTGTGGCGATTTTCAGGAGTATCTCGATAGTGATCGTGAAGGGTCAGACTTGAGTTGATTATTCTATCTAGAAATTTGATGGAGGTAGACTGATTGGTTTTTGTGCCGTTAACAGTGATGTCGAAAATTTTTTTGGAACCCTTAGCAAAACGGATGACTTTTGATTTTTCAGGATTGAAAAATAAATTTAAATCCGCACAATCTTTGTACAAGCGATTGGCTTTGATATTAAGATTATATACTGCTTCTAGTAACGATTTTCCAGCAGAGATAATTAAGAAATCATCAGCATATTAAAATAAACGAGTTATATTGTCCTGTAAATGACGTAGGCCGGCTGTATATAGATTGAAAAGTAAGGGACTGAGACAGCTGCCTTGAGGTAGACCTCCACAAACTTCAACTGAATTTGATCCTATCGCGAGAGTTTGCGACAAAAGGCAATTTAGGTTTCACAGTCTACATTGTGACGGTGTATTAAAATCAGTTAGGATTTGACCTAGTTTCCCTAGATCGACACAGTGATATGTTTTATTGATGTCCAAACTGAACATAACTACCTGCTTACCATTTCCTTTTTCAATAGCTATGGTGAAAAGAATCTCATGTAGGCATATACTGGTGGAAATGTGTTTTTGATAAGCATAGGACCTAGAGGGAAACAGTTGTGAGTTGTGCAGAAATTTAGTGAGTCTTTCTTTAGTCATTTGGTTACTAATTGTAAAAGTGCGGACAGTAGGGATATAAGTCTGAAATTTGTGAAGTTTTCAAGATCTTTTCCAGCTTTAGGAATGGGTACAATTTTACTAAAATAAATAAATAATAACATCACATACTAAATCTAACCCTAACTTTAGTAAGACCCAAACAAAGAATTCTGTGTTCACAGTGGGCCTTTTGTTGCGCATCTTAGTGGATTTTCGGTTGTTAATTTGCTGAATAACAGAAGAAGAAGAAGAAGGAGAACAACAACAACAGTAATTTTATTGAAAAGCTGCGAGTAAGCGAAAACTTTCAGAAGTGGACGTTTTCTGCGGAAGAATATCTTTAAATGAAAGACCCGCAAAATGTCATAAAAGGAGATGAAGTTAAAGAAAATAAACTCAACCGGGCGAAGCAGAATTAAGATGATGATAGACAAAAACAAGGAGAGCGATCGCGAACGTAAAACTGCTAATGAAATATAGGAAATGCAATTTAGCCTTTTCGAAGACGCTGTGCTAGCATTATACCAACGATCCGTTCAGCAAAGCTGAAGGATTTTGCTTTTGTTGTCTTACATCATAAATTGAGGAGTGCTGGGTTCAAGCTAAACAAGGAATGGATATATTCGATAATGATGAGGAAATTCAAAAAAAGTTCAAGATAATTGGCGATGCAATTAATCTAAAATTGTTGCAAGAGGTGAAAGAAGAAGATACTTTAAATGCTGCCTTTTGCAACGCAAAAGAAGAAATATAAATCCAAGGGCCCAAAATTTTGAATTTAAGCATATTGCAGCTAAGCGCCAAATTAAATTCAGTGAAAAGAGTATAAGCTAAGGAAGTTTGCTTGCAGCAATTGAAGGGACGAGAAATAAGTGGTTTTTCGATTTAGACGCTTCTGCTCATAGGTGCTATGATAACTTGAAGTTTAGTAGCATTCTTAACCATAAGAATGCCGATGTCATTATCGCAAATAACTCAACAATACATGCCGAAGCGGTCGATACCCTTGAAAAAGCCACAGGTGTTGGTTTTAGAAAGGAAGATGAAATTTTACGTGAAGCACCGTTCGCGCTAGCACTGTGCACTTGTGGAAGCACAGTTGTTGAGTTGTATTCTGATCTCTTTATATACACCGGCATTGATTAACTTTGGTTTTGGAAAAAGTTTGAGTTTTTCCTAACAATTCCGCCAACATTCTTATTCCCGTTGAGTGTCTTAAAAATGGTAATAGATTTGACAAAGAAATCTGATCATCAGCTCGAAACGAGTTTTCGTAGTACTTAAATTGCCTAAGCATGTTACGGAGAGCACTTTTATGGCACCTGTGATGGCTTGAAATGGAACGACGATTATAGTGTGATCCAGTAGGTGATTTATATTGATATCATCGATGATCTTTCCTACTTAACAAGTAACTCAGTATGTACGTCGAAGCTGAGCAAATTCTTTCATTACATTGAGTACAGTGATTTTGGTTTTTGGATTTCATTAAAATTGGCTTTGCTTACAGCGCAGAGGACTGTCACAGCACTTTTGCCAGCTTAGAATCGTAATGTTTTAATATTGTTGATGCACAGGAGCTGCAGATGTTGATCCTTGTATGTGTTGCTGGAAGAATCTCAGTCTGGTATTTTCTTTGCTACAGTTTTCTTTAAAATAAAAATTTATTTGATTTTTACGATTTATTTAAAGATATATAAGTCATCAAATAAACAATACAGCCGACCGATACCGACTATTTTATTCTCCGGGATCCCCTTAATTCAGTTGGTAACGATTTATGATTTCAGCTCTATTTTAAACATATCAACGCAGTTATCGCGGCTTGTGTGCTGGTATTTACCTCATTTTTGCGGAATATGAAATAGCTTTAAGTCCTTATTTTAATACTTATTATCAAGCTTCTGCCTGGTGACTAAAGATATGTCCATGGTATGTAAAGACTTGGACTTAGGCTGATCGAATTTTTTGATACAAATGATCTTTGCACCGAAAGATTGGTTATTAAGAGTTTTCAGTTAAGCCCGAAATATTGTTGTACGTTTAAAAATTATCTACATATTTACTATAAATTCCTTCATACTCCACAAAAAGCAATATCAATATAGAAAAACCAAAGACCAAAAAACACAAAGAAGAAGAAACTTACTACACGACAGAAACTAAAAATTGGACTTGGTGTTATTTAGGAAAGCTTAGGGATTTAGTAAATATTTTTATATGAGTCTTTCTTGTGTATTCAAGCAGAAATTTCCATCGTCTATTCTAGGTGTGGATTCTTGCAAAGCATTTCAGGTTATTGATGCTGAGATAGAGATAAATGATAATAATAATAATTTTTTATATATAAAGAGCTTATGTAAAATGGTGGGTGCTCTAAAGGAATCATTTGCTAGCAAGGAATCCAATTGGATTGAAGAACTAACCGCTAACTTTGAAGATGGTCTTCATGTGCAATCTATGCCGGATGCAATACGAAAATCGAGTGAGACGAAGTCTTTGTGCGTTTTGCTCGCATGTCTACCATGTAAAGAGAAATAAAATGAAATTATTGAGAGTATTTTGTAATTTTAATCATAAATGTAAAATTTTAGCTTATTAACATAATGCAGCCCTCAATGAAGAGAATTAAGTAAAGCTATAAATGTTATGTTGCAAATCGTAATAAACGTTGTGGGCTATACTAGGCCTCTATTAGAATCTTTTTCGGTTTTTCTTTAATGGCAGCTTTGCTTTCTTTCAGCGTTTCATCTGCTGCAGGCAGAGTCAGCCCGTCTTGAGGACCTTCAGGTAATTTAAACTGATTTAAGCTAATCATGCACTTATTGCCGATTCCGAGAGTAGTATATATATTTATATATGTATATATACAAGGTCGTGTCCAAAAACAAAGGACACTTGCCATTTCGACCGAAAGTGTATTTGTATGTGATATTGGTATGTTTCAAACGAATGTACCCAAGAATATGGCAAATATATCAACGATAAGTTAAGTGACTGTAAGTTATGGCATAAATTTACGGGACTTGAAAACAATGTGGCTATAAAGAAGATGGTTTTGGGAGATTTTAAAAGTGTCAAGGTCAACTTTATAGATGATAGATGTGCGACCTGCTCCAAAGAAGAATTCGGTAGAGTTTAATGTGCCACAAAACTATTGGCACTTTTGCAGAGAGTGACAAGGGTTTTACGTAGGTTCCTGCCTATGTGGCTTAATCCTAGGGTGCCGACGACACGCAGCCTAATTTAGCGTAGCCCAGGCCCCCTGGTGAGTTGGACAATCCCTATAAGCTAGGGGCCCAACTACAATGGTTTATTGCGTATAAACCCACACTGGTAAGTGGTGAGGTCTAGCACTTTTACACTCCGATTTATGTGATTCGGTTCATAATAAATGACATATTTTTTAGATGATTACTCGTGCAAAACATTTGTCTACTTTATCATAAGCCAGGAGGAAGTCGTGAGCAAACGTGAAGAATTCAAAAATTACGTTGAAAACCAACCAGATAAAGTACGAAGGCGACAACAGCTCAGACTATTGCAATGCAAAAACGAGAAGGCTATTGGGAGCAAATGGTGGTTTATCTGAAAGAATGAATCGAATCATCATCGAGAAAGCCAGATGCTTGTTGATCGACTCAAACTTATCAAAGAATTTCGAGGTGGAACCAGTCAATACAACATTTTATTTTTTAAACACAACTTCGTGCAAGAGTATGGAACATAACACCCCAGAAGAAATACGGTACGTAAAAGGCCAAACGTAACTCATCTAAGAGTGTTTGATTGCGCAAAGCGGTAATTGGCATATCAAAACAGCAGAGAAACTAAAGGCAAAGGAGGTGTGTTCGTCGGTTGTTCCGAAGATTTGCTTTGATTTTACGATCCAAACAGACAAATCGTGTTTATGAATAGAAATATTGAATTTTCTGAAGAAAGGTTTTCGGACAAAGTTAGATTAATTTGTTAATTTGATGAAATACAGCTGGCGTCCTACAGCAACAAGACAATCCCCATAGAATGGGACATTGATACTGCTGAGGTACCCGAATAAGAAAAAGTGGTGCCTAGCTCCAGAATCTCCTCGAGTCTTTAGGACAACTGCAATCAAAACGATACTCCTCGTAAGCTCCTACCCTACAATCAGGGAAGCGGCTCTCTCGTCAATGTGTTTTGCATTACACTTGCTCAAAGAACCTGACCTAAACCACGTGGACATCCACGTGACTATAAAACTGTCTATAAAGGCAGAAAGGAAAAGCACAAGAAAATACGTAGGCCAAACCAATTCGGTCCCGATAAGGAAATTATTGAATAAAATGGGAAAAAATTTGGGAAAACCTATTTAACGTAACCTAACGTTCTTCCGTCAATAACGTACATAATAGAAATGGGTGGAAAAAATAATTTATGGAACATTGGTAACGGTCTGAACTTGAGGGCTACGAAATCAAAAAAAATTAAATATTTCTGCGTCCGAATCGTAGAAGTCCAAGTTTCTCGTCTTAAGTTAATAATAAAAGAGATCATCTACTAACGAATATTCAAAATTTACTCATGCTCAGTAGGCCAAGCCTTTAAAAAGAAAAATTCAGTTATTGCTGATCGGCCGCTTTCGTTGATGCGTTTTGTTTGATTAATTTTGATAACGAATGTGCCTTAAACATGTTAAAGACGAAAGTGATGATATTGAAGCTGCTAACGTCTACACTAAAGAGCGCAGCTAAATATCCATGACACACTTTTCCGAATTTAAACCATACCGCCAAAAAAGCAAAAAAAATATTAGTAATATTAAATCTACTGTCAGCCCTTAGCACTTCTCACTTTGTTGGATAGCATGCACAAAGTGTTTTCCTGAAATTGTGGTGTAAGGTGTAACAAAAAAATGTATGCCCAGCTGATAGCAATCCGAGTAGCCGAGTCTTATAAAAAAATAAATTGTTAGTCATTTCTCTTTGTTCTTGTCATAGATCTTTTTTTATGCTTTGTTCTTGCTTCTGCGTTCCTGCGCCTCGCAATTTTTGGTTTAGTGTGTTTGCTATGCGATTAAGGTTTCCGGGATGCGGGTAAGTGTTAAATATTCGCTTGAGATACGGCTCTGGTTTCTGGTCCGGTTCAGTAGCAATTTTCAGATAGAAAAGCCATCACGATCTGATGAACATATCCCGCGATCTCGTTTTCGCTTCAGCGTTCGTTCTCACATATAAATAGAACAAATTTCTCTTTGTCCATGTTTTGATTGATGCAAATGTGAGATGTAATGCAATTTTGTGAAAATATCTCTCAGCTCCGCAGCGCAAAAGTTTAAGTAGAATACTCTTGCACTTCTATTATCTGAGCTGATCGAATACGCGTGAAGTTATGTAAGTTAGAAGTGTTTACAGTGGCAATATTATCGACTGCAAATATTAGCTGGGTTTAGAGAGATCAAGAAAGAATGGAGCTAAACAAACCTTAAAGAGACAAAACAATATGTGGGATATTTATAAATATATGGTGCACTTAAGCGTGTAGATTAGCCAAAATGCACGTCAACAAGTTAAGATATTCTTCTTGTTAAAGATTTGTTAAAAGAAATTTAAACATCTGTAAAAGAAATTAAATCGAAATTTAATAGAGCCCTAGACGAAAATTAAGAAAATCGTAGCGAGTGATAGGAGCTTAGATAAATGTGCAGGAGAGCGTTCAATAATAAATAATATTATAACATACGCGTACGGACGTGTTATTCGATTTTTTGCATTTGCATTGAGGGTGAAACCATAAAATCAAGTGAAGCGTCCTAGCTGTTTATGATGTGCAGTACGGTTGGAAAATTGCTTTAATATGCCGGAAATTGTCGGAATGTATTAAATCACACATACGCCCACGGGGAACAATTCTCTAATAAGAGGAACGTGCAAAATCAAACATTGACATCAACGGTTGCTAACTTTGTTAAGGAAGTTAAAAAGTAAAAGTGAATAACGAAACTTTCTGCAGCCGACTGAGGGGCAAACACAGTCTCGAGACAAGAAAACATACAGCTACATAGTTGTGCATAAATATGAAGGTCTACAAGAACATCAGCACTGACTAATGGCTTTCCGTCTGTGTTGATGATAATGTTTATGTGTATGTAATGGGTACATACACATAGTATGTGTGAATGATTTCAACAAGTCAATAATGATTAGAGTGTGTGTGCTTGCATATCTTAAACATCCCTTGATCTAGAGATTTGCAAATGAAAAGAGAAAAAAAGACGAGAATTATTATACATTTGGGAGATTTTGTGCTTAGAACTGGTACGAAACTTTCAATTATTTGCAATAAGGATGCGTGAGGTTTTACAAAATTTTAATCTTGTTTTCAATTTAATAAAAAAGCACACAAAAAGAAAAACACACCCAAAGAAAAGATCGTTCAAATATTTTTCAAATCTATTCTTTCATGCTTTCATGAAACGTTTACAACCATAACCAGAAGAAAGGAGTATCTTTATTTGATCATACGATTTGTAACACTTGAATTATGTACAAAAAACTATTCACCCCTTTCATTAGGACATTTTTCATTTAACATTTCCCATCAGTCCGGGAGACTAAAATTAAGTGCGCGTATATTTTTAAGGCTAATCAGATTCATCCGTTTCCACTTACCTGTCTTTCCATCTATCTGTTCACCTTTCAAATACTTAAAGAATTATTAGTAGAAGTGAAAGAACTTTACTGTTAGTCTTTAGTCAAGTTAGGGATCGGCTATGTGCTTGTCTGAAAATCTTATTAGTCAAAGTGAAAAGCCGAAAATTGTCGCAAGTTTTGTAGTTCTGAACCGATTTAGCCATTTTCGGCAACACCGATTTGTCTTTTTACCCACTCTTCTTTCCAATTTTCAAAGTGTCCATAGTTGAAATTTGAAGTTAATGTGTACCTTCAAGTTTAGAGTTGATACGGTCCCTTAACTCATATTTCTACTTGATTGTCAGTCCCTTACAAAAACATAGGGGTTGAAATAGAAAGTTAGGGCTTAACTAATATACCTTTAAATACACATCAGGTAAATCTTTCGGCAGTCCATTGAAAATTTTCATCAGTCCGTTCGTCTACATCTACTTGCGCTTCTTTTTGTTCTGTTCTGTGTGGTGGTACTTTTCGCTTTTGCTTCTGATTTCATTAACAGTTTTTGTCCGTCAGTTCGTTTGTGTCTTGGTTTGCTGTGGTAATTTTGAAAGTATTAACAATATTTAAAAAAAACCAGGAAAGGTTTACACATTTCCATATGCTTGCTTGCTTCGTACGTCTGGCTGTTATGGGACTAATAGGGAACTCTAATATTGGAGGTTATATCAGTCCTTCCGTCCATTAGTTCTACTAATTTTTATTCTAAATTGATGATGATCCTTCTAAGCAAAGATCTGATTGTCGTTGGAGTTATCTGGACCGTAACAGATTCGCCTTTCATTTACCGAATGTGCTTACCCTGTGTCTACATCTTGAAAGAAAAGAATATTTAAAATACATTTAATATTTCAAAAGTTCAATAACTGCCAATCGGACCTTTACGTGTGAGCGCTGTATACCCTTAACATCTTAAACATCTTATGCAAAAGCGAGGTCGATCTAAACGCTAGCGGGCCGTAAAAAACGGCAGTCCGCCTGCACGCAAGCATAAGTTAGACGAACGCAATGAATTTATCACCGTTAAGAATAATACATTCGCTAGACTACTTAAACTTTACTTTGGGTGGTGGGTATCCACGATTCGTATACAGAAAAATATGGTTTTCTTCTTTTTCAGTTTATTTATTTATTTACGTTTTTTTTTGTACAACTTCGTTACCGCAGTTAAACAACTCAATGACATAAATCAAATGCTTGATTTCCTGCTGCGTCTGTGCAACCCCTTGCGGATTCGTATTTAATTTTAAAAAATCAACAATAAAAGAAATTAACACATAAAAAACAGGGTATTGGTTTTTTTTGCTGGATGACACATAAATAATGTTTAGAATTTATTTAATAAAACTGTCAAAACGTTTTGCAAAATATAGAAAAACGTATATTATCAGCAGATTTACTGGTAAGTTAAGTTTTTAAGGAGGTACGTTCGTGCTGCTATCACCGCAGTGCGCAATTCGTGCAATGATTGCTTAATACTCAGGGGGTAGCTAGCTTCCCCTCATCAGGGAATAACTCATTTTGAGTTCGATAGAAGAATTTTGATAATCATTTGCCATAAAACTAGGCGTTATATGAGTAGATTATAACGCTCACAGCTTCTTTAGAAACTAAATAAAAATAAGATTATGTTCCCTTCCATACCCGGTTACCTTTGATAATAAAAAATTTGATTTCAAGCTTAATTTTTATAGACGGCATAGAATTGTCGCATTGAATGGAGAAAGACTTCGTTTCATTGTTAGGCTTAATTTTGAGATTTTGCCCAGAATATGTCGCAAAGTGCAGGTGCAATGCCTGCGTTTCAACGTCGCTTAACGTAGCAAAATCTGCGCACGTTCTTGGCTTTATCAAGAATCGTTTATGGAACCTCTCATACTTATTTTATGACACTCACAAGCAGAATGGGATTTGTTTTTTGGACGGCTTAGTCATCCTGAGCGGGGATATCACTGATCATATATGAAAAATAATTCGATCAAATTTTCGAACGGTGTTAAAACGTTTTTGAATTTCGATTATTTTCAATTTCAAATATTCCAGACGTTTGGTTACACCAAGTGGATGGTGCCTTAAATCACTACCGATCTCGGTTGAAGGTAGTCTACGCACTTATCTGTAAGCACAACTGTGACATGATTCCTTTTCTGAAAGAAGTTATGCAATGAACTCCAATGAAAGCGCGGGATGCCTTCCAGCACTTCATCTATAGAAAAAGATAATCATATAAAAAAATTTCCATGAATTTTTCCAAATTTCGGGATACTCCGTTTGAGATAATAAACGAGACCGGGATTATTCTCGGTTCGTACGTTGGATCTTTCATTTGCACTTTACTGTCGTTTCATGGCCTTAAAAGCCATAATGCGTACATTATGCGCCTTTTTTTACAAAAATAGCCTTTGGCTGATTGTGAACAAGTTGAAATCCGAGAAGCTTAGACTTAGTGTTTAGGAAAAAATTTTCAAAGTTGTTACTATTTCAGCAGTCGATTGAAATTTTTTGAGCTCTACGATTCTTAAACGTCACAAATATTTGGAAATGTAATGCTGGCAATTTAAATGGACGCCTTAGCCATGCCTTTTTCCAAAGGATGACTTCAGCTTTCAAGGTTTACTTTTTTATATTTATATGTTGCGAATCCAAAAAATATAGCAACTGACAGCAGTCATTGGGCAGAGATATGCTGTAAAATCAAATTAGAATTGGAGCAGAACAGAATTCCTGATAGAAAGAGTGGAAGGAGAAAATAAGTATACATTAACCTTCGTGTATTGTGATTGTGTTTCAGGGTCGCCTCAAGACTTTTAGAGAGTAGAAGGGAACAACGAATCTTTTAAGTGTCTAACTTTCGGACGCAATTTATGGGTAAGAAACTCGTTACCAGTTCTTTGCTCGTGAATAAAATCTCTTCCGTCTATCATTGTAAAAGGGGCGCTATCGAAAAATCTAACCAATGCGCAGTATGGCTTCTTGTTTCGAGTTACCAGCAAAGCAAAAGGGGGCTTGACAGAAAGCTTGCGAAAATAGCTTGGGCCAATACTTCACTCGTACAAATTTTTCTTTGTTTCCTTCAACGACTGCACACGCATTTTATACTGAATTGTTGTAAATTTAAAATTGTTTTGGCGATATTTCTAGTTACTCCCTAAATATTCCTGTTAAAAAAGAATATAAACCACCGACCACTTCAGTAAGCAAAGAAACCTACATACCTTCGGGTTCTCTCTCTCTAAAGATGCGAATATGAAAATGTCGCTTTTTCTTTTTAAAACTAGATGCAGTTGACTCAATAACCTAACAGATTGCGTTTCTCAAGCCGGTGCTGTAAGTCCTGTAAGTTGGTGATGTGGAAGTCTCTTTTAAGTCTTAGACTTGAAATTTTCGTTTCATGTCAATTAGTCCCTTAGTTAGTAGTAAAAGAGTATGTGAATGAGTGGATTCGTAGTTAGACCAGCTTTAGAAAAAGCAACGATTGCGGCCTAAGTCGGCCAATTGTGTGGATGAAAAATGTCGAAAATACTGCGAGGTGTGGAATGGCGGATGGAAGTGGCGGGACTCGGGCAGACAAATAGATGATGGCCAGGAGATTGCAAAACCCCACATATCTATAAGGCGCTACCCACTCTGTCAATTTTGTACAGGTGATCATTGCATGTCGAGCGGATGTACATCAGCGTATTAAGGCAGCCTGAGGCTGCGATTGGTAAACCAAGGTGTTGTATTTAGTTACCGCGATAAAAAGTACACGAGACGATCATGAATTGAATTGTTCCAGCGCTGTTGCTAGCAAAAGAGTGAGTGCTTCTTAACGATCGCCAAAACTCATGCCACGTAGTTGAAGATTTATTGTTTTTAAAAGATTTTGAATCAGTAGCGGAACAAAAAGCCTCTTTCGAGCATATTGCCTTGGAGGAAAGGGAATAAGGATGACCCTTTATATGCCCAAGACCAATTCTGTGGTGCTGGGATAGTGGACTAAAGGGAATAAAATAAAAAGAATTGGTTATAATAACAACATGTTGAGGCTTTACCCGCGATTTTCTCCATACATGGAATTCCAACAATTTTTATTTTGCATTCGATTTTTCTACGACATCTTTAAAAGTATTATTCTCTAGGGAAGTGCGTAGTTTTTGTTTTTTCTTTATCATGGATTGGTTTCCTTTCATCGAAAATTTTATTTTTTATCATTCGAGTGCTCACCAGTGAAACAAAAACCCATGCATCTAAAAATCCTACATCCTTCTCTAAGTGTGGGCGCGTATATTAAATGATTTTTTCTTCTTTTTTTAAATTTATTTATTTTTCTTTGGGTTGAGTGGAGTAGTTTTTTAAATTTAAAATTGAACTAATGCCGTAGAACCCTTTCAGGATAAGAAGCCACACACAGTGTTGCCATTTGTCAGTATTTTTTTAACACATAAATATATCCTCAATAATCTCCTCGAATGCATTGCTATTCTATTACCCTTCCGCCGATCGTTAAAAAAATGACCAAAAAACGTTTCGCTTTTAACTCGTTAGAGCTGTTTTGCACCCTAAATAAAATACGCAGAAGCATCATGTAGTTGTTGTAGTTTCTTTTTTCTTGTAAGAAATGAAAGTAAATTCTAGAAGAATTATGTTTATCGAGGATTGACAATTGAGAAGTCATATGTTTTGTCGCAACTTTTGTCATCTTCGCAGTTGAGGCACTTTTTCCTACGAATCGTTGGTTCCACTCGATTGTTAATTTGCTCTTAATATTAATTATATTGTGGTTTTTAGGAAATTCTTTTTTATTCATACTTTTATTAAACAAATAATAAATTTTCGGGAATTTGTGCAATAAATTAAAATAATTGCTTAAGAAAAGAAAAATTATAGAAATTGTAAAAGCAAAAAATTAAAACCTCTCTAAACTTGGATAACAGCACACACATTCACTACAGGAACGTGCACGACATTTGTATATGTATGCATATGGAAAATAGTATCGTTTGTTTTTCTTTTTATTCTTTCTTCCACCTTATAAGAAGGGTAAGAACGATATTTAATATTATGTACGTATATACACACATATACATATATAATATATATACAAAAGAATGAAAAGGGAGAAAGCGTAGTAGACGTAACTAGTTGGATGCAAGAGAGACATTTCTTAACTTTCTTCACTTTTATTGCGTTGATCTTTATTTTTCGACGGACTTTTTTTGATGCTTATATATGCTGATGAATATTTAAAAATAACGTATGTATAAATGTGTAAGTAAATTTACAAACGTGTGTGCTCTTGCACTCTCTGACTTCATCTTAAGCCATCATATTGTTGCACCTAAAGTAATTGGCTTAATGCCATACGTGCGTTCGCTGGTGAAACAATATTCTCCTCTAAATGTCATTTGGGCAACAAATGCGAATAAATATTGCTGAGTTTTTTGAATTTGAATTAACTCATGTCTAACCTATTTGTATCTACAAATTTATTCGTTTATGGCAACATAAACATCTTACATTCTTAATGACATCTGTGATAGAAAAGTAGAACTGAAGACAGCAATCACCTCAATATCTTGAATACTGAAAACAGATTAATTTTGCTAAAAGAATTCAACAACATTCTAACTACCGGCTATACACCGTCTTCCCGAGACGAGTTGCAAATCTTCACTTTAAGAGGAAAGATTAACTCGTCAATTAATCTTAATTCCTACAGATGTATTGGCTTAGTTTCCATCCTTAGGAAAATTTTCCAAACAGTGTTATACTCACGTCTAGAATGATGTCTCGAGTCCAAGCATATCCTCAGCAGTCTTCAATTTGGTTGTACACGTCGCAGATTTGCCCAAGGCAATATTGTCGCTTTGTGATGAACAATGAATTCAGCTTTTGCTAAGAACCACGTCCTCGTTGCCTTCTTTCTGGACATAACTTCGGCGTTTGATTCTGACAAAGACCTTACGGTCACTCCTCTTCTCATATATGGTTCTTCTGTTCTTCTGTTTTTTAAAACGTTTGAAATTTTAGGCTTTGTCCTACTCCCGAAACTTTCCCCATTGTCACGTTGACAAAACTGCCAAACAATGTTTTCAACTCATTAGTGTATTGAAATCCATTTGTGGAATTTCTTGGGGCTCTGCATGACTAAAATGTATCTTGGCTTAATCAGACCAAAATTAACTCTTCACTCTTGTTGTACATCCCAAAATCCAGAATCCATTGGAAATGCCTTCATCTAGCTTTTGCTGGCATGAAGTCTACGCACACATTAACCTTGGAACAGATGGCAAACGGTGTGCCTCTAGGAGAAAATATCGTTTATTCTGTCTTTTAAGAATCATCCGGCCTTAAGTTTCATTTACAACTTTATTCATTCTTGGCATCAACACTGCAGATAAAATTACATCTTCCAGATCAGCCCATTTTAATGATCGCGCTGTGAATCCTGCAGATCTGAGGACAATCGATAAAAAGCATTCAATTCTTTCTTGGCAACCGTAATGGGATAATTCACCCTATACTCGGCATTTATACTCTTTACCTCCACAAATAAATAAAGCCGCTTTGTTTATCGCTTGCGGTCTTAGACGTGACGTTATTTGTCTTATTAACAGGCCGATGTCCAGTCACGCGAGATGTAATGAGCGTCTATTCAAACATTAACATAGTGAATAGTATTTTATGTACATCTGGGGTATTGCTGCTTCCGGATCATATCCTATTTGTCTGTCCGAATGTTGCCACTTCTATTCGCCACACTTCGCAAATTCAGTATATGTGGTCTTCGTGACCACACCATTCTTGACATTTTCCGTTCTCGCAATTTAACAGCTTACGTGGCAAGCTTTTCTTTTTTCACATCATGTCATCAAGATATATAAGCATTTACGGTCAATTTATGAGCTCTGCTCTCTTCTGCACTTTTTTGCTCTCACACCCGTCAATTCCTTCGTGAAACTTTTTATGCTCACATACCACATTACATCTCACACATCCGAATTTACTCCTCTTCTCTCTCTTCTGTTCTATCTTACGTGGCCGACGAGTAGTATGCAAACGTATGACACGCAAAATTAAAGAAAAAAAAAATCCAAATCTAACGCCAACTTGACTAAGACCCAGAAAAGAACTCTGTGTTCACAGTGGACCTTTTTTACATATCCCACTGTATGTTCGGTTGTTAATTTGCTGAATAATAGAAGAAAGAGAAGCACTGAACTGAAGACGGCTTTCGGTCTTGGTAATATAAACACTTAGTTGGCTGGGGATGAACGGGGACCAATAACGCCGGCTTTTCCCTCGAAACGCGACCTAGCACCAGATTTTTCCTTCTTTTTGTAAAAACTAAAACTTCGATTGCAGGCTGCGTAACCTATCCATATTTAGACACGAGTGAATATTCCACTTTTTTTAGGTGAACTGAATACTGTTTCTGTCTATACCTCCTAAATAAGAAAGAGATGGAAAATGGGATTAAAAAAAGTTAAGAATCTATGCTCGTCCTAAATAGGTAAGAAATGGGAAAATGGGCTTAGACAAAGTTAAGGATCCCTTGTATAAGACAGCAATCGAAACTTGTAGCTTGCACAACTATCCGGTCATCATCATAAATCCGCTTAGTTACTGTGTGGTGTTCTTCTTCGCTTTTTTTCTTTTGATATTAGTCAATAAATTTTCTTTTCAGGTTTTAACTACGTTGTCAGTCTCTCAATATTGTTATACATTAAATTGTCATAAATTTCAGTCGGGTAAACTAGTTTAAAAAAAAAAAAAAAAAAAAAAACTACACTTGTACGAAAATTAAAGATCGTAAATAAACAGCGATAAAGTCAAATGACTATTTATTGTTTGTACGTAGGCACTCGAATTGCGACTCCATAGTACAGTTGGTAAAAGTGAGCCTCCCAATATGTATAACGATAATTTTCGCAACATGACACTAATGACATAACAACAGCGCAACAAACAAATAATGAAAGGCTGTAAACATTCCATAGAATCGAAACAATTGCTTGCAATTAGATGCTGCATCACATGCTAGGGACACAAATTTTAGACGTACATACATATATATATATACATATATATATATACATCCGCACACATCTATACATATAGCTTATATAGTTTTGGCATGTTTCTTGGCAAGATCCGCTATTAAAGGTTACTATGCAAGAGCAAACTTAACTAAAGCGAGCAGAGCTGCAACTGAAAAATACCGGAAGTTCATTATAGCCAGTGATTAATGGCAAATGACAATCGTATGTTGTTGTTGTTGTTGTTGTTGTTGTTTATCTGTAGCAAATGTCAAAGTGCTAGTATGCTTGTTTAATTTCTAAGTGAAGAAAAAAAGTCGTTGTTATGCTGCAGACCCGCATTAATACCGCTATTGTGCCAATGCCATTAAATGTTCGAATATAGTGCTTCCGTCACAAACCACGTGCCATCGTCTTTGTCACTGCCACTGTTGGTTACTTAAAGGCCACCATAGTGCTATGTAACGATTGTTGTGCAATGTTTTTTTAAGAGACATTGATGATAAAGTTCGGTGATAATTGTCTTTGGTGTTCAAGATTTCCTATACAAAAGTAAATACAAATAAAAGGTGGAGGATAAAATTTTAGATAAAATATGATACGCAGATCTTAGCAGCTTATCGGTGAGATGCTTGAAGATGTGAAAACATTTCATGCCTATAACATTGCCTTTCAAACTTTTGAATTAGTAGACGTCTACGCAAATTTTTGCCCGTAATATTTAGCACTGAAGTCAGCTGAATTCGATGTAGATGCACTCTCGACTTGTCTCGAATTCCATTCAAGTGTCCATTCGATATATACAGTGTGACCATGTCGAAATTAGCTTTCTTACTTGCTCGTTCCCTTACGAATACAGTTTTTCTTGAGTATAATAGAGACATTTTGACATTTTCGAAAGCTTTCGCAAATGTATGTGTATACTGGATATGCCTTCCGTCAGAGTAAGGTTATAATTAAGTAGAATATATTACTTATTTTAAAAGCATACCTTCATACGCATACCACTGTTTACGCAGGATAACGTACCTGCACCAAAACGCATATGAAAGAATTTCTTTGACTGCCCAGACATACGCAGCGGTTCGATACGCACGCTAGCTGATGTAAATATATAACAAATGCGTATATTGAATAACAATTTATCTTTAAAGGAGAATGCAGTCGTAAAATAACCTGTAAATGAACGCTGAATGTGCGACCAATGTTGCCAAAAATTGGGGAATGGGCGACAATAATGCCAATATAACCTTACATTTTAGCATACACTTATGTTATGTAGATTCGCTGTTAGCGTATACAGCATACGTGCACATATATTGATGTGTGCATGGATTTGCATGTATGTCCATAATATTTTTGCGCAAATTTGTCACAATATTTATGTTTTGAAAGTGCAATAGTCGTAAATCCTGTTAAGCCAGCTAGCCAACCAACCACATTCAAATTTCATATACATATACCTATGTGTGTGGAGAAAGAGTGCAAGCTGTTGCTCGGAAATAGCCCATATATTCTATGCTATTTTTTATCATTATTTCTACAATCAAGTAACTGCTGGTAAGACCATCATATATCTGTATTGCGTATATATATAAGCATGTATGAGTGTACACATATGTGTTGCAGTTAGTAGTGCAGCTCTTGGTATTCCAGATTCGAAAGAAAAAGGAAAACAAATGAAACTTTTTATCCAACATTTACAACACATTGTGCGGTAGGTGCGAGTAGGTATGACGATGAGTTCACAAATTCTATGGTCTCTAACAATATAACGTTTCGCTCAGTACGATATACTTTGGTTTAGCTCTGTTCAGTGTTGCATGCAATCTATAAAGCTGGCTTCCCGTTTTGTGCTTTTTGTTTTTGTTTTTGTTTCGCTTTTGTTTTTTTTTTTATTTTTTTTGGTACATTTGTATGTATGGCCATCAATTGTGGTGCGGAAATATTTGGGATTTTGTGTGATTTTGCTGATAGCACAAGTTCTCGGCAAATGTGTATATATTGGCACAAAGTGTACGTTTAGTTCTTAAGCGCTTGAAATAATTTCTTTCTCCTTACATCGCATCGCATTTTCACTATTTTTATTAGCCTAAGTTAGCCTAGGATTTTAACATTCGTTGTGGCTCCAAGTTATTAATATAGCACTTCAAGGAAGACTTAATTCACTGAAATCCATCCAAGTACTAAAGGAAGCGTGTAACGCGATCGCACTAATGTGGAGCGAAACTTCACAAACGGTGACTTTGCCATTGAGCTCAGGAAGGAAGACTACTAAAGGCGAACGAATGAAAGATTCAATAGAAAGTTCTAAAGGCTATCTATCTTTAGATACTTTGGGTATTGGCGGGACTTTTGAAAGTTAGATGCGACCTGAATTGAATCCGAAAGATAGTGAAATGGTATAGTTCAGTATAAGAATATTAAGAATTTTGTTGCGTTACATTTAAACGCCAAAAAATGTCATCTAGTTTGGTCATACATTCTCAGCAAGTGAGGATTTCTATTTTCTACGATTACCAGAATTTAAGAGTTTAAAGGTTTCGTGAAACTATTGCACAATGAATTGATCGAATGCTATTGGACTTGAAGCCTGTCGATAAATTGCTTAAGTACTATGAGAATGGGTGAATCGTTGAATGAGGGGCTTTACCGTTATACTAACGGTTACTAAATCATTTAGGGAAGCACTTGAACGCTTAGTCGTGCGACTTGACACTTAAAGAAGCGCTTAAAACACGTGCATAGGAGATCTCATTACACGATTTCATGCCTTTTTTACAGATTATAAAACTCGTTGAACAAGTGGTGCATTTAGAATGCGCTACAACGCAATTATGTGTCGTTAAGACGGCCAGCCATGGGCTATATGTTCTAACACCCGACTAAAAGTTGATAAGCCGCCTAAACAAGTTCGTACGACCCAATCCTTAGGGATTCGGTTAAATTGATTACATGTTGCTATGCATGCTCTTCAGGAAATGCTCAAATCGCCCGGCTGTCCGGCTCCGTTTACATATTGATAAGATTGATGCATGCCTTCGGTGGAAAGCACTTGAATCTCCACTGTGCAGTCTCAACTATCTGTTATCCTAATTATTTTAAGAGAATTTATGCGACCAGAAAGTCAGTTCTGGGAAAATAATACGTTTGTTAGTCTAAAAATAAAATAGGGCTGTGGACAGTGGTGGGAAATGTGTGTCTTTGTTATAAGCAAAAAAAAAGAATTATGGAAATTAATTCAATTCTATTAGTGTATGTGTTTTTTGTTTTGTCTACATAACGCCATAGATACCAATAGTTTGACAATGTTTTGTTAGTTTGAAATATTTTCCGCAACCAAACTAAACAAGCCCAACTGAAGCAAATAGTTTGAAATCTACCAACAGTTACGAGTTACATTAATTTTTAAAAGATTCAAATTATTTGCAATACTAACATTAGAACGGAAACGGCAGCTATAATGGAATTTTTATACAGCTTTAGCCGTTTCTTGAATACTCACCTTACGGTTTATAAAGAGCAAATGACTCCTCAATATTTTAGTTGATTAGATTGCAAAGCCAAAATTTTATTTTTGACTAAGTTGAAGTTTCAAGCCACGAAAGTCTAATTCACAGGAGTGTTTTGAAATCTGACATGCGACGAGCATTCGGGTGTCGGCTCAATACTTTTTTGACTAACCGTAAATAAATAATGTAAGCTAAGCGGATCACTAAATTGTAGGCTTAAAGGTCTGTCTCCCTATTCTATTCTACTAGATAAATTGAATGTTTTCATTTTTCAAAGCATACTTTGGGGAGTTGCATATGGAATAACGAATTATTTAAACTATGCCTTCGTTTAATGGCCGCAGAAAAATCTGTTTGCAAGCAACTATAATGGTACATGGGCATGTGTTCATATGCATATAAACTCATTATACATATTGTTGGTTTTGACATCTAAAGTCCAATAAATTGCGATAATATATATACATGCATACACACACGAACACTTATGCACAAACATCCATGCATATTTTGTCACATAAAATCATTTCATTACAATGAAATCTGATTTCAGTTTAGTTGCATTGCTTTTCTATACATTTATATATAAATAGACATTCACAACACATATATACATGCATACGAAAGTCCCTTTTAAGTGATACGCAAATTACTTTTATAAACATTCGAACGCAAACACATAATTATTATTATTACTTTACGAAGAGAATTCATTGCATGTCATTGCAAATTTTTCTTCCTTTGTTGGATTTTAATACAAATCGAATCGTTTAATATGAAATCAGTTCAATTGTTATGAGAAAATTTGTTGCTGAATTCACAATTCGCATTAGTTTATGTGCTCATGTCGTTATTGTTGTAGGTAGGTTAAGCAGCTATAAAACTGTAAAGTTTTGTTTAATTTACCAGCCAATATTATTGCTTGATATTTAATTTAAATATCCTTTAAATCACGCACACATACACGTACACTCAAATGCACTCGATGCACTCAATGCATTTACACACGCAGACAGACAATGAAAGTCAATTTTATTACATTTTAATGGTAGTGATAAAAATTAATGCATTTCCGATTTTATTACTCGATGTCACTGTAATAATAGAATATCAGGAGTGTAAACGCTTACATAGACTGTGCATGTATAGTACTCGGAACTTTTTTTTCTAAATTACAAAAATGTCAACATCTACGAATGGCAACAACGCCAACAACCAAACCGAGAAGCTGCTCGGAAGTTTCGCTAAGTAATTCATAACATTCAATAGTCCGCATGATATTCTGGACCACACAATAATGTGTCGTCGCACAACGCCACCACTTCGTCAGAAACTCAATTAACGTTATCGATTAGTACTCCACCTGCCATAGGCCCGAATTTTTCCAGTTTTAGTAGCTATATTATTCCAAGGAAGGCATTTTAAGAAAAAAAAATTAAAAAAAATGTACCGAAAGCGGCCTCAGACAAACTTGCGTAGTTCTAAGTAGCGTAATTTAAATGACTTAAAATAAATTGCCATTAATAAATTGTCGTCTCTTTTTAATAGTTCCGTACACTTTTTACACAGAATGTACCTTAGAATCGTCATATATAAAATTATATAAACGACTTTACTTTACTCGACTATGAGCATATACACGTATATAAGTTAGTTAAATAATCTACTTGATAATGCCTGGATGTCTACAGTAATTTAATATCTATGTCTATATCTATATCTATATCTATATCTATATCTATATCTATATCTATATCTATATCTATATCTATATCTATATCTNTATATCTATATCTATATCTATATCTATATCTATATCTATATCTATATCTATATCTATATCTATATCTATATCTATATCTATATCTATATCTATATATCTATATCTATATCTATATATCTATATCTATATATCTATATCTATATCTATATCTATATCTATATCTATATCTATATCTATGTATTCTACTGCAATGTATATCAGAAAAGATTGATTTGAAAAAGATTGGGGCAAATTACTCACTATATTAGATTGGATGGTGGAAGCTATTGTAGAAGAATTTCTGCAACCTTGTTTGAATAACCTAAAACCCAGAGCCGATTAATTTTAGGGTAGCATTTACAATTCTTTGGATGTATTCCGTGCTCCTTTAATCCTAAAAATTGCGGGCACTTTTTATCAGCTAAAAAATCTCTGAGAATTCCTAAAAATTGCGGGCACTTTTTATCAACACATGTCATACGGCGAAGAAAGCGAGTGCACTTAAACTGCAGTCTTCACGCCCGATTCAATTAAACGAGTTTTTTCCAAAATAAAAAATTATGAATAATATATAAACTAACAGATGGCTCGCTCCAAGAGCTTTAATCTTGTCTCGTGCTTAATAGGCAGTAGGAAATGAGTAATAAGTATGCGAATGCATACGTGATCGCCCAGGGTCGTCGATTAAGCGTGTTCTGAGTAGAAAGATCCTAATTTGACCGGAAGATTTCGAACCTTTCATTTACCTATACAAAGAATGAAGCTTTGGATACGGAAAAGTCTCTTAACACAAAGTCCACCAATATTTCGTTGCAAACTTGAATATTGAAAGAATAATTTCTAAGACCAGCTAGTCGACAAATAGGCTACTGCCGTAATTCTGAAATGAGTTTGTTGCTTTACGACTGAGACGGCCTACTGACATATGGTTTTACGAGCAATTAGCTGGTAAACCTACTATGGACAGTCCTCATGCCTTACTGAAGGAAGGAAGTCGTACTGCTACTCTACACGAGGTAGCGGATCAGAATTAGTGGGTGAATGGCATTCTTTAAAAAAGTCATAAAGTCTTTATTAAAAACCTGAACATTGAAATAATTTCGTTCGCAGCCAACTAATAGAGAAACGTTGTATTGCCGGGTTTCTCATCTAATTATTTACCCTCAGAATAGGCGGACATGTTGAGAAGTGAAGTGGGGGAAAACATATATAGTCCTGCGATCAATTAAGCGAAGAATATCTACATATATTAAAACTCGCTTTCCATTGCATCTCATGATCAGTTAGTGACTAACGACATCAACGCCATGCGCCTAACCCCTTTATGTCCTCACGATAGGCGAAGAAACATACGGTTTACTTTATGGTAACAAGAATAAGCCGACATTTATTGGCTAATCCCTGATTGGCTGGTTTATCAACCGAAATCACGATGCTATGAAATAAAATCTGATTAGACTCTCATTTTCGCCTGCCGCAGTCACTGATCAAAGGGCTAGACTAGATTTCGTGAAGTGCAGCTATTTATATAATATACTTGCGACGATAGTCGCTTGCGCGTTTAAATTATTATTGCAAGGACGACGGGGCGGAGAGGCTAATGATATTCTAGGTATCATATCACTACCTTAGGACTTGCACAGCTTTAGCAAAATATCGATTTTTCTAGCAAAGACATTTCGGTATACGGATGGATTTAACGCGTCGCGATTAGTCGCACGAGCCATTTTTCGTGTTAATAATACATAAAAGTGTTCGATTTATTTGGTGTGAGGAAAACGAGTCCATAGTCTTTGGTCGTGATATAGTGAGTGAGGTCTTTTGGGAAATGTTTTTACTGTTAAAAACTGATATTTCTATGTGATAATGCGGAGCAAAATTTCAAATCAATGATGAAATAAAACAATTGCTAAAGAAGAAAAAGAAAATAAATATAAATATAAAATAAATAAAATCACTGCACATTTCACTTTTATCGTCTTAAAAATTTCGTCATGAATCTCAGATGTGGAACTATCTTTCAATGTCCATATGTTGCTTTAAAAAATTGTAGAGTACGTGATAAGCAACAATTAGTTAACGTTAAACACTAAACTAAACTAGATTTATGCTTTTATAAGCATCTTCATGTAGGTTTTTATATTCCAAAGGTTTTTTTCTAAAGCGATTTTAAAACAATTACTAATTATTTGTCTCTCGAACCCAATCAAAATGCCCGATATATCGCTTCACTTTTGTAACTGAGAAGTGGATTTATAAGATAGCGCTTATGCAGAGGCTCAAATACTATCCGAATTACTATCAAGAATACCATATCTGCGATCATTGCAGTGGAGCGCAATTTTCTGTCATTCATAGCAGAGATGTGCTGCTTAAAATATCCAACCCGCTAGGAATGACGCCCTGCTCAAATTGTCCTTTTTCTCTGCTATCAGATTTAAACTGTACGTTGGAGGTAGTAAGGTAGGGAATATTTTTTGACCCGCTTTGTGCATCAGACTTGGATTTATCAGACTACTAATTACTTACATTGCTGTAGCGTACATTTTCTGAACAACATTAGGCATTAGACGGAGGACGACTTATCTGGAAAGGAATCCATAAATTGCCGGAAACATTCAGGAAAAATTCATTGTTGGCAATGTTTTCTTACTACATTTTGCAAACCGGTAACATGTTTGTTGTAATAGTAATCTGAGAGCATTTCGCCTAACAAGAGACAAGAGTAGCAGAGTTTGGCAAGCGCAGTATGATAACATCGAAGTTCATATGACGGTTTCTTTTCGTGGAGAGGTACTAGGAAATGTTCAAAATTTATTTAAACTCTATATGAACGCAGAAGGTTCCACATCCTTTAAATTTCAATTCCGATCTCGTTTTAAGAAAAGAAGCTGGAGACATATTTTTCGAGTTTGCAGAGAATTAGCCAAACACCCCATAACTTGTTCGTTGCATACGGTCGATGCATACTTCGTGAAGTCTCTAAAGCTTAATTTAATGTAGTGAGTATAAAACAACATAACAAATTTAAGCAAAGCGAATGTAGACCGGAATAATTGTCTAAAGACTATAAACGACGAATACAACGCACATAAATGTCAAATGCAAAGTTCAAGAAAGTTTCGCATATTCGTCGTCCCTTTCCAAGCTGCTTGTCATTTAAGGTTTATATGACATGAAAACATTTCGTCATGTGCCAGCTTACAGCTTACAGACATAAAAGTATGTAGATGTACGATAAAGTATGTTGTACGTCTGATGTGTTTATATAGATGTTAAGTTAATATTTAGCAACGGTGATAATGGAATCGAATGCCACTCTATTTTAAGATCTTATCGAATTCCATCAATTCGATGAGAGAAAAACTTATGAGTTAACAAACATTTCAAAGGAAGTCTAATAACTGTTCCTGTAGGATTCCATTAGTTAAAGTTTCTGCATAAGCAGACTGCGTGGTACGAATAAGTTTAGGTTCTTTGCTGTACAGTGCTTTTTGCTCAGTTGCTTACAGTTTTTAATTGTTTTATAATTTAGCAGAAAAATTCTTGAACTGTACTTTAGGAATTTCAGACTCCGTCGAAAATTTATTAAAGTAAAGTTATGTAAAGCTTGGTTTTGCTCTCTGCTTTGGAGATAACATAACCTGACTTTTGTCAAGTAAGCCCAGCCGGTTAAAATGGTAAGTTAGTCTTGATTCATATTCTCCCGTCATACCCTGCGTTCCTTGCGGCACAGGATATATTAAGTAACATGCAGAAGAGCTTAAAATAGATCCATCGACGCTAATACCGATCGCTTTAGAATAATTTTCAATTTAAGCATGTCTGGCGTCTGTCCATATATTTTTGTTATCACTAGCGCGTTTTGGCGCAAGCAGGAAACCTTTCGAAAATCGTTTCTACAATTCCCCCCATAATGACTGATGCAAACAAATTGTGATTTTTTAAATCACATGAAAAAACTCACTGTGTAGCACTACTTTGGCATACCAAATTAATCAAAAAAATGTGCTTTAGATGGACCTATGTTTTGGACTCTCATTCCCCAAAAAAAAGGAAGCAAAGTAGGTGTACTTCCGGGCTCCATCCCCTATAAGCGAAATTATGAAAAGCAAGCTTGTGTATGGCGACAATGTCTCATTTTTAATATGTCATGACGAAAATAGGTGATTAGTGATGCCGTCTTTGAAAATAAGATTAATTGGCTAAATTTAGACCACTTCAGCTTTGGTCCTTCTTCCATGTAGGGGCTCCTATTAGAAGTATGCCTTTAGATGGCAAGAGGCTACAATTGTTTATTACGAAAATAAATGGAGATTAGTCCTAAACAAAGTGTTGTATGGCATCTAATGGTTGGACTTTTATGACTCTATATTCCTATTTATTTTTCATTAAGGACACATCCGATCAAGGTCACCGCCGATAATCTTGCGTAAGGAAAAAGTTGCGTTACGTTTGAATCAAATAAAGTTCGGTTTTTCTTAAAGTATCCACCTTGACAGCACAGACCTCTCCTTAGAAGTTTCTTAAACATTCTGGCCATGCGTATGGTCTCGTTGAGGTTCATTTAAGCCCCTAGTACTGTCTCCATTAAGTACACCTCTACTTAAACATATGGTATCTGCGCATAGGTCCCATAAAAATTTGTAATATCTATGAACTGTTAGACGAAAGTCGTGTAAAGCGTGGAAAAGTTGCATAAATTTAAGTGACAAACAACTTCAAAACAAATTAAATTAAATTCCTATTGCTCTGTCACCACTTTATAAACGCATAACTTAAACTTCGCAAAAGGCTAAACTTTTCTCTTCAACAGTTGTTTATAAAGCTGAACAACAAACACCAACAATATTGGCATCAGGACGACGGCAATGCATGCTCGTATATGCGTATATACAGCAGTCGACAATATCCGTTAGCAACAACAATTATGCATGTGCATGTACGTACTCGTGCTAGGGGACTTAGGTACATAGAGTGAGACTTACATTAAACTCAGCCATAAAGGAAGAAGGCAGCGAATTTTAGCGCTTTGTCAAATTCTATATATTCCTGTATATAAATTTTTTTTTTTCATCAAACCATTGCCAGCCAAAACTGATAAACAATTTTATATGAAATTGTAGGCTTAATAGTCAATGACATCATCGGTATTATCTCCGAAAACCATTAGAGTTCTCATTTATTTATTCTCAATAGCATTCATTGTGCTTTGGCTTTGGCTTTGGCTTTGGATTTTGATAAAATTCTATAAAAACTCGTATTCGTAGTCGCATTCATGTTGCTTCTCCATTGCGACCCATACACACCCATGTTTAGATGCGTGGATGCTTTGCTGTGTAATAGAATTTAATATGAAACTGCGTACGCGACGCGACATATAATAAAATTTACATGCAATTAAGTTCTTTTATATTTCAATTTATTTTATTTATAAACCATTTCAAATTCAGTAAATAAATGTCAAAATTTCAAAATATGATTAATGTCGTGGCATTGTGGTCATCAGTAGCAAATAGTTTCAGTATTTTTTTTTTTTTTGCATTTTTATAGATATTCTTGTAGCCATTTGCTTGCTATTAAGAGCGTTACATCCGCCAAATGTTTTTTGCCGGCTGTTTTTATGGCTTACTTTATTTTTTTTATTGCTAACATGATAGCCTCCATTCATTAGTGTTTTGATTAGTTTACGAGATTGTATATGTTCTTTACATTTACATTAGTCTCAGCTTTTATTACAAGGACTTTTTTCGTTGAAGTTAACGTAGATAGTAATGCATGCGTTTTGATTTAATAACGGTACTGCTATATGCCGACAGTATGAAAATAGAAGAAATGGAGCTATGGATATTAATCAAGTCCATATTTGTAATTTTTAAATTATTGCTCCTTCTCTAACCATGGAAGACTAGTGAGCGTAAGAGTCCGTATGCTGGGATAATATTCATCGACTATCTTGAAAAGGAATCAAAAGAATCAATAGTGAATGTTATGTACTGTCCGATTAACATAATTGCAAAAAAGGGCAGGTTAGATCGGAAACTTATTGAGTGATGTCCCACACAAGACAAAAAACTTTGAATTATTTCTCGCGTATCTGTTGATTATTTCTGAACGCTATGCTTCGGAGAAAAAGAAAGTAAAAAATGAAAGCCCTGCGGCTCCTATAAGCCATTCGAGACTTGTTATGTGCAATTTCGTTGTAGGAACCGCCAGAACCGTATATTCTTTTTCTTTCTTTATAACAAAATGTAGCCATGTCTGTGTAATAATACCAATATAATATCGGCATATACTATTAATATACTTTGGAATGTTTTTTCCACGTTTTCTTACCTCTGCATAGTGGACATAATAATAAGTAGCTGGTGTTAAACTTAAAATTAATAGAATTATGTTTTTGTTTTTTTTTTTTGGTAAGAAATTACGATTCGTCTGCAAGTGAAAGAATTCCCCATCAAATATTTATACGAAATGTGGTATTAAATGATTTATAAATAAATTTAATTTTCCCTTTTCATATGACAATCACTAGCTGACCAATGTTGTAACGAATTGTATTAGATCTGCAAACACCAACAACAAACAAAAACAAAACACAAAAAGTAAATTGAAATAAATTTGCAATAATTTCATTCGTTATTTGTCAAAAACAATTTGAAAATATTTTCTATCTGGCTGTGCAATGTTGATAAACAACATTTTTTTTGGAGTATTATCATCAAATATTTACCATTATCTACACTATGCTACACCTCCACCTATATGCTATATGCTGTATGCTGTATGCGTAACACGATGCAATGGTAGAAATAAATTCAATTTTTCATACATACAAAATAACACAAAATTCAATTAAAATTTTTAGAGAAATGATGAACATTAAGGGATATAAAGAAAGAGATAGAATATACATGTACTGAGTCTAACATGCAAATAACTCTAAACATATATAACATATTATAATAAACAAATAAACCAAATAAATAAATAAAGTGTGAAGACACTATTAAAACTATATTTGGGCAAGTGTGTGTGTGTGTGTGTGTGCGTATGTGTGTGTGCCTGCGCCTCTGTGTGTGTGTGTGTGTGTGTATATGTGTGTGTACACAGTAAATGTATATGTACGTAAAGTTCATTTACATCGCTTACAATCTTCGATATTTCTTAACTATTCAATAACCGTTACTTGGAATAAAGCGCTTACTGAAGTTTTAAAAAATAGTCAAGATTTTGATTGAAGCCAACGCGAAAGATCCTCAATACCGACTATGACAAGCAAATATAAAGTTTTTGTATTGTGATTATGTCAGCCAGCTATCTTCAGCCAGAATATCTTTTTTTGGAAATTTTTGCCCCGAATTTAAAATTGGAACTTGCCAACTGGCTAGTGTCAAAATACCCCGTGATTATCCCGTTCAAATTGAAAAAGGACATCCTTCAAGAAAATGCCGACATTAATTTTATTCGAAACCTAATTCACAATACGCTACACATTTGTAAAAGAAAATCAACTCCGTACTGGAAAGAACTCTGTATCTTTTAAGGCCATGTACGCATTGCGCCTGTTTTGGGTGATAAACTATGCTCATAGGGGGAGCATAGATGTGCCGAAACTCTCAACTCCTCGTGATGAACCCTGGAAAACGGTCTTGACCGGCAAAGAGAGTTTAAGGCTTGGATTACTTATAACTCGGCGACGAGTTTTCTGGTAGATGGTGGAGGGGTTCACTGGAAGATGAATTCTTTTCTCATAAAGCTAATTGCTATAAAGGAAGTACTAACCAAACCAGCTGGTAACTGGTTACGTAAAATACGTTGAGATAGTAGTTAGTAAGAGCATGGTTACGCCCGCCATGTCAGATGTAACGCCCAAAATTTAAATGTCTTGAAGAAGGGTAGTCCGATTCTGGCTAGCCGGGATTGTATGGTTGAGCCAAAGGCAAGAGCGATTACATTCTACTCTATTGCGCAAAGTAATGCTAAAGGTTTTGTAGACTAACTTTAAGCTCCACGGGGGTCAGGAGCCCGCTGACAATTAAATTTGAACAAACCC